>VZRW01001045.1:388916-731412 GCA_013398125.1 Aegotheles bennettii | reverse complement strand
CCTCAGGGGTCGGTACTGGGACCGGTGTTGTTCAATATCTTCATCAACGACCTGGATGAGGGTACAGAATGTATCCTCAGCAAGTTTGCTGATGACACTAAACTGGGAGGAGTGGCTGACACACCAGAAGGTTGTGCTGCCATTCAAAGAGACCTTGATAGGCTGGAGAGTTGGGCGGGGAGAAACTTAATGAAATTCAACAAGAGCAAGTGCAGAGTTTTGCATCTGGGGAAGAACAGCACCATGCACCAGTACAGGCTGGGGGCTGACCTGCTGGAGAGCAGTGTAGGAGAAAGGGACCTGGGGGTCCTGGTGGACAGGAGGATGACCATGAGCCAGCAATGTGCCCTTGTGGCCAAGAAGGCAAATGGCATCCTGGGGTGCATTAGAAGTTTTGACACCTTTTATTATTTTAGAATTAGATTCCATCTCCCCCCCCCTCTTTTTTTCATATTAGTATCAAAATACAATATGGAGTTTTTAGCCATTATGAACTTAAGTACATCAAGATCTATTGTACAACCTGCACCATAAGTAAGATACCTGAAGTAACTAACACATCATGCCTTCAGTCTCTTATATAAAGAGAGATTTTTGATACAGATCTTGAACAATGCCTTCTGCTGATCTCAGAGGAAAAGAGATCAATTCCTGGCTCTTCACAAAAGTTAAAACCCTTTACACCCCATGTCACCATCATGCTGAAGTCGTAGCTAACATTCTGCTGTTTACCATGCTCCATCTCTCCTTTCCTCAATCACATGTTGAATTGAAAAGATTAAACTCTCATTTACTTGATTCCCAACTGAAGATAAGGTGCTTTCTTCTTTTACTTAGGCTCCTAGGATTGTACATAATTCCAGTAATAATTCTGAACAGTCATTTCTGATAAAAAAAAAGTATATGAATTTTGACATGAAAGACATCTTGTATGCTGAGCTCCAATTCTCCTACTTGAATAGATTCCCACTCGTATGAGTGGATGAGAACAGGTCTGCCAAACTGGAGCTGGCACTGAAACAATTCAGTCAGTCCAAAGTGAAATACACAATTATTTATGCTATTACACAGCAAATATTTAAATAGTTAGAGAAATATAGGTCAAAAGTACTAATGCTAAACCAGTGCATTCTGCTTAGTCCTCCATCGCAAAATATATTAATATGACTTTATGAATAGGTATATTACTTAGATGCTTAGCAAGCATACCTGTGCACTAGTCTTTATTAAAGAAAGCTAGGGCCTCTCTTAATAAAGCAATGAAACAAATTAAAACCATCAGCCATTTCTTCCAAGTTATTCTTGCCACTGGAAACATGATGAAACTTTCCAATGCTGTTTGTAAATACTGAACTTGAATTTCAAAGTTAGGCACTAATCCATGGAAACAAATCAGTGAAGAACAGAAATACTTGTGACATATCCAAACATCATGCAAGTAGCACATGCCTTCTCAACTGATGTAACATGACTCATAGACTTACAAGAGAAAGCCTTCATGTATGAATATGGGTAACAATTTTAAATGCTTGTTACATACTTTTAATTCTACATTTAAAAGGCCATGGATACACAGGGAAAAGCTCTTAAAATTGAGTATTTGTGAATTAAAGTTAGCTGAATGTTGGGTATATGGCAAGCCAGAGGTAATGGTAGATATGAATCTTCTGATCCCCAAAGAATCGGTACTTAGGAATGTATTGCACTAAGAATTGCTAATTTTGAGATTTCTTCTTTTCTATTTGGTGTCAAGCACTGAGTTTGTCAACTTAATATTACTTATCATTCTTGTTTCCTGGTCTAATACCAGCATGTTTGACATTTTCCATTTCCGTAACATCAAATCTGTAATCTTTAAAATACCTTGTGATATACAACACTCAACATTTTCAACTTCCAAGTTATCAACATAAAGGGAAAATACTGCCTGTGTCATCAGTAACCTTGTATGTGAGACAAGGGTAAAGAATCCAATGTTCTTTCTTTTTTCCACCTATCCAAGTTATAAATTTTAGGCACTAATCATCAGATTTACAAAATTATTTATCTCATCCCTATCAACTGGCTACTGAAGTCAGACTACTTAAATTTATGTCAGCTGATGATCTAACACAGCTTTAATATTCATGTGCATTGAAAAAGGTTTTTGCAATACACAAAAAAGTCCATTCTGTGTCAATGTGCAGACTTGAGGCATATTCAGATCAACAGATCTGGCCTTTGTCTAGGGCATGGTTCCATTATTTAATTGGAAATCTGCAAAAATTTGTTAAAACAAATTGGAAGAAAAAAAGAAACAGGAAATTTGAACAAAAGCTTCTGCCCCATAGCTAAACAGCTGCCTACCCTCACTCAGGTTGTATTTCAATACTATTTTTAGCAATGAATGGCAAAGCAGTACAAGTCAAACATGTATTAACATGTAAGCCTAACTTGCAGCTTTTGGCTTCAGTCACTAAAAAGATGGAAGTTTTAGAGAAGATGACCATATAATGGCAGTTGGGGTGAATGTAGATAGAGGCTCCACTCCAATGTGTGCAATAACACAGCATTTCTAAGATAGCACCAGCACTCTGCAGTCACAAAGAAGTGGAAAAATTAGTAAAATCTTGAAGAGCCTGCAGCACTGCTGAGCCCCAGAAGCTCATGAAAGCTTCTGTGGCCCAGCAGCTGTGAAGGCCGTTTATCTTATTGAAATTAGTCTCATGGGAGTGCATTTAATTTGAGTCCCTGAAGTTAACACCATTAGAAGATACATTTCCTTGATGATTAAAAATTAAATACACAAGTATTTCAAAGCTTCTGAAATAAGTTAGAACTAATGAAGGACTAATTGCTTCACTACATGTCTTCATATAATGATGTATAAAAAAATTGGTGTCAACTGTTATGTCAACTTCTGCATCAGTTAATTATATGTTTTCTATCAGTTATCCATAGTCACAATTAAAACATGAGAATATTCTTATAACTAATTTTCTGTTTCAAAGATACAACTGAAGGAAGCCTTAAAACTTGGTTGACTTTTTTTGTTACTAAGCTGGCACAATAATTACTACCATCTTAGAAATCAACTCCCTGGCTAGCTGGGTAGTGGTAGTTACATTGCTGAGGCATGATTCACCATTAGAAAACTATTTTTTTAGCAAATGTAAGTCAAATTATTTCAATTAGTTCATTCTTATTGTTTTGAAATATCATGAGCAACATACAGCTATTTATCAGATTAATAAACACTGAAATTTCTTGTGAGAAGTTAAACATATGAAATTAGTAGGCAATCACTACGACTGCTTTCATGGAAATAAAGAACAAATAGGACTGGAGAGGAGGTACCTTCATCACATCTTTTACATTTCTCACTGATGGGGGAAAAAGTCTGCACACAGCAAATACAAAATCAGCATACAGCAACTGCAGAAATGCCATTTGAGACCTAGTTAGTGAGCAAATCCCACAAACAGCTGTATTGAATTATGTGAGTTTCTTATACAAATAATTATCTTAGTTTTAAGAGACTTTTAAAAAACAAGTATAAAGATATTACAACAGTTCTACCTCAGAAGCTTCGCAAATACAAATGAGCAATTACAAGAAAAGACTAGTTTAGTAGAACTAGAGTTGCGGCTTTCCGGCTCCAAACTACAGTTACTGCTTCAGCAAGGCTAGGAAAGGAAATCAAGCTGACATTAACCAGATACTGGAGAGACAGAGAGCATGCCAGGAGTTGTTTCAGAGATAGTCTAGGGATATTGCAAGGCAGTATCTCAGGGTCCGAGACATTCCCTCCCAGTCTTCTAGATAATGAAATCCTTACAAAAAATATAGAACAAAACATACACAGAATAACAGCAGAAAAATTACCACCACCTCTACAAATCTATCTGCACGTTTCAAAATATACATGTTTATCTATGGAGACAAATGTATTTTTCTCAGAAACCTCTTATTCTAAAATTCTAGTTCATTTTTGCAAGGAGACAGTCAGGAGCAAAGCTTAGATCAGTGAATCTAACTCAAGCCATGTGAAACGAGCAGGAAAACTCCAGACAAGGGCTTCTCCCGAGTGTGAGAGTCCTACCATTTAATCCTGAAAGAGCAGTATCCTGTGATACTCCAAAAACAAACAGTAAATACATTCAAAAGGTTAGAATTGTTAGAAGTCCCAGAAGCTTATAAGGAATTTAACTTTATTATTATCCAAGAAAACAGTAGTAATTGCATCCAGCTGTTCCTTAGGCTGCTGAAAATTATTTTTAGAGCAGAGTCCCTGGAGATTACTACAGGTAGTCACAGACCTGGTCAACTACCAGCACAGCCCAGTCAAACACCATAAGTGACAAGAACCAGACACATAACAGCATTTTCACAAGTGATTGTTAGAAAGTTTTCCAAAAGGCACCTGCAGTTGATCACAGAAATGCATGAGGGGAGGGTGTGGTTTTGAGATTAATGGAAACTAGAATCTGGATATCAAAAAACTCCTGCCACTATTACTTTTCATTAGTTTTTTTTGTTTGTTTTTTTTGTGTTTTTTTTTAAAAAAACAAAACAGCTAGCTTTATTTCCAGTTCTCCAAAGGAGAGTACTGAAGTTTAACTAAGAGCATGATTCCACACAGCAAAGGCATTTCAATGCCAAAGCCAACACAAGAGTTTTTCAGATCTCTAGCACAAATGTTCCTGCTTTGCTATTTTGTAATATGACTTCCACATGTCTCAGTTTTCAGCTTGTACATGTCTGAACTAAATCTATGAAATTACCTCTTAAAAAAAAACCCCAAACCACTCATGAAAATACCTTCCCTCACCCCCCCAACAAAACATTGCACTACCTGGAAGATTAAAATGAAAATAAAAAGGACTTAAGCTGCCAATCCTGCCAGGCTCCAGGGCCCTGGAGACTTCAGCATCTCAATACAGGCAGGATTTATAAGACAAAGAAGTCAGACTCCTGCTCCCACACACTTGGCTGCAAGCAGAAGGGCCATAGCACAAACCCATCCACTGCTAAGCCATAGCCTTAACCTCCTTCCCAGCAGCATGCAGCTGCACAACAGGCATAACCTCAGCCACAGGCAAGGACAACTCCTTCACCCTGTGCCACTGGTGATGCATCACTGTGGAGCTATACCTATCGTCTGCCACACACAGCAGGTCAGTCAAGCACAGCTCTACTTCGAGTAGAGAGACTTTTTCTCAGTGTTGAATGTATCCTAACCTTTAGTGAGTTAAGATGAATGTGATGGTACCTCACTTGAAAGAGTCACAGGGGCACCTCTAACTACAGAATGACTTCTTGCCTCTTCAGAGCTTCACAGATTGCTCCTCAAACTTCTTGTGAGGGGATCCTTTTCAACTGCCATTTAATTCCCTGGAATGAACTTGAAATATAATGGATGTGAAAAAGAATAATGAACTACATGATGTGCAATTGCCAAAAGGGATGTGTACTCACAGAACCTTGCTGTGTACGTGCTTCTCTTGCTTATCTGATCTTGAATTGCTGCCTGACCTAGATAGGACATACTCAGTAATGACACTCCACCCCATTCTGGGTGCCAGGGTGAGGCAGAGGGGAATCCCTGGTGTAGGTGACTGAGCACATGACAAGTTTAGTCACTAGTCACTTGAATCCCTCAGTAAACTCTTGGTGGTCACTGCCTAACATATTTTTGTTGAAATAAGATTTTAAAAGTCACAAGCCCAATTAGAAAAGCAGTTTTTAGCGCTCTTCTCATCCTTTCTTTGTGTATTGAATAAGCTTCCCTGAAAAAAGGGTTTAAAAAAACATCAAGAAGCTTTAAACACTAAAACTGCCTCTGTTTAGAGCTACAAATTATTCATTTTACCTTCAAATATGATGTACATTCACAGTGAGGGTGCAGTTTATAAAAATACTAAGAAATATGCTCTTACTTTGCGACTTAGAAATATAGTCATTTGAATTGCTTTTAGAAAAATATACTGGTTTTTGTTAATATGTTCCCAAAGGAAATGCCATTTTAAAATTTGCATGTAAAATAAAATTGCTAAGTTAAGGAGGTGAAGTAATTTTCTCTTCTGTTTTGCTTATGTCTTCCTTCTCACAATACACTGGCCCAAGGTAGCCCATATCCACCCATGCCATGACCCAGTAGGACATGATGGTGCCAGATATGCACTGTGGACACTTTGGAGAAAAAACCCTTAGTTCTTCCTACAGCCAGCAAAGCAGCACACTGCTAAAAGAACGGAGTGCCCCAGTAAAATTAGGAAAACCCTTTGAAGTACAATCTGACAGCTGCATAAAATCACTTTTTGAAAACAACAAAGAACCATAGTTCAGATGTTTCTGAGAGACAGAGCAGCAGCCCCAGCCCTGTCTGCAATTTGTACTTGTCACAGAGCAGGGGCGGGGGGGCAGGGGGAATGTGCGAGAATTCCCTGAGGGGGCACAAGCACTGTCCTCCATTTGGTTTTTCTGCTGAGGACAATCTAGAATGAAATTTCAGATAAAAGACTAGTGATAATTCTTTACTGAAAGGAAGTATCTAAATATCAGAAGTTTCTTGGATATAAACTCTCACGACTGGTGTTGCAACACTGAAGCTGATGACTGTTTCGATATCCGCATTTGAGAACTCAAAGTCAGATGATCTCTCTATTTTTACTATTTTTAGTATACATGTCTTGCCAACAAGAGCTGCCAAAGACATATACTGAACCAGTATATGGGTCTACAAAGTGTCCTGGAAACTGTAGATATACTCAGCAGAGTGGTTTTCATAAGCTGAGAATACAAAATTGACATCCAATGATAGGACAAGGGGCAATGGATGCAAACTGGAGCATAGGAGGTTCCATGTGAATATCAGGAAAAACTTTTTCACTGTGCGAGTGACGGAGCACTGGAACAGGCTGCCCAGAGAGGTTGTGGAGTCTCCTTCCCTGGAGACATTCAAAACCCGCCTGGATGCGTTCCTGTGTGATGTACTCTAGGTGACCCTGCTCTGGCAGGGGGGTTGGACTAGATGATCCTTCGAGGTCCCTTCCAACACTAGAATTCTGTGATTCTGTGATTCTGTGAAAATTGAGGGAGGTGAGTATAAAATGGAGGTATTGGCTTACTGCCTGACAGGTTGAGAACCTCATGGCACCACAGCCAAATTGTCTTTATATGAAAAACACGAAAAGGACTCTTTTGCTCTCTTTTATAAAAAATGAAGGGATAATAGTTTATGCCATTAGGATGGAAAGCCAAATTCAACAGTAAAAAAAAAAACCACCAAAAAACAATTCCCTTGTGGCTACCATTGGCTTAGGTCAGTACCAGGTACAATGGAAGCACTGTGTTTCATAGGATTCAAGATGACAGAGCATTTTAAGCTTCACATCATTTAATGCTGCTCAGAGCTTAAGCTGCACGTTAGAAATGGAATGGTTTCCAGTGTCTCATAATGCCAGTACAACCACAATTGCTGCTCAGATGAAAGTGAAGTTATGAGTAGAATTAAGAGAAAAGCATTTACTACCTAGCCTGTGCAGGAAGGCATGTTAGATTGACATACAGTATCTCCACCAGCAAAATTTACTTTCTTGTTGTGGAGTGACTTACTCCATCCACTAATATTCAGTAACTTGAATTTTACTACTATCTATAAATGAAATGAGAAATAAACGTACTGAGAGGGATTTAATAAATTAAACAGGAAACATCACCAAAACTATTGCAGTTCACAGATGTTGTAGATGTTGGGGAAAAAAAGAAAGAGAAAATACATTACTCATTTAATATCATGTATAAGACTACTGAGATGAAACTGTATGTAAGACAGATCATACAACTAGCCTGCTTAAAAATCATAATAGCCAATACAAGAGTTGTCCCAACTTGCTTTGTTTTTAAATAATAAGGCCTTTCAAGTAAACGGCACCAAACAGGTGATAAAATTTCACACATATTTCCTCTGAGAAGTTTCAAATATCTGTTTATTGTTAAAGAATAATTTGTTGACAAAAGATCAAAATATATAACAAAATTAAGAATAAAGACTTCTTTTCATTGTGATTAAAGACAAATACCCATCATCTCAAAGTACCTCCCTCTAAAAAAGCAGCAACCTCCCAAAAAAACCAAACCTGCAATATTTTTGTGTTCATTTATACACCTGACTGCATCTGCTGTCACTATTTAATTTTTCTTTTACCCCAAAGAAACATCTGCTTCCTGATGTTTGGAGTTACAATCTTAAACTAGAAGTACTCACTGTGTCAAGGGATGTAATGTCAAAAAGCTATAAGTATTAAATGATATTTTTTGTGTCCCGCCATCAAAAATAAAATTTCATCAGTAAATAATATCATTTGGATCCTATCAATCCAGTCCTGGTACATCTTTGTCTACAGATGAGAAAATACCAGCCAAATCCTTGTCCTGAGGAATTCATTAAGGACTTTGAGGTTGATTGTAATGGAAATAAGAGGTCATAGTCTATTTACTACAGTTTTAATAACAATCTTTGCATATACATAGTGAGCAAGATTTAGCTTACATTCAAAATTGCTACATCCCCTAGTGCCCACTGAAGTTGATTCAAATCTTTACATTTCTCAGGCAAATGAACAGAGTATGACGCACGTTACCAACTTTTTTGATTGATCCTCAAAAACAAGATGTGTAATTCCTATGGGAACAGTGCTACTTTTGTACCATAATTTTAAGAGCTACACAGCTCTGCTGTTAGCTAAATCATCTGTGTGCTCATACTGGCATTCTGCCACTTCCTCGAGTAGAAAAGTAACCTCCAGAACAATATACAACTGCAGCTCTGCATTATTCCTTATTCCAGTAATTAAGCCTCATTCTTCCTCTAAAGTAAAAGGAACAGAACCTTAAGGGACATTTCTTCATATACACTGCAAGTTTACTGCAAGACCAAACACAGATGGCACTAGGAGGACAGTCCTAGTTTATGTGGCTAACAAATTATCCTTTTAATGGGGAAGCATACTTGCTTCCAGCAGTCACATTTAAGAAAGTACCAATGTGATGTAGTTGTGTGCCCTCAGGCACAATTTCTTAACCTTTCTGAAGCGCAAAATATGAATCCAATATTGTTATTCTGCAATTAAAATAATTCTAAAATAGCTATCCTATCATATAGGCACGAGGAAGCAACTGAAGGTTACAAAAGCAATCTAGGATTTCTCTACTTTTTAACATTTGAGTGCTACCTTTTATAAAACTGTAAGGCTGCAAAGCTGTTTTTTGATCTTGGTATCATGAAGATAAAAGATTTTTCCTAGTATGTATTTAGAGTTTGCAAAATACCAGAACAGGTTGCCCAGAACAGTTGTGGCTGCCCCCTCCCTGGCAGTGTTCAAGGCCAGGTTGAACAGGGCTTGGAGCAACCCGGTCTAGTGGAAGGCATTGCTGTCCATGGCAGGGGGGTTGGAATGAGATGATCTTCAAGGTCCCTTTCAACCCAAACCATTCTATAATTCTACATGCAAGTTATCTTCTACAACACCAATGAGAGACAAGACTCTACATTATTTGAATGCTGCTGTATTGTGCAGGTAAGTGCTGGGAAAAGGGAACAGATCACATAGCGGGTACTCTGTAGCAAAATGTCCAAAAGCAGCTGGAACATATCATGTTGACAAGTGACAGACATTGATACAGTACACTGGCTCAGAGACTGGCAATTAAAAGGGCCCATCGCCCATCTAGCTGCTACCATTGAGGAGACAGAAGCCTAATTTCTAAAGTTTGGTTTCCAGAACTTCTGCTTCTTCGAAGCATTTGAAATCCTCTTCAATGACTGAAAAGGAGATGCTTGGAGCTTGGCAAGAGACAACAACAATAAGGACAAACTGCGATTCCTGTTCTGTGAGCTCGTGTGGGCACATACGGTTCCACAGGGAGCTGCTTTACTCCTCTGAATTCCCTTTCACAGATGACAGTTTGGGGAACGGCAAGGGAGCTGCTACTCGCGCTCTTGCACAGATGGATGGGAAAAGGACACAGCCGACTTCCCATACAGCAAGCTGAATTAGGAGTTAAACAGAGCCAAGAAGAGGGTTTATGGTGTTTACTCCCTCCCAGTAAGGGAAAATAGTTGAATTTTAATTCTCAGGCTGAAAATAGCCGAGCGTAATTGAACAGTCAATAGCAGTGCTACCAGATAGCTGCCGGGGCTCAATCTCTCCTCAGCCACACTCTCCTGCTTCCCTCGCTGTGCTGGGGCTGTGCTGCACAGAGATCCCGGTTAGGGAAATGATTCGGTACAAAAACAACTCATCAGCGAGACATTATCAGTTCGTTACCTTCCTGATTTGGCTTAACATACAGCAGTACAAATTCCATTATCGACAAGGGTGGAAGTGACAGCATGAGAAAGCAGGAGGGTGAGCAGGGGCACAGCTACTGAAGCCAGAGCTCCCGTCAGGAATTACTTGTCCCACTAGGCTTGAAGCTGTACTCCTGCTTAACCCTGCTTGCTTCTGAGCCAGGGAAACTTAGTGCATCTTAACCAGACCTACTGCAAGGCATCACACCTACCTACCACACACAAGGGGCAAAGCACACTTAGACGTGACAAAGTATATTCCAGTGATGTCCTTCCCTTTGGGAGAAGGCTTGCTGGCATGATACTGCAGTAACCTCCATTGTTCAGACAAAAAGGACAGGAGACCACTCCTCTTGCAGGGTCCTTTTAATGAACAGGGCAAGATTCTGTTTTACAATGGACAAAAATAAAATAAAAGCATAACAGCAACCTAGAGATTAAATGATGTGCAAGCTGAGGAATGTCAAAGAAGTCTAGCTATGCTCTAAACATTTCCTACACCACAAGTTCATAAAGGTCTGGTAATCTTATCTGGAATTATTCATAGAATCATAGAATGGTTTGGGTTGGAAGGGACCTTAAAGATCATTCTGTTCCAACCCCCCTGCCATGGGCAGGGACACCTCCCACTAGACCAGGTTGCTCAAAGTCCTGTTCAACCCAGCCTTGAACACTGCCAGGGAGGGGGCAGTCACAGCTTCTCTGGGCAACCTGGGCCAGTGTCTTACCACCTTCACAGGAAAAAAATTCTTCCAAATATCCGAACTAAATCTACTCTCAGCTTAAAGCAATCATCCCTCATTCTTTCTACCCTTGTAAAAAGTCCCTCCAAGTGTCTCCCCAGCTTTTTTGTAGGCCCCCTTCAGGTACTGGAATGTGCTCTAAGGTCTCCCTGGAGCCTTCTTCTCCAGGCTGAACCCCAGCTCTTCCAGCGTGTCTTCACAGAAGAGGTGCTCCAGCCCTCTGATCATCTTCGTGGCCTACTCCAACAGGTCAATGTCCTTCTTAAGTTGGGGGTCCCAGAACTGGGCACAGTACTCCAGGTGGGGGAGAGGTGGGTCTCAGAAGAGCAGAGTAGGTGGGGAGAATTACATTCCTCAACCTGCTGGCCATACGCATTGTGTTTCAATAATATTTCTTGAAGAGTGCAACTTTGGCGAGCGTTTATCATGATGACCAAAGTCCAAATTCATGGGTGAAAGTCTGCTTTCACCTGCGCTTCTAGACTCAACACTGTGATATTCAAACCTAAATATCCCATAACAGTCAGAAACAAAACACATCAACTTACACAAAAACTGAGTTTTGATGATCTGTCCCATCTGTATCTACTCAGGAATTATTAATTTTTTTGTAAAATGCGTTGAGATGCCATATGTATATCAGCTGCATAAGTCATACAGTAGTCATAAAGTTTTAAAAATTATAATCTGATCATCCTACAGATATGGAAGTTAAAGTAATCTCTTAATTCACCTCTCTGACATAATGTTTGTATTTTTTTAAAGTATCTTCTGTCTTGGCAGCTGCTATTCTTGCTTTGGTTGTCTGCTGGCAGACCTTGTGTAGGTTAGCCTAGTATTACCATAATGGTGTTTACATTGGTGCAAAGAAATAGCAAACAAGACCAAGCAGCTGCTTTCTTTTCAGTTCCTATGCAAATGAAAGACAAGAGCTCAGCCACATTAGGCTCCTTGTTCAACCAAACAACCCAGAGTCGATCTTTTCAAGGTAAAACTGCCTTCAGCTGGCACAAATCCCAGTGTCTTATTCTGGCTTTATGGGGCTTTTCACTGCTACAGCTGTCAAATTAGTGACAGTTCAGTATGGCTTGCTGATGTGCACTCACGAAAAAGTACTAACAAGGCAGAGACCATCTGATCTCATTTTTACTTCTTATACTGTTCTGAACTGTCATATTGGATGTGTTCCTTTCTAACACTTCAGGGTGGTGAGAACTCCACAGTGGGTCTGAGAGGTTCAAGATAAGTTCATTAAGCCAATTTGTTAATAATCTCCATGAATTGCACTCCCATTTCTTATGAGGCTTTGTGTAATAGATTTTATAAAACCTTAATGAAAATCTAATTAGAGCCAAAGGTCTTTGAAAGATTTCTCTTTTTTTTTTCCCCCTTTTCCTTCTTCTCCCTCCCCCTTCATTTTTTCTTTTTAATTATGAATGGTAGGAAAAGACAGAAAGGGAAAAGGAAGGGACAGTAACAAAGAACAGTTCAGAATAAGCTTCAAATTGTCAGCATTTTTCTTTCATATTCATGTGCATCCACAGCAGACAACTTGATAAAATTCCACACCTGTATGTCACTAATCCCACAGCTCAATATATCTTTTTTTGACAGATTACCTCAGTCTTTCCCAGATCTTCATACTTATACATATACACAGATTTGGAGTTAAAGGCGGCAAGACCAACTGAACTAAACTATCTATAGCTTTTGAAAAGGGTTTTTTAAATTTCTTTTGTTGTGAGGTTTTTCAAATTATTTTTGGTATCCTGAATACATAACTATTTGATGCTTTTTGTATTTACATTACTTTAGAACACCGAAGAAAGTCAGTGAAAACTCAACAGATAAATAAAAATGCTACTATTCAAAGATGCATTTTAAGGTTGCCACTACCTAGCTCTTGCTGCTATTGGCCCCAAAAGGGGATAGGACAGCTAAGGATCAGTCCCATTTCAAAGTCATCTTAGTTATTTATCATTTCCTCCAGCCACAAATTCTGCACCTAGCTTTAGGGTGGTAATACAAGCATGCAAACACATACTGTGGCTCTTCAAAACTCACTGATGTGGGATACACACAAGTAATCAGGTTGGGCTTAGGGAGTTAATAAAGCACTTGCTAATAACTGTTCTATGAGTATATTTAGCCCAAACAGGGTATTTCAATATAGAAGGTAGAGTTGCACATTTCATTTTTTTTCTCCACAGTTATTCCTCTAACAGCCTGTGCCCATAGGTTATCAGCTATACTGGAAAGCAACAAAGCAACAAAAGTGCATAGGAATCAACTGAAACAATTTTATCTTCACGAAGCTACAAATTCCCCAAAGTATTTTGCAATTGATTTAAATATCATCTGCTCAAAACATGATTCACCAATGCACATATGTATGTTATATGATTACTTCAAATATTTGTAGGCTTCATGTAAATATGGAGGGGAAACAGGTTCTATATACCATCCTACTGAAAAGTAGAAGCACAAAGAAAATCTTTTCCAACCATTTCCTCTTTCACTTAATACCTTTGTTTCTAAACATGCAGACATAAAGGGTATTTATGAACACAATCACTGCCCCCCAGAATACATCTGCATGATAAATGGATTGTTTGTTTTTTTTGGAAGGTTTTTGCCCCCACCCCCCCCCCCCCGAAAAAAAAATAGCTAGGTTTTTCAGCAAGTTTTAATGAAGAAAATAAGCTTGGCTACTGAGTAGACTCTTCAAAATATCCAAATTTGCATTTCTAATACAAATACAGCAACCTTATTATTGCTTATTATTATTAAGTATGAGGAAACAGAGGGAAAAGAGAACTGCAAGCCATTACACCTCACCTAAACAGTATGCAAGATGTCAAAGACCTTGAGGGGCTAAAATAATTAAATCAATTTGTGCTACGATTCAATAGAAACAAATGACAAATAGTTTCAGTTGAAAAGAACAAACAAATGTACCAACAGGGAACCAAATCCTGAAGTCTTTGTTCAGTCTTAACTGGCAACTCCCACTGAGATGAACTGACTTTGCTTGAAGATGCGACAAGTTTGAATTGAACAAGGCCATTAGGATTTTCCCCGTGAATAGACTCTATACAGGAGCATCAGAGACAGAGCTGTGTGTCATACTGGATAATACACTGAATACAAGTTAACAATAAAACACTGTCACATAAAAAGTGAATGCTATTTAGGTCACAGCACTAAGTATGTAAAATAAGCACAATTATCCAAGTCCCATTAGATCCAGTCAGGACGTGTGTTTTGGAGCAGCATGCTTAGGAGATGGACAGATCAGAGGGAGTTCAGAAAAAAGCATCTAAGATGATAAAAGCTTTGGAAAATAAAAAGTGTACTCTGAGAAAATACCACATGTTAAGAAAACTTTAGAAAGACAGGAAAAGGAAAAAGCAAGCCACTGCAACACAGTTGTCAAGGTTCAACTAAAGAAAATTGTTTCCTAAACTGTTTCTAGCATAAAAAAGTTACTTGTGCCATGCAACAAAATATATAACACTAATAATATTAATCTACTGCCTAAACTTTTGCAGTTCAGTGGTAAACTTGTAAATTAAGACTATTACTTGGTGTTAATCTCCCCCATCCCATCCAAGCCACCAATTATACAGATCGAATAATACAACATTTTTCTGGAAATAATGCTACAGAATACTAAGGGTAGTAGATTGGAGCCTACTAACTTCACTTTCTGCTATGCTACCTGGGTTTTTAAGATTTATAAAACTTCAGATGTTTAAAACCTCCTTTGAGCACATTTTTGAAAGCCCACAATGAACAGACTCATTATAGCAGAGTATTATTTGAGTGCTGGAAAAGCAAAGCCTTACATTTACACATAACAAGTTCAGTTTGTTTAACTCATCAAAAAGCAGGGACTTGGTGTTCTTTGGTCCTGTCACTGTGCAAAGCAGCACTGTGCCTTTCACCCAGTCTAGCTCCAGTTCAACTCTCTAAAGAAACTGCACAGCCCTACCAGTACAGCGCTGCATCCGAGCTAAATAAACACAGAGAAGGAGGAGGGAGGGACAGAGGACAAACTAATTAGATCAGGAGGAGCATTCCACTGGCATGTCAATACTGTTCCTGAACTTTCACAAATTGTTCTGCAGAGGTATGTGCTGCACAGTAAAAGAGTGGAGGAGCTCCTTTTCCAGGAATAAAATGATGAGCAATAAAAAAAGCTTTCAAGTGAAGTAAGAGGAAGAAAAAAGGATACCGAATCCAAACAAAAATCTACATGGATTAAGGAACAGATTTTTAAGAGTAAGAGCAAGCAACCAGTGGAGCAAACTACCATGAGATGGCTAGAAGACTTCAAGACATGATTTCTTCCCCCTCCTCCCAGACAGATGCAAGCTCACATCCACATATCCAGCTTATAACCACAGTGATAACTTACACACTAAATAATGTATGAGGTCATAATAGATCTTCTGCACCCTTCTGGTCTTAGTACTTACTAACTTAAATTAAAAATGTATTTGATGCTATACTGCAGGTCTGGAAAATACACAATCTTTGTTATGTTGACTACAACCATGGGTAAAGTGACATACTGCTTTTTAAGTGCCCTTTCAACTGAATACAAGAATACAACTCTGTGTGGGAGGAAAATTAAGAACACTGCAATATGCACGATAGGAATAAACAGCAGCTGTCTACACATATACAAAAGCCCATTGCCCAGTTATAGCACAGGATACCAGGCTTCCCCCTTTCCTTGCTGTAATTTACTTCCTGCGTGTGGTAGTGAGCAATGAGAAGATACTGGAGGACACAGTGTTGGCAGTGCACAAGCAAAGCACTTATTTCCCTAGGTGTGGATGAAAAATTGTATTATTTATACAGAAGTGATGACACAGAAGGCACTGTGATAATACAAAACTATTTTAGGATATGTGCAACACAAACAGAACTGCACTATGGCCATACTTTGCTGTTTTACTGGAACTCAAGTGGCTGAAGTTTGTCACACCTTTTCTCAGCATTTCAGAAAGCATTTTCTGTTTATTTTGTGTAGAATTATATTGGCATTCCCAGTGGGATTTTAATTTGCTGTGCTAAATTGGTCTGCTTGTCAGGTAGCTTTTCAGTCACCAAGCCAAGCAAGTGAGAGGCAGAGGAAACTGAGCACCTAACTCCCTCAGGTACACTAAAAAAATTTTCTCCTTTTCTGCTTAGGTTAAACCAGGAGTGCTACAGGAAGGGCACTGGCCACAAATACGGAGTCCCAAAGCCTGGGCCCTCCATTACAAGTAGGGAAATGCAGTTCTTCCCAGTTCTTGACTTACTTCAAGCAGATGGTTGTACTATGAAAAGAGCAGAACAAACGGGTTTGTTTTCTTAACAGTGTTTTCTTTGACTTATGTAAAGCGCAAAAGTCAAGAAAGAGCATCCAACAGCCCGAAAGGCCAGATTGCTTCTCCCATATAAATCATTCATGTGATTCCTCATTTTTACTTCTAGGTTCAATATTCAAAAGAAATATACTCTTAGGCTGACTTCTCTTCTGGAGCAGTTTTGGGAAGATGTCGAAGTATTACAATATTTCGTATCCCCAAAGGTACAGTTCAGAGTATCTACATCTTGATTTGTACCTGCTGTGTGAGAGGCACACAAAAACAAGCCTGTGTTCCCAAGTGACAGAATGAGTCCAAGTCTTAAACTTGGAAACTACACTCATAAAGGGGAATTTGTGTTGAAAAATTTCCCATAATCCTCTTCATATAATATTCAAGATTAAGATTAACTCCATTTTAAAATTAAACCTGACCTAAGCCTCCTAGCTGTGATCAGTGCTATCATACACATCTTGTGAAACTACTTTCTCAATGTCAGTAAGGAACTCAAGACCTTCTACCAAAAAACAGGTGTTCTATATTTCCTGTGGATGCAAATCAGCAATTTTACAGTTCCTTTAACATTTCAAGTGTGAAAGCAAAGGCTTGAATCCAAGGAAATACATATTTTATTATTTTATTTTTACCACCAAATTAAAATATTCCAGATTATTATACATAAACAACTTTCCTATAATCAAAAGAAGCATAACTAAATCAAGTCCTCTGACAAATCTTGCAAGATCAAAAAGTCTCATTTCAACTATTTTAGAACACCGTACAGTACATACCAGATATGCCACGTGTACATTAAACAAGCACAATCAGTTTAGCAGAATATGGAATCAGGAGTTTCAGTTTTCCATAAACAAACAGCCTTATGGTAAGACACACAGTTAATAGTGGTCTAAAGTTTATGACTGTCAAAATACAAAACCAGTAATGCCATTCTCTCAAGTAGGAACTATGTGATTTAGGAAAATAAACACATAATTATGTATATTATTTTAGGTACAGACATCTGATTTCTCCATCTTTTGACCATCTCCAGCCCAGAAAATGTAAAAGATTCCAATTGGCACATTTAGGCTAAACTGGTACCAGCACAAAGGGCTCTGTGAGCAGTCCACATAACATTTCATCAAGGCACTAGTCCTTAAATTGGACACACAAACTTCTTGCCTGACACAGCTCATTTTCCACTGTACATCATGACTGTTACCCAAAAAACCCCTCTGCTTTTGACAATACTATTCCCACGTCATACATGGTGTATGCATACTGTAGTGCAGTTTCAAAAACCAAACCAAACAAAAAAACCC
Organism: Aegotheles bennettii; assembly: GCA_013398125.1. NCBI lineage: Eukaryota > Metazoa > Chordata > Aves > Caprimulgiformes > Aegothelidae > Aegotheles > Aegotheles bennettii. Next base: position 713,654 of record VZRW01001045.1, on the reverse strand, counting down.
CACAGCAACCAAACAAAAAAAACCAACCCAAACTATTTCCCTGTAGGGCAAGATCTGTACCAGCTGGTATTCCTGGGTTTGTTAAAGCCTATAAAGCAAAATAAAACAAAAAACAATGCTAAAATGCAGTTTTAAAAGTTAGGAAATGGGAATTTGCCTTTGAATTTAAGATGATTAGTCTTTCTTCAAGAGGAAAAAAAAAAAGTGGCAAAATGTGTTTCCTTATAGTTCTGATTTCTGTCAAACGCTGATAGAAGACCCAGAATACATATCCAGGCTTTTCAAATATTCCAAGGTGCAGCTTAGATTTGTGTTCTCTTCTGCTAGCAGCATACATTTTCATTTTAATAAATATCTTCTCTATGTGAATTCATGTGCATGCACATATCATGGGTATTTTCCTACTTTGATCATATATTTTTCAGTCTTCTACAAATTAGCAAAATATACACACAGAGGACCTATATAAACAGATGAAACTGAAATCCCAGTGAAAATGTGTGACTTGCATTTTCCCCAAACAAAAAATAATTATTATAATTTTTATTCTTAGATATTATGTATACTTATGCAACAGTTTCACTATGATTTTAGTAATTCAGCACTAGAAATGCAAAGGGCCAGCTAATCAACGTTGCTGCTGCTTGCAACTATTCCCAGAAGTAACATCACACAATGTTATAGTTGCTACTTTATTAAGTTATTATAAAGAACACTTGCTGGTACAGTACCTGTCCATTATTCACAAGACATTTCAAGTAACGTATGATGAATATTTCAGTAGCTTTTTTTTGTATTATCAGAAGTTTCCCAGAAAGTTCTCTGGGAAATTTTACATAATTTGTAGTATACTGTGTATATGCTAAATATACCTTAAGAAAAAGCAGAACACTAAATTAATCCCAAAAATCTTTTCAGAAACTCACTGAAGTGCTTGTTGTGCTTCAAGAGCTACAATCACTATAGGTCAGATGGGATACCAGAATAGTTTGAGATGGGCTTCTCAAACTTGATGCATCATCAAGCTGGAAAATCATTTGTTAAAAACAGGGGAAAACATAAAAGAGAGCAATCCAGTAGGAAAGGGCGTATCCCAAAAGTGTGTGTGTTACATACTAAACAAAAGTGTGTAATATTGTTGGTACTGCTATCAATATTGTATTAAAGCAATGAAGATGTAATGCATTGCAAAGGGGGAACAGCAGAAGCCAGACAGACCACAATGGTGAAAGACAGCTACATTTAGACATATAGCTGGTGCCAATTTTTAAAGCCTAATTTTTAGCTTGCATTGAGCTACAGTCTTACAGATATAACTCTTGCATATGATAGCTGCTCTCTGTAACCATTCAGCAGGTGAGTCACCCCTACACATGAAGGATCAATAAGATCAAGGAGTTCACAGTATTATTACATTTTCAATTTCTGTCCAAGTGAAAGTATGTGATCCCATACCCTCTAGATTTCAAAAAGCCATCACACTAAATCAAAACCCAAAGAAAGCAGATTAAATATAAATAACAAAGTATTTTAACACAACTTTGAAGGAAGGAAAAAGAGTCTTGAAATTTGTTGTTTTCAGCTATTCAGCTTGTCACTCAAAACTCTGAGGAGAAATGCAAAGCTCACATGAGGACAGTTCTCCAAGTATAGTGACATCAACATGGCAGCTACTTAGGTTTACTAAACAAAATCTAGCATGAATAAGTATTTAACAGTAAAAAGTTAGGGGAAGGTATAAACACTTCCACAAGTCCATGTCTCTGGTTAGCAACAGTATTGGTGATTAACACAACAGAATTCTTGGTGCTATTCACTCTGTTACTTGAATGGGTTTAGCCAATTTTGCTGCAGTAAGATCCTTTTATGCCCATAACAAAATTACTACTTCATTTTATCTAATTTAGCATTTATTTCTTCATTTTCAGGCCAGTTGTTGCAGTTTCATAGCAGAAAACTCATTGTTCTCTATGTGTTGCCTAACAAATCAGCTTTGGGCACTGTTCAACCCTTGCAGCAAAGGCTGTTCATGCTTAAACAGAGCAAGATCTGTTGCACCAGTAGAATAACCACATAAAAGGGAGAAACCAGCCTAATGTCTCCATGCCACTTTAATCCAGGTAGAGAATGGCCAACATGCATCTCTGCAGACTCCTTTGCAGGATCCTTTGAGGCACATTCACACTTAAACATATTCTCTTAATAAGATGAACCACTACTCCTTACAAGAAATCTCTTTTGGAACCAGGAAGAGCCTCTTCTCATACTCTCACTATAGTGACTGTGTCAGGCTAGTGATGTCCTGTAAGCTCTGCAACAACTGGTTTCATTATTTTCTCACTATAATACTGACTAGATCTGCATCTGAAGTTGTAACCTATGGGGGATCTAGGGAAGGTAAAATAACTGGGAAAATAAAGAAAGGGGAAAATTTGACAGAACAAAACTAAGTGGTTTTAGGGTGTAAGGTTTGGGGGGGTCTTTTCTGGCAATTCCATCATCAGGAAGTCTTACAGAAGATATAGGGTACCACACATTACATTCTACAATAAAAATTACCAAATATTTTTAGAGAGGACACTACCTGTTTTGACAAAGAAACCTGAAGGGATGAGAGATTCTGGAATGCTATATCTATCCAGTCAGAAGTTCTTTTGGGACTAGATTTGACAGGAGCTTCAGAGAATTAATTTGTAGTATCACCAGATTCTTAGGAAGAAGTACTTTGTATGGATGGGAGAATGCACAGGAACAGGAATCCGATACACATAAGTGCTAACATCTCTTTCCTGGGAGTTCTGGACCAACGGTCCCACAGCAAAGCAGCAGATAAAAAGTCTAGCTTAAAATTGCATGAAGGAATTCTGGTAGATAAGATGAGTCTACACACTTGACATCCTAATCAACCTGCTCGAGATGTTTTCTGTAGTGACTTTTGCAAATTGTAATGGAACAACATACAAAACAAGACAATTACTGAGCTAATTTCTCCTCTTGCCACGCATCTCACAGCTGGGTAGAGAGCCACACACAAAGCATTACAGTCCTAACACCCTGCACTACTTCCTCCCTCTCCACTGTTCCCCTGGCAGATTTCCCTAGGCCTCAAGTCATTTTTGCCCTTTCACTTCCCCAGCTCCCAGCACCACTTTGCCCCACTCACTTCTCCTCTGCCACCTCCCAAGGGCCCCTGACCCCCCAGGTCAGTCCTGCACTCAGCCCTTGCCTCTTCTGTGGTTTCTTGCTTGTGCTGTAATTTCCCCAGGGACAACTGACCCACTTATAAACTAAGCTCTCAAAAGGTAAAGGGAAAACTAAACCCACTTAATTTATAGACCGGCTTTTAAAGACTTTGACAGGGGAGCTGATGAGCCTACAGCACATATTTCTGAATAAATACAACATAAAACAAGTGATCAGTTCCCATTTCCAGGATACAGTTTCTCTGGTAGCAGGTAACATGCAGCTATAGCAGTGCTACCTCGTGCTGCTGGCACTGCAGCAGTGTTAACAGGCTGTATGATATTGAGTATGGATGGCCAAGAAATTTATGAGGTTTAAACTTGAGAAAGATTGAAATGCTACTGATTGGTTCTGGGTGCTTGGTAGGCATGACAACTTCTTTTGTGATTAATTCTAACAATAACTTAGTTTTAGGAACCTCTGACACAAAAGTCTTGGCTGCTACAATATTAAATAAGAGATAAATCCAGGGAAATGTATCTGTTACTAAATCTTTTCTTTTTTAAAAATCATCTTCATAATATTGCTAGATTAAGGTCTCAATTTAGAAAGCACTAACCCATCTGGAAATGTTATCATTTTTGTCAGGACACAGCAAAAGAATTTTATTATTTCCAGAACCAGTTTTGGATAGCAGTGCACTGTACTTTCAGACTGAAATTCTCTATGTAGCACACATTAAGGCCAAAATTTTTCAGCTGCTTTACAATTTGAGTGAAATTCCAAAAGGGAATTAGTTGTAGCCATCATGCCTCAAGACCCTCTTCATCAAGCACAGCCCTCAGATAGTGTAATTTGAAAACTTGAAGCTGACCATACAGCTTTGTACCTTCCTTAGAGACTTCCTGCCACAGCCACAGTGAAATTATAGCTACAATTAATTCAATGCAAATTATATTATAGGCATCAGTGAGATCAGAACTTCAGTCCTGAAATAGACAACAGAGATTCCTCCAGACACTGGCTTACTTGTTTTCACCTTTCTAGCAGACTCTCTATATATATTATCTTTATAACCACTGAGTATAACAATGCTTTTCCTCCCTCTGCATGCTGACATCTGGAATTCAACTTTCACATTAAAAAAGAAAGTGATCAGTGGTTGGGAGAAAACACCCATATTGAATACAAGAATGAAGCAAAGATTACTGACTGGAAACCCTATAAATGAAGAGTAAAACAAGTCTGCATTACTGGAGGCAAAATTAAGACATAGATGTTTACAACAGATTCTGGGTGGCACAACATACTGGCAAAATTCAGCTAGAAGCAAAATATCCAACAGCTTTGACAGGCATTCTCAAGCTGAAAAAGCTGAAGATTTTACTAATTGTAGGTGCCCCTGTATTTCTATTGTCATCTAGAGTCCACCTTAATAAAGTACCATGAAAACTGGGGAAGCTGAGGCACAAGATAAGGTCCCTAACAACCACCCTGCAGAGGCAGTAACCTGTAGTGAATGGAGATGTTTTAAACTACATCAGTGAGACTTTGCAGAGGATATCCATTACAAATCAAAGTGACAGGGCTCACATAGGTCTAAGTTAACTGAAAAAGTGGTCTCCCTTGTTAAGTTTCTTAAGTCCTTATACAATCAGACTGCCTGCATGCTCCCTTCCAAATCTGCTGGCCAACACTAAATAATTTAACATTAGATACCTTAACAAAAGAGATGGTTATGACAAACACTGAATCTTTAAATGGTAAAGGTATACATCTATCTGAACTACTATTTGCTGCCCTAAAGAGGTTACAGAACAAAGAGACAGAACTAGAGAAAAAAGAAAAAAAAGTATAATTAATAGCTCAAAGCAATGTCCTGTTCAGAGATGGAAAGTGCAGAGAAGGTTTATTAGGAGAAATTACTGAGGCAGAAACACCAGGATGATTAAGGAAATTTTTTGTTTATGTCCTATAGCTTAGAGATAACGAGAAATGAAACAAGTAAGGAATGGTTTCTTGCATACACTTTCTTACTTACATTTACATAAGAAATATAGATAAGAATATAAGTAATGTTATTCAAGCTTAATATTTGCATTTCTTAATGCATACGAGAGATGAGAATTTATTATGACAAAGTGGTTAACCATATTTCAAGGAAAATTAAATTTCTTCCTTTAGACTCAAATAAGAGGTAACTAAGTATGAACTGCTGTCAAAACATGCTAACCAAAACATACTGTCTTTAAATAGTTTTTGCTGCTAAATGCAAGCTTCGAAACAACTGGACATTCAAAGTACAGACCAGTCTAGTTTGTCCAAAGGGTAGAGTGTGATGAAGCTGCTGTTACCTCGGGTTCTGAGCAGCCTTTCACTTCTTCCCAATATAAACTGGAAGTGCAATAGGGATTAAAATAAACAAGCATGATAATTTCATTTCAGCACAATTACTGAACTAGGATACTCCTTGTGATATATTCTGGGAAGAGATAAAAAAAGGCTTTATTTGAAAACAGCAACAACAGAAACAGTAATTGCTAACTAACTGCTTTCTCCCTGGCATCCCCTTAAGGCTTCGGTTTCCTGCATTGCATGTTTGTACTTGTCTACACTCTGACTCCTGCTGTGCCATCAGCTCTCAGGGCACCGCAAGCAATGTTAATGTCACCTGTAGAAAGGCTGTGCACTGCCAACATTTAGAGAAGCACTGGAGCCCGTGAACAAAATAAATGAAGGTGTGGGGGGAAAAATAATCACCTAAAGTAATTGCTAACACTCCCTTGGAAAGGCAGAACAAAAATAATTATCTGCTACAACCTGTATGAATAACAGGATCAGTACAGCAATTCATTGCCTGTGCATTTAAACCTTCCAGTGTCTGAAATGAGCATGAATGGAACAGGTCACGCCATCATTTTCAGCAAAATCAGGTATTTAAAAATGAAATAAAATTCAGCTTTCTGTTATAACCCAATCCCTTTGCATCCACAACAGAGAAAACTATTTAGAGAAATTAGTAAAGCCTAATCACCTCTGATCAGAGCCAACAAAAGGAGTGAAGCTTGACAGGGCATGAGGAAGACTCTGGGAAACCTTTACTGACAGCGTGTGGGTTGGTGCTCACGCTGCTCACGGAGGTTTGTTTCGTTTGCAGAGCTACACTATGAGGTGACCCACTGAAAGTCTTCAGTTTTGAAATCATCTTCAGTGTTTGCCTACAACATTCAAGTGAATGAATAGCAAAACTTGAGAGCCACTGTTTTTCTGCTCAGAGTTTTTCTAAGGAATGTGGGTAGGATCAGCTACACAAGAACACACAAGGATAAATAACTTCTTTTTTTCTCTAGCAGATTAAATCCTTTTCTGAGATAGTAAGCATCAAGATAAACTATTAAGCTGTTCAGCTGCACTTTCTAATGTCTGTAATTGTTTAATTTAAAAAACTGGAAAAGAAGGTCACTTTATGCCTTTGTTTAATAAAAATTAAAACAACAACAAAAACCCAAACAACCAAACCAAAACAAAAACAAACCCCAGAAAACAACCCATAAGCAAGGGGTTTGTGATACCTGTCCTATGCTAAACACAAGGCATTGCAAGCTGGCCTGAAATCTGCACAGGTGAGGCTCTCCACCTTGGTTTAAGTAGTCTTAAGGGTTTTCAGACCTAAAGAAACTATTTCACTTTGTATTACTAATACAATACAGTTCTTTGTATGTCTTTAATAAGATGAGAATTCACCAAAACACCTTAATTTAGTCACATATTAATTTTAATTCCTCCCTAACTCCATGAACAAGCTAATAATCATCACTTATCACTGTATAATTCATTAATTTTGTTACTAACATGCAGGCAATAAATAATATTGAGCTTCTATAATACTTCTATGAGTAGAGCTGAAAACCTATTGCAAGGAAAGCCAGGCACCGTATCCTCTTGCTGTCACAGAGAAGCAACACAAACTGCTTGATCATAAATAAACCTCACCTACAATTCAGGTGGCCAACAGTAATGCTAGAGCACTTTGCTTTGTTACAAAACTAATGTGTGTTTTATTCACTATGCTAAACTGCCTTCCACCTCTGTGTTGCTCTCTAGTTAACCACAGGCTTTGGTATTAGAACAACTTGAGAATTGTAAAATAAAACCAGCTCCAAGGGGATTCCAGTCAGGATTGACACCAAGAGCCAAGACCACCCCTCCTGGACAGAAAGCAGATAGTTAAGACCTTTTGAGCTCTGATATGCTTGTTGAAAGTGGAATGGTTTTGACCCTCCTCTGATCACCACAGCAAGGCTTTCTCAGTAGAGTTGCCTGGACTTGTCTCCACTCCTGAATGCCTGGAGAGATAACACATATGGCCACCAGCTATCTAGAACTGTGCTCTCTCCTTTTGATTGAGAAACTAAAACTCAAATATCCATGTTTTTATTATTTTCTGGCAAATGTCTACATCATATCCGGCCAACAATAACAGTCTTACAGGAATACCTGTTCTACAGCAGGAAGAAGCTCTTTCACAACGAGGCAGAAATTGATAAAATCCTGCTACGCCAGTGCTGCACTAGTTAATGCTGCTTACCCACCAAGTACAAAACCAAATACTGGAAGTTCAAAACTGCTAATTTGCAGTTGCTTGAGGCACAAAGACATTTCAGCAAGTAGAAGCAAGATGACAGATGTAAGCATGTCCTTCTATGGCCTCAGGAATTTACTGGCTTGTTGTAGTTTACTAATGAGTATTTGGGGGGCTTGGGGTAGTTGAAAAAACAGCTTTGTTAAAAGAACCTCTTTCACAACAGGTTAGAGTCCCTGACACCCTACAATGTTTGGAGCAGAGCTAGATTATGTTTGGTAGTCAGCTAACACAGTAATGTCAAATGGTCACAGAACCTGACATCAAGCTATGGTCCAACAATGAGAACAGGGTTAGCACTGCAGAGGCACACACAGACTGTGGGCTCAGTAGCAACTCAATTACACAGTTGAAAACATGGTGATGGATTCTTTCAGAATATATACTTTGAACAGGCAACCTGCCCTTAGTTGCTGAAGCTACAGATGGGCAAGAAAATGCATCTAGACTATCTGTTCACAGCCTGAATGTGTTGGTGCATTTCCAAGCACAAGGTTGTTCTAAAGCAGTCAGATCTGGATTCCTTAAACACAAACCAACACCATGCTTTTGAACTGTTACCTGATAAAAATGCAGCTGATGAAAGTTTAATATTCTAGGCAAGCTGTATCACAAAGTGACTTGACATGGCTGATCCTGAATTATTTGAAGCAGACAGAGTTAATAATAAAAGAGATTTCATATAGTTACACCAGTCCAGCAGAGATCAAATGCCCGTAAATGTATCCCAAATTGCTCAAAGGGTGAGCATTTCCTATCCGCCTGCTGATAGACACTGACCAAAAGAGAGAACTTCCTCACTTCAGAAATCACTCCTGCAGTTACTCATTTTCATCTTTGCCATGTTAAAAACACTTCAGTTCTTTCGAGTGTGGAAAAAACGAAACCATCATTAGCACTACCTACTACTTCAGATAGAACAATAGCTTAAAAAAAACCAAAACAAAAACAAAACAAGAAAAAAAGACCCACAAACCTCAAATATCCCACTACTACACGGGGGCCTGAACTTACAACTAACAGCCAGTCTCTGTGCCTCTCTGTACTCCAGGAGCAGCTTGAAGCACTAAAGCAGCATCTCCTTCAGCACTCTGCACCAAAGACCAACAGCCTGCTGACATCTCACAGAGCAATGCTGGCATGCAGAGACAGCCAAGCCTGATTTTGCTGTGGACAAGTCTTAAGCCTTAACTGATTTAACAGCTAAGGTAAAGAGATCTTTAGAGGCTTGACAAATGCTTGTAGGAATTATGGCACTAATTCTTCCTATCCATTTACATCACAGACATCTGTTTAGTTGGAGACTTATGGCTTGATGAATTCGTTTATTACCTCAAATGCATTCAAAAATAGGATAATTGACATTTTACATTGTAACTACTCACCAGTTTGACATTACTATGCATTTTAATTAACACGAATACCTAAAGCTTGGGATTGAAAAGAGAGCTAAGTCATATTAAAGTCAATAACTGTCACATATCAGTTCAAATTCAGACACAGAACAGGACTAGACAAGTATGTCAAAGCTGACGTTTCAACAATACTAGTTAAAGGGGACAGTACCAATTCAATACTGTTAAAGATGCTTGCACCAAATTAAAGAGCAGTGTTCAATACTCTTTAAAATAAAAATCTTAACTAACGTGCATTACTGCTACACATTAACTGTTAAACTTCACTTAAACAATGTAATCACGAAGTAAGCACAACTAACTCCCATTTCCAGTTAACCAATGCTGAAGTCATGCAGGGGTTGTAGCTTGGCCATATGTAGCCCTTTCCACACAAGGGGTTCTCCTCTTCCGTGGCAGCGAGGTTAGCTCTGAGCTGCCAGATTTAGATTAAAAATAATAAAAAACCCACCCCACACACCAACACGCCATCCTACACTTCCTAAAGTGAGGCAGGAAGGAATGCTGACTATACACTTTAGACACGGTATGTTTACATCTTGCTTGAGTTGCCTCAGTCTTCTTTTGGTGAAACCCCAGTATATTCTTCAGGAAACCCTTTAGCTTTCACTCATAGATATTGCACTTCCAATGTGGATAGTTTTTCCTCCTAGTAACAGTTTATGAGCACAAATCCACCTCCTACTTACTAAGTTTGACTCTAATTCACGCTCTGTCACAATCTTTGAAGACAACTTGATAACCATGCCAATTAAACATCACAGGAGAAAGACGTATATGCCCTTATTTACTGTTCAATATTTAAAATGAGAAAATAGAACTCTTAAAATATAAATATTAAATAGTAAAATCAAGGAAATTTTTGTTAAGAGTGTGTTGTACCATCATTAGGTTTCTCATGAAAATATACTGGAGTTAATTTATAAAGCTAAGGAAATTAAAAAAAAGAGTGGTGGCTGTACAAAATTTTCCTATTATATCCAATAAATTCAGATATAAATTAGATGGTTAGCATGTTATTAAAACATGTAAATGAGTAAATATAACTAAACAAACACCAACTGTGCATTGAATATAACAAGGGAGAAAAGAAGACCAAGATGGTTCCTTTTAGATTAGGTCTGCAACTTTGTACTGAGACTGAAGAAGGATTCTGCCCTGTATACACCGTGGAAAATGTAACAAGCAGTTATCTACCATGCATAAAGTGCCAGGTTCTCTTTTGCCTTGCAAACTGTAGAGATATAGCCCTGGTACCCACCCCACCCGCTCCATATCCACCCAAGAGTCCCTTGTATCAGTGCACTCTTACATCACACAATTCAGAGAGAACTCACCACTTCAACGAGCCATTTTTATGCTGGACCTATAGAAAATAATTATTAAAAAAACAAAACCAAAAACCAAGCAAACAAAAAAACAAACCCATCAAACATACCAAGCACAAGAGTGCAGGAGTGCAAGCCAAGATGGGGTTTATAAAGTAGAAGTCTCACGGTCCGTATACAGCCACTAACCATATGCCTATTTCACGAGGTCAGTAACTGCTCACACTGCCAATCTTTGCTTATTCCTGTATCTTCTTCCTGCAAATATGTTACAACATTATCAAAGCCAAAAATCTTACAGCCAAGTAGTAGTGATGCTGTGATTAAGACAGCAGCAGACGTTCACACTGTGTATTATATTTTGCTCTAATCACTGTTTCCCCACCGCAGTGATTGAGGTGTGCTGTCTTTTATCATTGAGAAATGGTAATCGGGGTATAAAGATTTCTGCATTAGCAAAAGCAAATGGAAGGGCCCCAGGTATATTCCCCTATCTTCTCCTCTTACAAAACAGATTTATTAGCAAATGACATCATCTTAATGCTGTAACTTTCAATAGTCCTGACCTTTTAATGTTCTTTACTTTCTGAAGTCCAGGTTTGGTGTCCCTGAGCCCAGGGGTTTTTTACTTTCAAGACCATAGAGCACTTTCAGACTTGTTGTTATCCATTCTGCTACCAACTTTGTTCAATAAGAGGGCAAACCACTTGTGGGCAGAAAGGTTGGTTGAGAGCAAGATAAAACATGATCTCTGAGGCTAACTGATTATGGTTTGAAGATATTGTTAATGAGTATCTGACTCACTGTCCACTGGGTATACTTCAAACATGTTTGCTTCTACCTCTTTCTTGAAATTACTAAATGATTCCAGTGCCAGTTAAACACTTACATACTGCAGTGATGGCTGCTACAGAAAACCCTTTTAAGAGAGATCTGGGAGTTCAGACAAGGGGTTTTATATAGCAGCTGAAAATTCCTTGGTTTTGTGTTTTACAACTGAAGAGAAGTTTGATAACAGCACCAATGTATCCTAACAGAAAAAGCATGCAACTTTAGCATGGCAAGTTGAAAAGTAACAACGGAAAGCAAATCCTGTGGGTGGAAAACAGGTGAGGTGTTTTCTTCTAGTAAGAAAAAAAAATGACAAATAACCCACATTTATAAGCATTTCTTAAACAGTTCACCAGGTAACAGCCCTGGGCAATTTGGAGTTATTCCCACAAATTCTTCCAGTCAGTCAGTTTAAAACTAAAAACATCTCATGGAGTCAAGAAGGAAACTTCACCACCAAGTGACAGCAAAATCTGGGAGTAAAGAGGTTGTCGTTGCTGCTTACACCAATGCCAAGCATAAGGTTAGCTGATTGCTCACTTCCCAACTAATTTCTTCATAGCCACAGGCTGTCAGGTGGTCTTTGCTTCTTCCTAAGGACAGTCACTCTCAGCACAATAACTCTGTGTGCACCCCAAAGCCATGTGTCAGAGTCACGGATACACCAGAGCTGCCAGGGCTGGCAACCCTCTGCCTTCACCCGAGGCTGAAGGAACAGCTTTCCTCCCAAACCAATACTTTTTTTCCCTTCTTCTGCAGCTGTTACAAACTCATGCCCACTGGAGTGTCTGAGTTACCAGGTGTGCACACCACCAGCTGGATTAAGGGCCAGAAAGCAGTGTGGAGCCTGCTCAGCCACTGCCATCGTAACAAATGCCTCACACTCAGGTGAAAATCAATTTTTGTTTGATGCATAAAATGGGTATGTCTGTATCAGTGAAACTACCGCTCCCCCCTTTTATTTTTCCATTCAGAAGAATCCAGTCCACTGTTCTGAGCTATATATGTTGTTTACTTACATGTTACACCATAAGCTTACAATTCCCATAGACAAAATGAAGATGTAAATTAGCAGCCTGTTGTTAATACTCACCATGACTGGGTTCTCCTATCTTCAGGAAACATCTTTAGTTAAAACACTGGTCATTATGAGTCAAATGTAATTCTAAATCACCAAATGGAAATAGAACATTGAATTTTCATTTAATGGTCTACTAACCTTAGTTGGTAGGTTTTTTATGCACACCTTAAACTATAGGTATAGCAGAACACCACCTTCCAATTAAATATTGGCTTAAAATGTCCTCTACATTCTTGCATCTTACCAAGACAGACCCTGAGAAAGCCATGGAATGCACAACCTCAGAAGCTTTCGGCACCAGAAAGATGCAGACATTTTTTGTCACACTTTTTCACTGTTTTGTTTGCATCACTGCATAATGCAACTCTGAAGGGAGTTAGCTAAATTAACCATCACAGCACTATAGATAACTTGCGGAAACACAACATATTGCCTTTTTTAAAATTAGAATGTTATTTAAAATTAATTGGGTTATAATAGTGACACTGTGCACTGAGTAATTGAGTGAAAATTGCTATTATACAGAGACTGCCATCACTACATAATTAGTACACTAGCAGCCCCTACTTAAGGCATGAATCTTCTGTCCATGCAAATGCCAGGGTCAGGCAGTTAAAGTGGCCTCGAAAAACGAAGGCAGCACTTCTCTGCTGGCTTGCATTTATGCAACAAATCAGGCATCCCTTGCTGGTGAAACAAACAGACAGGGTGGGATGGAGGGCAATCAAGCAGCAGCAGCAGCTCTGAAGGCCAAGCAGTCAAAGCTGTCTGGTGCACTGCCCTGCTCTGCCTGCTGCTGTAAGCTCCACACTCTCAGCTCTGCTATGCAGCCCTGCCCTGGAGAACTGCCCATACCTACTCTCTTCCAGCTGTCCACGTAAGTGTTCTGCCTAAACAGTACCAGTTTTTGGCTTAAGCTTCTTTTCTTTAGCTTTTTTTTCACACTTGTCCTATGCTATTTTAAATGTTATTTCTTATTTTGAAATATCATTTATTCTAAAGAAGTTTGAAGTCTCAAATAAGGATGAAACCACATCATTTAATGTCAGCATTTTTGTTTTGTCAAAACATGTTAATTCTAGTAGCCTGCAAGGAATTTTCATTGTATGTAGCTCAGAATTATCCAGCTGTGTTTCATTTCAGGGTAGGATAAATCTCCAAGGTATTTAGATATTTCAGCAAAGCTGATATTTGTTGGTACTGATCTGGAAATTATTTTTGAGGCATCTGAACTCCTTGGTCTACATAATTGTGCATGAAGCAGTAACCGAACCTTCACCCCACAAAATCTCTCAGTGTCCTTCAATTCACCTCCCACAGAATTCACTTTAAAGTGACCAACATTTTCAACACAAGTAGAACACAATGCTGGAAAACTCATGTTAGCACAATTCAGGCTCTGCTGGATGTATCAGAGCCCCACCAAGATCAAAACATTTGAATAGCATATTATTATTCTCCAATTTATTTATATATTTTCAAAGAGAAGCTTGGATGTTACTTCATTTTCTTTCCTGCCTGTGCCAAATGAAAATATTGCCCATCTCCAAAAGAAAAAAAGGGGAAAAAAAAACAAAACACAAACCAATTTCATCATCCTCAAGCCAGGGAAAAAGTGGAGTGATTTTCACAGGAAGAAAGGCTAATGCATTTTGGAGCATACAGCACTTCTCTTAATGCCAAAAATATAATACCTCAGATCACTGACCCATTTATTAAGAGTGGTATCAAATTAAATATAAGTACAAAAGTACTCTCATTCCCAAAGCACTTTTTTTTTCCAGGTTGATACAGCAGATTAAGTACAAATTCACTTACTCCATTATTCTATCAATATAGCAATTATTATACACAGCAGGAATTTAATCACACTCATGATAGAATGTGCAGAGTGCTTCTTGGGTCAACCTCCACGTTGCCCACACACTGACAAGAGGTCCTGTCTCTTCCTTCCATGGGCTGGTCAGTTGGTCTAAACCAGTGACTGCTCCCACCCAAAGCACAGAAACCAGCAGCTCCAAAACCAGCACTCCTGGCAAACTCATCGGAATGGCAACAGGCTACCACTAAAACAGCCATGCAGCAAAGTCACCTCTCAAGAGGCACGGGATGACAGAAGGGAACAGTTTCAGGTGACCGATGGGCAGAAGCACAGCTGTGGTGTAATCACAGCCGGGCACAGTGGAGACTCGCCGGCTGTCCTGGACTTGCTGAAGTGTAGCACAGGTCTTCATCCACAGCAAGGACCCTCCTCCATACGAGCACATACTCTGCCATTTGTCAGTAATGACTAATGATAGGACAAGGGGCAATGGTTTTAAACTGGAGCATAGGAGGTTCCATGTAAATATCAGGAAAAACTTTTTCACTGTGAGAGTGACAGAGCACTGGAACAGGCTGCCCAGGGAGGTTGTGGAGTCTCCTTCACTGGAGATATTCAAAACCCGCCTGGATGCGTTCCTGTGTGATGTACTCTAGATGACCCTGCTCTGGCAGGGGGGGTGGACTAGATGATCTTTCGAGGTCCCTTCCATCCCCTTAGATTCTGTGATTCTGTGATTCTGTAACACCATGGCCTGCAGCCATTCAATGCACTTCCAGTTGCAGACTGCTATACTTACAACATTTTCAGGCAAATCTGCTTTTAAGCTATAGAGGAATGTGAAAGCCTGATCCATGATGATTAAAACCAGCAACAGTCTTGCCATCATTTCTTATGGGCTTTCAATCTGCTTATAAAGTACACTAATTCATTTAGATTGCTTTACAGTTTAGTATTTTGACATTCCATTTTCCCCTAAAAAAATTCTTTGAAGATGCAACCAAGTTGCAACCACAGAAGAATGTTGATCATTTGATAAAGCCCAGTAAAAGGAAATTTTGGCATGGACAAATGCACCCCTGTGGTTAGTGTGGCAAATTCTGCTCCAGCAGCACACAAAGAAAATACAAAAATGAACCCTCAGTCCAAGAATAAGAACAGTGTCATCCAGTTCATACATTCATTTTCCCAAGCTTGACTTTTGTTTTCTCTATACCAAACAGCAGGAAAATATTTAAAAATTAAAAAACCAAAACAAAACAGAAAACCACAACCAACCAACCAACCCCCACAAAATCAAGTTATACTGTGGAATAAGAGTAAAATCTATTCAGTAAACATCCACTCGTAAGTGCAATTAGAGTGCCAGATTACTAATGAAAATATGCATCTTAAATAGATAAATAGATTTCTGATCTCATTTTCAGAATAGATTTGTTTCAAAATTTGCTACTGAGACTGCTGGATACCATTCTCTAACAGCCAGGAGAGATTTAGAAAATTCATATACGTTTTTATGGAGAAAAAAATTACTGCCCTTTAAAACCACTGAATGTCTTTTGTGTTAAACTATATGCAAGTATGTCTCATTTTCATCTTCCCCAATGCCCTGAGGTCTCAAAAAAAAATAATCAGCGTTTGTGTTTCTAAATGAAGTTTTTCCTATATAGTCATAAACAGTAAAAGAAATTAAGTCAGAAAAATGGATTATTAACCTCCAACAAGCTAAATCCTTTGTTACATGAAATAAAATTATATCAAGACAGTGACAAGCAGGATAATTTGTACCTAAACTATTTACCTACACTAAATCATTTCTGTTTTTCATCATAAAAAAAGACAAAAAGTTCTATAGCTAACAACTACACAAACTCAACTCAGAACTGTGGGTATAGCACAAATCTTTCCCACAGGAAAAAGACCAGAAGTAGGAAAACCCACCACAAGGTTTTAAATACAAAATCTAGAGTTTTTACTGGTGTAAATTATTGACTCCAGTGAAGAGCTTCAACAGCTGTTTAGTAGATTCAGTACAAAAAAATTCTGCCAGATGAGACCCACTGAAATGCTAATCAATCAGTGTAGATTTATCTAATCACAGTATTATTTTCATCAAAGGGATACTATCAACAATGATGCTTGATCTTGAAATAGACACCTCTGCTATAAGTACATGCCAATATTGCTTTTCTTTTCTAGTCTCACTGAACATTATTTTCCCCACTGTATGTGTCTCTTGTTCTCAGTTTTGCAGTGGGTTATTTCTGCCCAAGCAGACCTTAGAAGTCTCTGGTAGCCCCAAAACACTGATCTACTTGGTTTTGCTATAACATAAGCAGCTCTCATCTTATTTACTTGGAAGTTTACTGCAGTATGCTTTATTTCTTCTGGAACTATCTTTCTTTTCATTTTTTCATTTGATCCTACAGGTACAATTGGAATGGTGAAACACTATTACATAAAGCATTCATTCAGCTAGCAAGTAGAGAAAGACACTGCAAAATAGCAGCACAAAACACCCAGTAACTGCTGCAAGAGTTCTGCAGCAGCTTGCTCGGCTTTTGAAAGTGGCATTAATTAAAACAACACATTAAGGCTGCTCTAGAGAATCAGTTAATTGATTATAGATATCCTTTCAGAATGAGCTTTAGAGGCTATATTGCATTTCGTAATAATGACTGGAAAATTTTAAGGTGCCTATCTGGCAAAAATATGCATATGTATGTATACATGCATATGAAAACCTTCCTAAACACTCTACTGTAGCTATTGTTTATAAAACAGGAGCCATGTGGACTGTAAAAGGTAAAATAATGCAAGTGAAGTCTTGTTCCTCTTTATGCAATTCTGAAAGGTACATCATTAGTGTATCAATCATCAATCTATAAACACTTAAAAATACACGTATATGTGTATTGATTTGTGGAAATTCTGAAGTAACCCTCCTGAGTGCATCTTTCTTCTGTAACTATGCCCAGGGGCCATGATAATCAGCATGAGAAGCAGAGAACTGATTTAAGAGCTTTCATCTTGAATTATTTGTATTCTTCCATTTATGCACAGTTCCTCCATAGGTCTGTATCCTCCTGTGCTGGAGTGCTACTGTACTGTACTTCTCCAGAATTCAAAGCAGATAATCCCACCATCTCCAAGCAAGCCTTCTGAAAAGGTATCAAAGAGCAGAGGACACTGTTGACTTGTTTTCCTGAAAGCTTGCTCTGAGACCACACTCACATAATTCTTCCACTACACTGGGAGTATTGTTGAGGAAAAAAAATAAACCACTACACAATATATTTATAATAAATCACTCATGAACCCATCAACTTAATCTTCATTACAATCTATTACTACAAAGATTTCTGTAGTATGACATGAGACTCACCGAGTATAAAGATTTGCCTGAGGGCTGAAAGTAATCAGAGATGGGACAGAATAAAACCACAACTAGCTTGTAAGTACTGCTATATAGAAACATATGAGGACCTCTTAATAATGGCAAAACTCATGGGAAAAGATGGATTTTTCTCACCAGCTCTTCTCACGAAGTCCAGACCTTGCCACATTCAACACTTTTTTAACAGTGGTATTCCCACCGATTTGAGAGAGACCTCTGGTTTAGCCTACAGAAGGTTTTATTCCCCAAAAACTGCTTTTAGCAAAGTCCAGTAGAATCTAGTACAGTTCATCAGGGAGACTTAAGGATGAGCAAAATGGTCTGAAACAACAAATTTACATTTTCCCCATTCTTTCAGTAAGAACACCCAAAAAAAAAAAACCCCAAACCCTACACCAAACCAACCAAACAGAAACAACAATAGAGGGATAGAGACACATGGATAATCAAAAATGCTTTTGTGAGGCTACATTGTCTCTTCCCTTTTGCAAGATACATTCCTTCACAACTGACCAAACCAGGTAGAAACAGTGAACAACAGAGAGCCTCTCAGTTGACAAATTGGTCTGGTCCCTGTTTTTTTAACCTGCCATATAAAGTAAAATATTATTTTGTAGCCCATACTATATTTGTAACATGAACTGTCTGCTTATAATTGACTAAAGTGATCTGAAAACAAGGAATTACAGACACGTACGAAGTCACAGTGAATCCTGATATTTACAAACACCTGGTAAATGCCATTTGTTATTGCAAAGTAATTGGGTCACGGATTCCTCCACTTCAACTAAATGCAAAATTAATACACTGCTGATAAAAACAAAGATCAGTGATTCAGCTAGACTCTTCTAACAGTCCATGGCCACCAAAAGGGTGCCTTCTCCACCCCTCGTGGCATTGTGCCTTCCCAACATCCTGGTTAAGCCTTTAGCCCCATGTCAGCACTCTTGCTCACAGTATTCTTCACTGATCTAATTGCATTCCTTAACCCAGCAAAAGACTATTTCTTGGGAAACTGTCACAGTGTGGAGGAGGAAGCATCTGAGATGAAATGGCTCACTGAGGGACACTGTGGGAGAAATGTCTGTAGCACAGGGTGCTGAAAACACACTACCAGAGCACCTATCAGCCAGGCTGAACCCAAACACCAGTGTTCCTTCTTGCAAATGAATAACATGCAATTTTCAATGAATGTTAATTCTCATAAAAACTAGCTGACTAGTCTTTTGACAATGCATAAAGTGGGATGCAGGCACGGATGAGGCTGAAAATGATCACAGAAAAAAGAAGAATGGGAAATATAGTTTATCACTAGAAAACAGGGAAGAGAAGAAAACAAGATATGACTGACTCAAGAATGAGAATGCCTAAAGCAGACTACCTTTAGTATAACTCCTTTCAGTTACATAAAAATCAGAGTTCCTATTTGTTTTTCAATGCCGGTATCTGACTTATAGCTTATAGCTGATCAGTTATTTGCAAACCACTATCTGTAATGGTTCAGTACCATCAAAAGAATTTCATTAACCAATGTATTTTTACTATGTACAAAATAAGCCAATACATTAACATTCCTGCAGTCACTTGAGTTTGCATATGTATATCTGAACAGATTTTTCATTAGATCTAGATCTCAAATCCTGTTTGCCCCCCATCCCATTAAATTTCATTGATTTCTTCTTCCACTGCCTGCCACTTCCCGAATGTTTCTGAGCGGTTTTACAAGGAGACATTAAAACCACTGTTAGTTTTCACACATCTGAACTATCTACAATGTTATTCTTTAAAGTGTTCAACTTCCTGTTGCTCAAATTTTTATTTTTAAATCTTCATGTTTACACATCCTCACCTATAGGTCCCCATCTCTGGGGACAGGCAGGGGTTGGGTCCTTCATTTGCATTCATATGCATTCATAAGCTTTGCTTAGTTCCCCCCCTTCCTCCCCAAAAATTCATTACATTGCCATGAATTGAGCATTTCTTGGAATACATTATCATCTCATTTCTATCTGTCAGCCTAAGCTGCCTTCTGCTCAAGACATATGGAGGGGCATTCTTTCTCCTTGAGGGGTGACCAAGCAGACAAGGCCTCTAGTGCAAACTCTCTTCAGAAAAAAATGCTAGGAATTGCATGGCTTCAAAATAAGCCCTAGGGAGCAGAAGTGGATAAAATTGCAAAAGCACAGACAAAAGCATTTCTCTCTGCTGATCCAAACAATGTTTACTGAAGGTGATGATTGATATTGTTCCTTAAAAGATTTTTTTTTTTTGATCATCAATTTTTGCTAATGAAATTGGCCTGTTGGAGTGGTGAAAGGACAGCCACTCGGGGCAGCTGACTTCCAATTCACAGTTGGAACATATCTCCTCCGAGTATGCAACCAAAGATATCCAAAGTTCAAGAATTCTGCTGCTTTGCCAGCAAACTGATCCAGCCAACTGCTAATCTGTTCTTCAAGATACCATGGTCACATAAGATAACACTTAGAATTCCATTAATCTAGAAGATTTCAACCACTTTTTCCTTCCACCTCACAAATAAAAGTAAATGAGATCAAGTTTTTCCTCACATATTATTCTCACCACATTTGTTGCATTTCAGGTCTGTTTCTTGACTGAATCATTAAAGTGCCTTGATGCACAACGGATTAAGGACTTAAATAAATAGTTCACTTTTCCTCTAAATTGCAAAAGTGATTTCAATTTTTTAAGCTGTTCACAGAAAACATTTTAAGAAGGTAAACATCCTGTTAATTGTGCAAATACAGAATACATTTTCATGGCCAACTTGCTAAAAATGTCTATAAAAGCCTGTAGTAAAAGAAAATTTGTAAAAAAATTATTTTTTTCCTATTCCTGTTTTAAAAGATGTTGTCAGGTTCAATGGACACAAGCTTGAACTACTAAGAACCAGACTGGCAGCTCAGCCAGGTATTTTGAGTGACCCCTAAAAAGGCTTATGCCAGAGTGAACAAGCCCTGACAGTTTGGACTGAAATGTTCCTGGGAGAAGAGGAGCAGCTCTTAACACTTAGTTCATCTGCTGCCCAGAACGAGGAGACTTGGGTAGCAGACTGCTTTACCCCTATTCTAACACTCTAGTAACAGTACTTGGCTAGTAGAGTCTGCCTTTAGAAACAATACACACAAATGTTTGTTCAGATACTGTTTATTTCAGTATGAAAGATGCTGGCCAAACATTTCCCTTATGTTATTTTTATGCCCCAGGGCAGCCTCAGATGGGGATTGATGTCATTTGCTTGAAATATTTGCTTTAAAATAAAAGATGCTTATTTTTCAGCTAGAGAATCCAGCATGAAAATACAGAGAGGCTGAACTTAACACTTTCTCCTGTGGCCAGCACATCCTGCTCTCCGACCACATCTGGTTTTGCCCTGCAGCCTTACCACAAATTCCAGTCACATTCATTACAGTCACATTTCTGAAGTGTCCGCAGCCTAAGTTAGAAACCTATCACCCTGGGCTCCATACAGAGATAACTTGGAGAAACCAGCATCTCCAAGAGGCAGTTCAACCCACGGAAGCTACTGACCAACCTTATTTCTTTGCACCACCTTAACAGAGCAAGCCGACTCCTAATGTGGGAGGCTTATATGGGTGCATAAGGTTAGACAGAATTAAATCCATGAAGCCAGCCCAAACCAAGTACTAGATAAGACAACTTCAGACTCACTGTGACCACAAAGGGACCTCTGACACTGTTAAAATAAATCTCTCTGCATAAATCTATAAGAACAGTCAATAGGGATCATTGGATAAAGATCCAATTTCCTCTTTTGTAATCCTGACTTGAGTTAAATCTCTTGTTCAAACCTACACTCTATTGCTCCTGCATTTCCCAGCTAATTGTATTATCCCTGATACAAGTATCTAGCTCATATACCCTCCTGTGCTGAAAGCAGCACTAAGTCCCCACATCCTTGCACTGGACACAGTAAGTCCTGGTACATTCCACCACAGGGCTTCCCTTCGGGCCAGGGTCTGGATCAGATGGATGCTTTCAGGTGACAGGCTCCATACACAGAAAAGTGCTTCATATTTCCAAACAAATAACACAGAAATGCATCTTGCAATGAATTAAATGTACAGTTCAAGCCTCACAATTGCATCTGCATCTGCTCAGTGGTGTTTGCCAACAGTATATCATAAATACTTCATCGCTGACTCTAGCAGTCGTTTCCATATTAAAAGTACCTTTGTGCTTTGGGTTGTCCTTATTAGCCAGACTACAGATGAGAACAATTCTTCACCATTTTCTCCAAATACAAGGGTTTTTTAAAAAAAAAAGTTACAAGTCCATTAGAATACAAACCCTCACCCATTTGAAAAGGTTGACATTTTTAAATGCAGTATCAGTAGCCTACACCAGCAAATTTAAATTTAGAAATACCACTAAAATACCAAAAGAAACATTTGTAAGTGTCCCCCCTGGAATCAAGGTATGGAGGAAGCTTTTTCCCTGATAACCTGAATAATGCGTTGTACATATTGTAGGGAGAAAATGAAACTCCAGGATGGAAAATGCAAAGCAGATTTGTAAGTGCAATAAAGCCATTAAAAGTCTATTTCAGGTAACACAACACAAAAACTGATTAGGAAGGCAAAAAAAAAGACAGGGCTTGGCTTGAGCATGTAAAATTAGGCAGTGACGTTAGGATACAGCATCACATTTTATGTATGTTTGTTTATTTTCAGCTCAGAAATTTCTTAATCCAGGTGTAGCTGGTACATTTAGCGACATCTACAGATCTTCTTAATTTATTTTTTAAAAAACATATACAGCTACCTTCGACAAATAGTTCTGAAGCAATTCAGGGCCAGTTTCTCCCTTTAAAACATTAGCTAGAAAAACAAATGCTTTCATAATAACCTGTGTCATGGTATACAAAAAAAACCCCGAAGAATTTGATTTGATGGAGACTCACAGGCATGCAGGGTTGCTTCTCATGCAACTGTCTGGACAGGCTATACAACACATATCCAACACAAAGAAGTAGTAAGGTTACTCCTTAAAAAACAGATTCAGTATTTATTGCTGTAATAACACATTCCATTACTTTGTAAGTATGCTACTTTTTATCTTCTATTTTCTGCTAGCAAATGGGCAAACTGGAAATACAGAGGTCTACTGTAGTAGTAGTACAGAAAAGACCCGGTAACTTGATGAAAAAAATTAATTAAGGCAGTATACAGAAAATGGATAAGTGTATTGTGGTCTAATAGAAACCAATCACTACCTGATAAATCAGCATGAAATAAACAAAAAGTTACACGGCCTAAAGATAACATGAGAATACAGAATTAGGGGATGCAAGGGGAACAACCACCACCTGCCCCCTGGTAACTGCAAAGGGTATTCTACAGTTCCAGACAAAACCAGAACACAGCCAGACACGCAGGGGAGCACACTGATGAAACATAAGGGATCCTTACATTTGACAAAGTACAAAGGCAGCATATTAGCTAAAAATGCAGCTCCAGGAAAATTCCTTCAGTCATATTTCTGTACCATATCCTGTATTTCTATGTTGTTTCTTTTTATGAAAAAGGAAGAAAGGGAAAAAGGAACAAAACAGTGATTTGCCCTTAACCCTTTAGAGCCATTAGTGTGTCCTTGTTATATTCTTGCTCTGCATAATACCAGCAATGCAGAGTGATGCTATGCAGGGACCTCTCTCTTATTTCCCCTTCTCAGATAATTAGACTATTATTTAAAAGCCCCTACCAAAATTAATGAAGAGACAAGACACTGACCATAGAGCTATTAAGTCTGTACTGAAAATGCATATGCTGTAGCAGAGTGGCACAATGACTTGCTGCACACTGCTGACAAGAGATGTGTGCTTTTACTGTAACTGCACCCAAAACACAAGAAAAAAGTGATTTAGTCTCTCAGAGCCCCGAGCAGATTGTAATATATGGGCTTGGAGAGCTCTGAAAATTCAATACATTTTCTTAGAGGTCACAATCACATTCATACAATGCAGCACACCTTTTGTTTCTTTAGCTTTATGTGTATATTTTAGATCCCTCGTTTTTCAGCCATAAACATTATTTGTGCAACCATAAATTGTAATTAATATGGCAATTTCCCCAACCTCAGACAGGTTTCATTAAATCTACAGGTTTTCTGTAAAATACATAGTGGAAAAGATGATGTTCCACAGTTTGTTTTTTTAATGCATAACAGACCAAGTACACTGAACTACAATAATTACTCTACAAGCTGTACAGGAATGTCAGAGAGGCATTTTTATGAGATATGGTTATTATTAAAACATAACCATATGCATATTAATTACAACTGTTCATTAGAGGATGTTCAAAATATTTTAGCTCCAGACCGTAGAACAATTACCATGGGAAAATGCTTCATTGTTTTTCTAGTCTGCTCTGCCCTAGTGCAGGGGTTACATTTATTTGTTGTCAGAGGCGAGCACTATTTACTCTAATGGATTGGCATTTCCCGGTCAGATGAGGTCAATCTATAACAGCAATGTTTCAGGGCTGTTACTGTGTTATGCAATCAACGCCGGGCTAGTTCAGCCTGAAGCCATTCAGAGTTTGGAGACAGAGTTTAGCTGACTGCCAGGGAGAAGAAAGCAAGCTTGCAGAAAGAGATTGATTTCAATAAATGATAAACTTACACTCACTAAATGCCTAACACTTCTAAATCAATTAGAGTAGAGCTGAGATGGAGTGATGCATGATGTCTGCTAGCAAGGACTGAAATTATTATTTTCAAAGACTTAATTTTCTTTTTTAATATACTTGGAATAATATCTGCTTCCTCGAAACAAACCTCGCATGTCCAGGGCAGGAATATATTAATTTACATTAATAGTTTTGACAAATTTCACTGAGACTATTTCTGTGAATGCAAACACATTTTAAAAAGTAAACTCAGGCTATGAGAAAGGTGTGTTTGGCTTCTTCCTGGTTTCTCACTTATATATTCATTTCAAAGTAGAAACTTTCCACACGTCTGGGTAGTAGATTCAAAATGCCACAAGTCAGTGTGACATGATGTTCTCTAGATCCTCCAAGAAAGTTTTTCACTCCAAAGATCTTCCTTCCACATCCCCTGTTCTTAGGCTGTATCACACTGCAGAACTCAGCAAGGAAGTCTTGGTTTTCCTTGAAGGTTGGTTTTCCAACACGTCTTTTAGATGACGGGGTTTGGGTTTTTTTCTTCCCATTTTTTTTCTTTTTGGTAAATCCTGAACTTTCACAGAGACACCAATGCCTAAATGAAACCTCAGTACAAATGAAGCTGGAAGATGATTTCTCCACTCCAAAAGAAAGGCCTCAAGAAACTGAAAATAAATAATTTTCTACCTTTAACTTTGCACAATAGGCAAGATTTCAGGCTGACAACTCCTAGTATATGCTGCATAAAGCACCAGCACCTCCTCAAACAGCCCATTTCCACCCAACTCCCTCACACTTCTCAAAAGAGGTGTTAAGTAGGATTCTGACCTTCAGATCACAGTGGTAATAGGTCGTATATCTTCATCCAAAGATATCTCCATTTATTTGTTAGACTACGCGACAAGTTCTTGAGAATAAATATTAATTTCAACCCACTTCAATGGGAGTCAAGGCATTAATAATTAAGCCAGAAAGATGTTCAGGTCTATATAAAAACTAGATGCCCGAAATAGACAAATGCCTCCCCTTCCTGACAAAAATAATTCATTACTTTCAGCAAAACACCTTTCAATAATCCCTCTCTTCTAAACATACTCAGTTTTAAATACTTTTATGTAAAATCTAGAGACCAAATCCTGTAAAACACTAAATCACACTTCCTCAATGTACCATACAATGCACCAAAATGTAGATACTAACTTAAACCAACCTCGCAAGGACTCACATTTTCCATTCACAGAATCACATTCTGTTTATAATTCTGCAAGGTAGCTTCAGTTCCCCTAAGTAAACATCTCAGAGACACGTAAATCACTTCTTAACAAACAAATACACTATCAAGTACATACAGCTTACTATTGCCTCCATACAGTATTTCCCAGGGTGCTTCTAGCCTCTGCTTCTTCATCTCGTAAGAGGCCCATAAAAAGCATAAACATTCCTCTAGAAACCAGGGAAGTGTCTAAAACCCTTCAACAGCTACCATGAAAGCAAGAATAAAACAAACAAAAAATCATCTGTCAACATGGTTAAGAGACATGATGAGCCAGGCTTTTAATATCAGTCATGAGTTTTCAGCCAATGAGACACCACATGAAGTTTACAAAGGTAAATTAAATGCTACAAAACAAATTTCAGGCTCACATGACCTAAATGAATTTTCAGGTTTCAGCTGACTGCAATACATCATCTTCCTCCAGCATTCAGAGGTTAGTAATTTCCTCAGTGAACAATCCTAGTATGTTTGCAGAGCGTTAACGTGGTGGGAGATCACAGAATCACAGAATCCTAGGGTTGGAAGGGGCCTCGAAGGATCATCCAGTCCAGCCCCCCTGCCAGAGCAGGGTCACCTACAGTACATCACACAGGAACGCATCCAGGCGGGGTTTGAATGTCTCCAGCGAAGGAGACTCCACAACCTCTCTGGGCAGCCTGTTCCAGTGCTCTGTCACTCTCACAGTGAAAAAGTTTCTCCTGATATTCACATGGAACCTCCTATGCTCCAGTTTGCAACCATTGCCCCTTGTCCTATCATTGGACGTCACTGCAAAAAGCTTGGCTCTATCGTCCTGACCCTCACCCTTTACATATTTGTAACCATGGATGAGGTCACCCCTCAGTCTCCTTTTCTCCAAGCTAAAGAGACCCAGCTTCCTCAGCCTTTCCTCATTAAGGGAGATGTTCCACTCCCTTCATCATCTTAGTGGCTCTGTGCTGGACTCTCTCAAGCAGTTCCATGTCCTTCTTGAACTGTGGGGCCCAGAACTGGACACAATACTCCAGGTGTGGCCTCACTAAGGCAGAAGTTGCAGGAGGTAAGTGATACAAGTACTCTACCTCTTCATCTCACCATCAAGGATCACAGCATATTTGGAAATATTCTTTGGAGGCTACTAATAAAGCCTGTGATAGTCACAGCACACAACGATGAGGCATCACACTTGCTTTTGAGCAACAAAAGAACTCATCTTATATATTGAAATAAAACAGGGATTTCAGGCTACATCCTAATCACCTGTAGTACAAGTCACTGTACTGAACAAACAGATACAGGCATAAGGAACGAAACAAACTGTGGTGCTTGTACCTCTTTCACTGTGCTAACAAACCAAGTGCTACCTCATGCTTCACTATTGACAAATGGAAATAATACACCTTGGCACAACATCAAAGCGTGCAGGTCCAGACAAATGGAAGTAAACAGCCAGGGACCCTTGGGTAATGGACAGTCCTCACTGTACATATCATCTCCAGGTAACAAGGCTCAGCCATTTTTAAAAAGAAAACTAACATGCTTGCTACAGCTAATTTAAGATTATAGGCTAACACTAAGAAAATTACAGTAAGGTTAAACAGCTGGTATGACTTACTCAGAATTTATGCCTGGAGTTAGTAACTGCATTTTAAAGTGATGTCCCAATACTTGTAAAGATAAAGAAACTATTCCCAAGATGAAAAGGTACATCTAGAAGGGCAAGCATAAAAGATTTATACCACATAATTTTAATGGAGAAAAAAATGGAAATATGTTAAATTAAGAAAGCAAATGAACACGAGGAAAAAAATTACTAGTATTTTGCCTGGACAAACCTGTTTCAACTAAATCTCAGTCTAAAAGTTTATCAGCACTGAACATGCACAAAATTCCACTGAAGACAATAGGACATAGTTATATTTTCAAGTGTTTGTTAGATCAGGGCCTTACCTCCCAGGGACAACTGCTCAGCAGTTCTAATGTTTACTGCTGGGGAAGATATTACTGCTTTCGTTTACTGCAGCCACTATGGTCTCTTTTATATCATTAAGCTTCTGCAAACCTGCTATCAGAAATGTTTTCTACCATCCAGCACACACATGCTGTCATCTCAATTGGCCCAATTTGGATTTTAATCAGTACCTCCCAAATACATTCTCTACCATTTTGAAATTAGGAGCAACATTTTTTTTGTTGACAAACATGCATGGAAACAAATACTAAGCTAAGTCAATCTGGCACCTAGCATAAATCAGCACCACACTGTTTGAGTCAGTGAAACTAAGGCAAGATAACCAGCTGAAGGTCTAGTTTACATACAGATTATGAATAAACACTTAATCATAATTGTTCTCCTTCTCCCTCTCCTCTCCCTCCATTTAAAGAGAAGAGAAAATTTTATTTTTACTATAAGCTTACTGAATGTTTTCTCTGAAATATATTCTAATAAAACTATGTTAGAATAAACACACTATAGCATTTTAGAGAAGTTATAACAGTAGAACAGCCTCCAGATTCCAAGTGCATGACCCAGGCAAAACCTTCAGTTGCTTTCTTGCACACTGTACCTTGGAGATCTCATACATTTCTAAATTATTACATTCTTCTTGTGTTTTTCCTTTCTCCCTTGTGCCAGCACTGGCATGTGCATTTGGAAAAAGAAAAATAGGAACACAAAAAAAAGGTTGCAGTCCTAAAGGATGAAAAACCCACAGCTGTAAGGAACGCAAGTAGATTCCAGAGAAGTATCATATACAGAGCCTGGAAATAAGGGGCAAAGCTTCTCAATGTCTTTATTTTTGTTCTAAAATATGGATATCTACTGCCACAGAAGTTTCTCAGCTCATTCAGCAGCAAACAAGTAAGGCCTCACAGGAGAGGATAAAAAAAATAAAGCAAGCTTCTTGTTTGCGTGCAACAACCAAGAACTCAATTCTGAGGGAAGAATGATTTCACGATTAAAGCACTGGATAGGGACCCTGAAGATTTGAGTTCACTTCTTGTCTCTCTCACAGACCCTTAAGCATGTCCTTAGGCAAGACACTTCCCTAGCTTTTAAATGGAAGCAATATTTTTCAGCCTCTCACCTCTGGTCTTCTTCATTTCTGCAGTAGACTCCTAAGGACAGCAAGAGCTCATACTTAGCAGCGCTTGGCATGAACATTTCCTGGTGTAGCTTGGGGCACAAGCTCAGGAGCAGTGCAGAAATGAACAATCTGAAGACTCACTGCTGCTGTAACATCTACCACAGCATCTTCAATCTACCAAAGAAAACCTGGAGGCAGAAGTTTAAGTTATCCAGTTCTGGGAAATCACATTATCACATGGTGTACACGTACAGCTTTGTTTCTTAATCATGAGTCCTCTTGCTAAGTAAATCCTTTTGATAAAAGTTCCTCAGCTATAGGAAAAAGACTCAAGAAGGTGGACTGATTATCAAGAGACTCTATCTCTAAGCATGCAGAGGACTGAAGAATATGAATTACCTTATCCATGTAGTGGCCTCATTAGTCATGCTCACTAAAGATGATTTTCAGTAATACAATGAAAATTGAAAAGAGCATAAATAAATTGAATTTCATATAAGACTGAACACCAGAATAGTTGCACTATTAATCTGATTCAACAAAAATGTGAATTTGGATCTGACATTCTCCATCCATCGCTCAAAAGCAGCAAATATTCATCACTGTAAGAAATAGCATCTTTGCTCCAAGTTCAAAATCCAGCAGACTGCCCTGGAAAACTGCTCAGTTCTATGCTGAAAATGGGGATTTGCACAAAAGATAAAGTGTTTAATGTGCAGCAAGTTATCAGAATCTTCAAGATCTATGTAGAACTTATGAAATACAGGAACACAGCAAATTGATACATTTATCCAGGAAGATTCTTGCTATATCAACCATACATCCAATTCACTTAATGGTTAAAAACACCATGTTAAGAGAATATATTAAAATTAATCCTGACCTCATCCTCTACTAACTGCCCTTGTTTCCTCCTATCTTATGGTCTATACATAAAACCTTATAAATTTACTTTTTTGTTATTTGAAAAGAAATTTTAAGCCTCTTAAGTTAAATGCAAAAGAGCACTAAAAATGCATTTAAAACTTCAGAAAGAGATGACTATGTAAATATGAAGTGTCTTGCTCTAAAAATACTTTGTCATAGAGTTTATATAAAACTAGATAGGTATACTTATTTCAAGACTTCAATAAGAACGTAATTTTACTTTTAAAGACAGAAAATATATATCGATATTTTCAAATATTATACATATGCAGGTGTTTGTAGATCCATAACATGTCCAATGTATTTTGTCAATATAGGGCTGATTTTTCAGTGTATGCTGTTAATCCTTCCGTTAGGAAGTCTGAACTCACAAATAAAAAGTCAAAGGTGGAGTTCTATTCAAACATTGTCAACAAGCTTTGGAGTCATTTAATGTAAAGCATACATACAACTAAAGCATATTATTTGCCATTTATAGTAAAAGCATTAGAAAAGGATTCATCAGCTTTCCATTAGGAAATAGATTTGATAACCTATCTATTTATAGGATATGTTATAAAACTGCACTCCTACCACTGCAAATGCACTGAAAAGAAACACAGGAGAGGGAAAATAGTTGAAGGAAGCTGTTACAACATAGTTATACTTTTAAATTATTTTTCCATTTGAATTACATAAAGTGAAATCAAATGTTTTGGCAAACTTTAAATAGTAAAAAAAAAAAGGCTCTGTAACCTTCACATTTTAGTTTTGAATGGGAATCAGCTTTGAAATCCTAAAAACTTCTACAAAATAGAATTTCAGGTGTCCATATAACTCACGATATATGTGTTTGTTTAGATTCACAGTATTTCAATGGCACTTAGCTGTGTTTTTATTGCAAAAACTTAAAGTAATTTTTTGGCAACTACACATACTAAAGGCTGACAAGATGCTAATCTGAGTCACAAGGCACCTTTTTTGCAGGGGTGCTATTAGATTTGTTTGGTTTTTTGTTTGCTGTTTGGTTTTGGGGTTTTTGCAAATACTACATAATCACTAGCTTTTAAATATTAGTAATAGATTACTTCATTTTCCCTCTAGTAAAGTTTGGAGACTATCAATTAAACTGATGTATCCCATAGGAGTCCTAAAACCTAAGAAAAAACTCATTCGCAAGCAAGAGTCACACAGAAATCCTAAGTAGAAGTAAACTTAGACTGTTTATGAGCCAATTTCCCAATACTAAAGCTGAGAAAGTGTTTTTGAGGAATTTTAAACCCCCCCAATTCATATTTTAGAATTAAAATATCCTCTTGAATAAGTGGTTGAGGGAAGAAAAGAGGGAATAATGGTGAGCAAATGACTGCTCAAAAATGGAAAAGCTGTCTTCTTGATCAAAGTCAGAGTTTCACATTTACTTGACAAATTTTGAAATATTCTTTGCCATCTCAAAACATTGAGCTGTACCTTTTCCCTTCCCTCCACTAACAAACTCAATAAAATTAAGAATGAGCAGGATTGCCATTTCCCTTCCCTCTTTCACTCCACGTTCTCGACATCTGTGTGCGTGCATGCATGCACATAAACTCCCTGTCCCCTCCAGTCTTACTCAACTCCAGAAAACATTCCAAAATGATGGAGACAGTGTCTGGGATTTTATTTTAAAAAAAGTCTCTGAAGCCAAGAAACTGCTGAACTCTTCTGCAGAGGCATTGAAAAAAAATTGTACCAAAAAAAAAATAAAATTGTCAAAGCCCACATTTTTTGCAGAGACACTTCCATAAATTCTAACTACAGTACTTAAGAAAATTCCTAGTGGTGTAATGACAAGTTCAGTCAGAAGCTGAAAATAGGCTTGGCAACAAAATGTCTTGTAAAGAGCAGACCAGAAAGTTTAACTATCCACTTTGCTTCCACATATTACATGCCTCAACTCTTCCCCTAAGCATGTTTTCCAATAGCTGGAACAATTTTACATCTCTAATGTATCGCATACCAAAAAAAATCATACAGAAGTAAAGAATTTCCTATTACTGAAAGGTCATCTTCATAAATACAGTTCTGAAACAACAAAATCTGAAGTTTCCAAATCTAGGAGATAAAGGACTTCATGGTAACAACTATGACAACCTACATTTACTGTGTTTCTTCAAATACAGGCTGTAAATGTACTAGTGAGGATCACCTCAACAGACAGGAGAGTATAAAATATCCTGGTTCTTCTATAACTTCCCAGCCTCTCACCCCTAGTCATCTTCATTTTGCAGCAGATGCCTAAGGACAGAGAGAGCTTATACTGGACAAGAGGAAGGATTTCGATGCTGTGTTCAGGAATCAAACCTCTCTTAGTGATCTCACTGACACAGACAGATGGCCACTGATGGATTTCTAAAAGAAAATTCAAGAAAATTCTTATTAAATACAGTCACATGTACATTCATTTTTGCTTTATTTTTAGTGATGGAAAAAAACCCACAAGATCCTTTTATTGCAAGGCCTAACGCTATTTCAGATGAAGTTTATTATGGGATTCTTTATTACTAGTTTTCCTGTAGTTCAAGATCAGACTGATTATCTGGAATATATCACTACTCAGCCTTTCTACCATCTTTATTTTTAATGCTGTTCTGTTTAATGTTTGTTTAGTCCTGATTTTAAATAATCTGGTAGGAATGCATCTTTTTGTTATCTTTATAAATAATTTGGATTTTAAAAAAACAAAAAAAAATTATACTGCATTCTCAGAATTAGGCTCATACTAAGAAAATTTTCAATTTAAAATATAATAGTAATTTAAGCTTGTTACTAAAAATTGCTGTAAGAGACGGTTGCACTTCAAGTTGTTTCATAAATGTCATTAAAGCAAGATTCACAATTGCACTGTCTAAATGAGCCAGACGTTCAACAGATTTTTATGTCTCATGACTGTAGCAAATCCCAAATTTGTTGTTCAAGCAGGACTCCCCTTCAGCACAGCATCCTAAGCTCTGTACTGTTTCATGAGCAATTTGTATAGGTTATTATAAACACAAGCCATTAAGTGAATAAAATGCCTCATTTATTTGTTCATCATGATGAATCAATTTCCTCTATGAAGAATCTTCACAAATGAAACCTAGAAGTTTACTTTTTTTGAAGGAAAAACAAGAATGAAAAACCCAATTCAATCACAACAAACATGTTTTGAAGAATCACCACATGTAAAGGGCTTTCCAACATTTCTAAGCTTTTAAATTCATTATTTAAATTATATGACAGTCATCAACTACATTTTAGAAATATATATGTATATAAAAATAAAAAGAACACGAGCAATGGTTAATAGGAGATGCAACTATGGTACTGACCTACAATGAATTACAATTTTTTTTCCAGCTAACTGATACTTATAAAGCCAGCCTACAAAATATATGAAACAAGTTACTAGAAACCCAAAAACAGAGACAAAAGAGTAAGTGAAATCAAGCCGGTAGTTAATACAGCAATAATAGCAAAATTAACAGATTTAAACATAGCTTATTTACAATATGCAGTCCAAAATAGCCAAGTCCATATCCCAGTAGGTAACTTAATATGGCTAAAAAAAGGAAAGAAAAGGAAAAAAAAATTTTTTTAAAGTCGTATCTTTCTGAGACTTTTCTTTTTCAAGTCAAACTTTCCAATCAATGATTAATCAGCTCCAAGCCAGAGAACTTAGCAAACTAAAGCACTAAGACGTACCAGTTTGGGGATCAGCACTTGCTCGGATGATAAATGTCTGACACATGCAGGACTGGAAAAATGCCCTAAATATTTGTAATATCCTAACAGACTGCATCTACCCCAATACATCAGAACAAAACTGTAACTACAGTGTAAATCTGCACTGAGGAACACAAAAATTTCTTTTTCCCTTCATTACATATGCATACTCTATAAATTCTGGGATTATCTGTCACCTACAAATAAGTCACAAAAAACTTGGTTGAGACAAGCTGATGCTGAGAACAGCAACTCTAAGCTCCCACCAGCACATCCCAGAGCTTCAGCTTCACTAATTCCCCGTGCTCCCCAGGGTGTAGGCTCTCTTTCTGATGCAGGATACACAGGGTTCATAAGGGTATTGCTTCCTGATCCAAGGGGGAAAAAGACCTAATCCTTCTGTGTGTGGTGATGCACATAGCTGTCCTATTGTCTGTTACATCCTGGCAATTTCATAGTCTCAGTAAGAGACAGAAACACTTTGCAGGCTTGCTAAGTGGCCCTGACACTCACAACTCTTATGCGCACTAATTCAGTATTAAAGTTTTGACTAGTTCCTCTCTACACGAAAGGTCGTACTCGGAAACAGATTTTATTCTAATTCAGAACACAAGCTGGAAATGCTGAGGATTCTTCCCCCTGCCCAGCCACCACGCAGCAAAAAACAACAAAAGGATATGTTAGCCCCAAGAGTTACAAGTATCACAGCTGGAGCATTTCACGAAAGCGATGCTGAAGCAGGAACAGAGAATTTGAGACACCTTAGCATCAAAGACACAGCACATCATCCTTCTCATTGGCTCTAGGGGGGGCGGGGGAGAGAATTATACACTTGTTATGCAGATAAAGGTCAAATAAAAATGTGGATTTTAAGACTGCCATCATACCTGACCTTTGCCGCTCGCACGAGACTTCAGGAAAGAACATTTCCTATGAAATACTGGTAAGGCAGGCCTTAAAAAAAGCTTAGCAAAAACTCAGTAATATAAGACCAATTACTATGTATAAATCCAGTAAGCGGAGTGCAGCTTTCTCTCAGAAGAACTGCAGTCTGCCTGTGTCGATTCTGCAACACAAGGGACAACTGCAGCTCAGCTAAACATACGTCATCTCCCATGCTGACAGCACCACAGCTGGGGTAGTGGATTTAGGACCTGTTGGCTAACTAATGACCAGCCAGCAGGAGATTACAGTGAACTTGGTGCTATAAGAACACTACACAAAGTGAATAATTGAAGTTAGCTTGCTATAGTTAGCACTTATAATAGTTATGATCACCCTTCTAATATTCTGGCAAACAGAGCATGAGCAGTACTTAAATCTGCTCTATCCTTAAAGTCTTCTCCTAAGAAGACACAGTTTCAGGGCATAAAAATCATCTACAGATACTCTGGTTACAAATCCTGTGCTCCTCAGCCTGGGTGCACACAAAGGTACAGTTACCAACTGCCTAGAAAGATGCCCAATGAAGATGATAGTGGTTATATCTCAATTGTACATAGGTACTCAATGATTTTGTATGCAAGAAATCTGTAACACACAGAAGAAAAAAAAGGAAAAATAGATCAAAATTACAATATTCTTAATTAGCAAACATAGTGAATGAAACCCAAACCCTCAGAATGACAGGTGTGCAGTGAATACTTACACAAACAAAAGCATGTTGTACCAGAGAAGTCGGTCACGCAGACACAGTTGTCTAGTCCGGCAACTTTTGCAGGAGAGCCTTGATTATCATTATCTGGGTCAGCATGTCAATTGAAAGAACTTTGTTTTCCAACCACTTTTTGAGATTAGCCTTTTTTCTTAGAGTGTTCCACTAATTGTTTTTTCTTCATTTGCATCAGCAGGAGACCCAATTATAGCTCTATCTTCAATTTGCAATAACCTCCTTTTTAAATAGCGTAAGTCACCTTTTCACCTTTTATTACAGAGATAGTATAAAGGTCTGATAGAGAAATAGTGCAAATCCTAAATTCCATTTTTCAGAAGTAGGCTTTTATAATTGTTGGTCACTTTCCTTGATTTAATTTAAATCACATTTACATCCAAATATGACCTAGAGGAAACTATTTCACAGTCACACTTGTGTGTATGTAGTTTTAGGTTTTTAACATTATATAAACTACTTCATATTTTTATTGATTAAAATCTTTTTCTTTCTTTTTTCCCCCCTAGAAGTTCTAGCATCACTGAATCTATTGTCACTCACTGAAAGTAATTTTTAATAAATAAGTAGGCTATCTATCCTTGGGCATGCAGACTGTTAACCTTGAAAGCTGCCGTATAAGGTTGACTGATATGTATTGGATGCACAGAGATGAATAAACTGGGACAGTATTTAGTTGGAGTAAACTCCCAAGATGCTATTAGTTGTGATTTCAAACAGACAGCTCTCACTTCCACCTGGCAAACGCAATTATGCAATAGAAGAGTAGGTTCAACAAAACAAACAACATCTCAGACCAGCAATTTACAGTATGACAGACACAATCTACTTTAAATGTATTTGAGAAATAATGACAATAAATCAAAATAGAGTGCTCATTCGTTTTGAGAACCTGAATCACCAGAAAACCATGCAGCTTTCACTTTAAAAACAGTCTTACAATCAGTTAATAGCATAACAAAATGTTTTAAAATACCTTGCATAAGTTAAATCTTTGAGACCTGTTAACAATAATTAATATTATTAAAAAAGATTTTTGTAAGCTTTGAAGAAAAATGAGCCTTACTGAACTCCACTCAACACAAACTCTTTCAACTCAAGATAAGAAACCCACCATTGTCACTAGAGAAAAGGAAAGTTAAAAAGAGATAGGACTGAAACCTTAAAGATGCCAGAGGAAGTAGCAGGATAGTGCTGCTCCTGCCTTTCAGAGGGTAAATGCTTTGAAATAATGGTAAACACTAGAAGATGACTAGTAAGGCTGACACTTCCTCACTGAAGTAAATGAATTTACACCTGCAGATAATTTGGCTCTAAAATGGGAGAGTCATTTCAAAAGCAGTGTATTTTTTTAAACTAGTGATGAAAAGCAGCAAGATGTTTCATAGCTAGGACTCAGATTTTCTTACAAAAGGCAAAAGTAGTCCTAATGTTTCCCCTTTCCACCTTTGAGACTTTGAGTCTGACTGAATAGTCTCTACTCTTCTGCTAGCAAGTCAAAGTCCAAGATCAAGGGACCAGCCAGAGAATGTTCATATAGCAAGAACTGTCATCCCAAGTTCTGCATTCCCATCTCTGATGGACTGGGATCCTTTCTGCAATTCAGCCTTCCTGCCCCTCAGAAGCACAGAGTGCTTCATGCAGCACCTTCCATGCCTCCCTTTCCCCTGGGCTGCCAGAAAGCTGACCCTATCTCTACCTGCTGCAGATCTTAGCGGCATCTTTGTAACAGGAGGACGTGGTTGCCAAACCTTTCTTCAAGTTACACTTTGATTCTGCTGCACTTTCACATCCTTAGAAGGAAAGCATAGCAAATTAAAGTGCCTTCAGATGAGTGCATGTTTATAGTGACTAGGAAGAGAAAGGTAACAGGAAAAGATGAAAGTCTTAAAACCTAGTTGCTGATATTTATCTTGATCTACTAGGAATCATAACTTCATTTCAGTATTAAAACAGTAGCTGTAATTATTTAATGCATTTTAGAAAAGGAAAGCTAATACTTTAAACCAAAGAAAACCCCAAAAGCTAAAATCCACAGTAGAAGCATAACGCACACCATCCAAGCCAAGGATTGAAGAACCTACATGTGCTTCCTGGTTTAGCTGGAAAGAAATGAAGCATTTGTCTTGCCACACTCTCCATTGCAGCCTTACACTCAAAAAAATAGTGACAGATCTGCAGGGGTGAAAATAATCCTGCAGACTCTATCATTAAAGAACTTCATCATCAGAGTTACACCAGAAATATAATCCATATACACTGAGACCCATCAAAAGAAAGATTAGTTTGACTCAGATGAGTTTAACATTCTAGTAACAACCTAAAATATTTCAGTTTTTTCAACTACACTTGGGAGAAGGGAGTGTTCTCTAAGGCATTCTACTCTCTAAATTACCTAGATTTCTTCTTCTGTTTGAGGCCAAACTAATACAAAATTCACCAAGACAAGGACTTTAAACCACAGATTCCCCTGATCAGCAGTGGGCAGAAGTTACCAATAGTTTCAATGCACCTCAGGCTCATGGAAATAAATGTTTCAGGCTCCCTGCTGACTCAGGCAAGCACCAGAGCTCTGGGAACACCCCTTCATTTTCCTCAGGGGCAGCCAAACACAGGAGAATCTTTTTTCATTCAACTGCTGTATTGCACCTGTTTTCCTCTCTTTGAAAAGCTTTGTTTGTATATCTTTGCAAACGTAAGTTAAATATTATTGGAAATACACTAACAGAAATGCATATTTCTTGTACCCAAGTCGCCTGTACTGGATCTGAGAGAACAGAACGATTTTTAAGAGCACAGCATATGGGAATCAGTTTCTAGATGACAAATGTTATATCCCAACCAAAAAAAACCAAACCAGTATCATTTTCCCTGCCACTATCCGTATAATTAACAAATACCACTTACCACACGGTGTCACCCAGACAGGAGGGGTCAGCATGCAGACGGCAGTGAGGGGCAGCAGCACAGCACAGCCTGTCCTCCCTTCCAGTACACACACACCAGGCAGCAAAGAGAGGAAAAAACAGCTTCTGGGCTGTGGTGCCACACTGATTGACTAGCACAGCACATGCACCAGGAACCACAATAAACATTATAAACTACAGAAAAGTCCCGGCCTACTCCATGCCCTCAGGTGTCCCTGAGGAACAACAGCTTCGCCCTCCTGGTGCGACTGCCACTGCAGCTCATCCCCGGTAACACCTGAGCTGATTAGTACCAGTTACTACTGACAGGAAGACTTCTGTTGGCAAGCTTCCACACCAGCTTCAGGCAAGAACAGGAACTGTTCACCACCTTTCCTGCGGCTGGAGTTGCCAGCGAGCAGCAGCACAGGCCGAGAGCCGCCTCAGCACCACGGCTGTGGCCTGGGAGGCCCGGCCCGGCCCCAGGAGCGCACAGGGCAGCGAGGCCGCAGCTCCCCTGACAGGAACAGCCGGGGCTCCTGCAAACACCCACCCACCAGGATCACCACAGGAGAAAGGCATTGGGCTCCCTGGCCGTTGGGAGGGACCCAATCTCCCCCAGCTGCTACACAGCACATGTGATTGCAATTTGAAATCAGGAGGGGGGAGAGCCCAGCTTTCTCAATAGGGGGAAATAAATGCAAAAGAGGGATTCCAGACTGAACAAAACAAGGTGTTTAACATAAAAAGTGACAGATTTGGGATTACTGCCGCACCCACAGTAGCTGTGGCCTGAGGTGAAACCTGGCTGGGGCTGTGTGGCAGCCTGGCAGCTGCATTGGGTGGGCCCACAGAGCCCAGCACCCCTCCTCAGGCTCTGCCACCCGGCATCCCAGCCACAGGAAGACAGAACAAGAAACAAAAGCTCATGGAGAGAAGCTGGGAGCTAGGGGGTGAAGCAGGTAACACAGCAAAGCACTCAGATACCACCCACAGGAGCGTGCAAAGTGCACCAGCCTATCCCTCTGCTTTCATTACAAATGCAAACAAAACTAGTTTGGAACTTACAAAATTTGGGGTAGGTTGCATTTCATTTTGGGCAAATTATGAGCCAAATTTGATACTAATTGATGAATACCTTCATATACCCTTAACCTGTAGAACCTGTAGTCTTTCAGCGAAATAATTGTGTTTCTAATCATAGAGACACACTCCAGCTAACACATTCCCCTCTCTGCTGCACACCAGTCAAATAATAACCTAATAGCAAGTTGGTGTCTATGCATTTGGTTACTTACAGGAAGCACATTCTAAACAGCACATGTACATGAAATAGACAGTGTGTTGTTGGTAAAGACTCTCTGTTTGTCCAAAAGCCTGAATTTATAGCGAAGACACATCCCTGAGCCATCCACGTTGCCATAGTGTTGCAGTAGGGACAACAGTGAAATCCCAATGGCACCTTGTTCACAAAAGCTGTGACACAAGCAGTTTCTATAGCTCCAGTGAAGGCTCAGCACATCTGAAGCAAATAAACTTGGCCATTAGGTAATCATAAACTAGTGGTGACTTTCACAAGTTAGTGATAGCATTGTGGTATATGCAATAAATAGATTAAAAGAGGTGGAAAATCTGCTGAGCCTAAGCAGAGTACTGCATATGCTGTGGAATCATTGATAACTATAGATGAGCTACAGAGCCAGGTAAGCTTATGAGGTTTTAATGTGAGATTAACTTTTTACTTACATCAAAAGAAAATTTCTGTCCAAGGAATTTCATCCATGAGTTTTCCACAGAACTGCTTCAGAACCAAAGTGTCTGTGTTGTATTTTATTTCCAAAGCTCCCTGCACTGTTCCTGTAATTGCAGCTTCCCCTCAGGGTACATTTTCTCAGGAGATCTCCCCAGGAGATTTTGGGTTGCATAGTGCTCCCATTTTTCCACTTGAGAAATTTGGAGAGAAATGTTTGAGTAAATGCACAGATTACCGTGCACCACGAATAGCACCCTGGGATATACTGCAAGACAGCTTTAATTCACATGGCTTAGTTCCTTAGCACATGGAGGTGCATCGCTACCCCTGCATCACACCACACTGTACGTGCACAGGGAGACAGACTTGCTGAAAATCCAGAAAATACCAGCAGGCCAAGTTTTCTCAATTTTTTCACTTCCTGGGTCAATGGAGCTCCATTATATCCTCAGGCCTTATTTATCAGTCTTCAAAACCACTATTCCACAATGTCTGTCTCTTCCTTTAAACAGCCAGCACATCAGAAATGCCAGCAGGCAGTAGCTACAGAATGCTGCCAACACATACGCGTGCACAATGTCTAAACAAAAAACCCAGGCCCACGAGGTGAAATCCTAACCATGATGCTGTCATTCTTGTATTCTTTATCTGAGATTTAGCAGGTGTGCAATCCTCTTCTTTTTTCAAACAGGTGGAAAATGTCATCTTGTCATGAGAGATTTGACATAAAACACTCTAATGCTCTATTGCAGTGGTTTATGTATCTCAATGTTCATCACCTAACAATGAGATAGAGTAGCTTTTTCTATTCTCTGAGCCATAATTTAGTTTGTCAGTTACTGGCAAATATATTTCAGTGTTGCACCCTGCAAACATGTAAAAATATCAAATACACTGTATTGTTAATAATATGGTTGCAAGTCATTCATGGCAATTAAACTTGCATTACAATTGTATCTTTCCTGTCCATAATGATGTTCCTGTATGCCATTTTATTATTGCACAGTGAAAAGTCCAAATAAATGCATACCCTGCAAGAAAATGTAATGAGGTATACTCACTTGTTTTAAGTGCTTTTAATCATTGTCCTTTGGAAATATAAACTGCCATAAAAATATGTGATACAAAGATCTCACATTAAAAAATTATTTTTTTTCCCTCTGTTTGTATTTCTCCACCAATATGCCCACTGATTTCCAGTTACTTTCCAGCTCTAGATATTTTATCTAATACACATTTTGAGCTGTGGCAGGAAATTTTAAACTGTCATTTCCCAGTTGAGACAATCAATGAAATGATAGTACTAACAGAACAGCATACCTGAATTCACAACCTCAGCTAGCAATACTGCTTTGCAGATATTATTTAAAATTCTGTTGGTTTTGTCTTCGTAATCTACTTTCTTCCCCTAATATGGTTATGTCACCTACACTAGCAAAAGGCAGGAAATATGTAAAAAACTTAGCCAACAAGATTCTGAGACCAAATCTTTTTTTCAAGGGATAAAGAAAACTATTAATTTCCCTGGACCTAATAGCAAGTCTTTCTTTCCAACAGTTCTGGTACTAGATATCTAGAAATTTCTGGCTAACTCTCATTTGAGAAGGAGGCAAAAGTTATTCTTTCAAGGGCCTAAAATATATAGATATATTTTTATATTTTTTTTTTTTTGTACTGGAGTTCTAATGCACTTTAACCCCAGTTCTGGAAAGGCTAATTCAAACCAAAATAAGCAGAGGTAAGGAATACTGGAATGATAGAGGAGCTGTTGTAGAAAATAAAACCTTTGGCATGCTTAGTCTTAGCACATCAAAGGCTAAGAGTGTTATTTATAGAGGACAGTCATATCCAAATGGAAAAATGAAACCAAACCCTCCAAATACTATACTTTAAAGGTGGTGCTGGAGTCACTTATGAAATGAGCTAAGATGTTGCGGTTGATTGTTATTGCCAGCAAATAGATTTGTTGCCCCACAGTGCTTCTTGTAGTTCAGTGTTTGTCCCTTGCCACGATAGTGAAGAGCTGAGTGATGAAGTGGTTACGGTGGGTAACGGAGGGGACTGAGGCAGAATGCAGTTTCAAGGTGGGCTACCTCTGCAGGACAACAACAGATGATGTCTTACCACTCAGGTTTAGGCTTCAAACAAAATGTTCTGGGGTTTTTTTTCCTAAACTGCCTTAATGACCCAGTCTTGCCTTGCAGGGAACATTGGTTAGTCATTAAAGCATGGTGGTGGGAATCATAAGGTTGGATTCTCTTTTAACTCCTTCAAAGTTTACTGTATTTTTTCCTAATTTTCTTCTGCACCGCTGGAATCAGTATTTTGCTGTCTCTCACAAGGTAGCTAGCAGATAACTTATGCATTATTGAAATCACTTTCTGAAATCTCTCCAGGCATTTATTTGAACCTGTAGATGTCTAAACGCATTTAAAATCTGGCCTTAAAGTCATCCAGGTTGGTAAAGCATAGCTAGAGAAGTGCTACAGAGGTGCAGAGTATTATCTCGGTTATTAAGTATACACGTTTCCTTGGATACAAGTCAGGCTAAATTGTGCCTTTTTTTTCTTTTGCTATATGCTAATAGGCTTTTGCAAATTAATTAATGAAGGAATTGAGCATACTAAGAGAATTACTTGAATGATGCCTGGAGGATGACTAGTTTTTTAACTTCATTTGCTTGAAAAATTGAAAGTAGGCAGAAAATGTCAGATTGTGTGTCTGAGTTTTTACACTGTACAAAAAAAAAAAAGAAATAAGTAGAAAAAAGCCCTTTTTTTTTTTTTACAGAAACAAGGAGAATCACCAGAGTGCTTTTCAGCATTCTATGTTATTCCTGTTGCTAAGGAAACTTTCCTTCATCTGTGTTCAGTAAGGCATCCTCAATAATTCCTTCACAGAAGGAAGGCGTTACAGATCAATGTCATAAAAATCAGCTGACAATTAACCAAAAATCTATACGCTGAAAAGTTTGAACATGAGTTTCCAATTTCTTTTATAAAGCCCAGGATGATTTGTAGCAGGGAGGACCCTGCAGAAACTATAGCAAGTCTGTATGATTACTTTCATCCCAACAGAATTTCCCTCAAGAGGCAAAAGAGAAAGAAATGAGAATAAAACTAATGCTTTGGCTTGGATTTTGTTGGCAGTGTCCCATTAGCTTACATCCTCTATGCTCTCAATTATACTTTCTAAAGGACAAAGTAAAAATCTTCCTCACAAAAAGACTAGTAAATGTTCTTTACTAGCATCTCTACTTAAGACACCTTAAAGAGAGCAGGAATTAAATCGTCAAGATCTCTGTAGTAGATTTCACTATCTTTGTTGCATGTGTTCACTTTCAATCCATTACACATGCACCACCAGGGCTTTCAATACCATTGCTCACAAAACAAGGTACCATTTATCTAGAGAAAGGGAGCAGAGTTGTCTCATATAAATAATAGGTGAGAGTGTGCTATCTAATTTATGTTGTAAGATTTCTTACTCTTTTCCAGCAAAGGTTTGCCTGCTTTCATTATGTAAGTCTCAAAATGCAAGCCAGCAGCCAGCTTTATTATGCCCTTTAATACAATCACATACTCTAAAAATACTACATTTCCTGGGGGAGTCTGGAATCAGGATTCTGCCACATTTTGTGATACAGTAGCAATGGGGGCTTTGGAGTATCTTCCCACATGCAAAAGCTCTGCTGCTCCAGCACTGCCTAGCTGCCCTCCTTTCTCCAGCAGCATTTCACCACAAATACATCAAGAGTGCAAGAAGTGGAGCTCATACAGCGTGACATACTTTCCAGAGAAGGCAGCTTCCAGCAGTCACTAGTTAGAGAGGATTAAACCTATTGCTTTACCCTGTCCATCTTGTCTAATAGTCACTAAAGACCTTATGCTCTGTGCTTTTGTCTAATTGCTTTTTAAAGCCATTTGCACTTTTGCCTAGTGTTAAAATAGGCATATTATTGGTCCCAGTAGTGTTGCTGTCATAGAAAACCTGATACAGAGTACTTACACTACAGCATTTGTACTATTCACTTAAAAAATACTATGCCTCTTGAAAAGGAGATGAACCTTGTATGCTTTTACACTGCTGTTCCTACTCCACGGCATGTCTCTGCTCTATGAGGATTTCTGGTCACATTTCCACAACCTTTGGTAGAAAGTCTATTTCCAGAACAAGTTTTTGTTTTCTTCTTTGAAGCCATTTGTTTTGGCATACAACTCCTGTGTGTTCCAGAATTGAGATAAATACAAGTTTCAGCAGAGATACAGTTCACTTCTCCCCCTAATCACACAATGTAACCCTACAAGATTCATCCTAGGAGATACACAACTCCAATGCATGCAGAACTGGTCTTTCATCTTCAGCTCTGGATGTACACTCCCCTGATGCAACTTAGGAAAAAGGCATACCCTTCCAGAGGCATACTTCCTGAAGAGATTTTTCTCCCT
The DNA here is from genome assembly GCA_013398125.1 of Aegotheles bennettii. Lineage (NCBI taxonomy): Eukaryota > Metazoa > Chordata > Aves > Caprimulgiformes > Aegothelidae > Aegotheles > Aegotheles bennettii. The sequence goes on along the minus strand of VZRW01001045.1, from coordinate 669,517 downwards.
TTATATAAGGAATAATATTATTTTCCTGTTCAAACTTCTGTTTTGCAGGATCACAAGGTTTTCTATTGTACACTGTATGGCTAGTGAGAATTGCTTCTCTTTTTCATTACATATGTAGTCATTTGTATATGTAGTGCTATTGAAATATATGTGTCTGGATATTGCATAAACATCAACATTTATACATTGGCTTACAGTCATGTTACACACACATGTATGGACAACCAAATCCAGTCCATTCACAGGCCAGCCCCCTCTTCTGATTATTACAATCTTCTCTATTTTCCTTAACAACGTGCATAGCCTTCAATAGGAAGTCTGGGTACGTGATTTCAGGCCATAAAATGGTTTTCCTTGTTCCTTCTTCATCTCCTGGATGAGAGCTCACAAAACAATCTGAATCTTTCCAGCATCAGTCCATGACCTCCTATACTGGCCTGTTGAATGTGATCACATTACTTCTCTGGAACCCACCAAAACGAGTCTTACACTGTGGTGTATAAAACTGTAAGCAATTCCCTCTTTCCAACAAATAGAGAACCTCAAAGGGACACCATTTCTTTTCAGATGGCTTAGGTTTTGCTCACAGGACCTTAGCTTTCATCTTCGTTAGCAATGAATCTGAAGGAATGGAAAACACTAAAGTATTGTGGTATGCCTGGAATATGAAAGATACATTTTGTTGCTTCTTTGATGTTTCATGAAAGAAAACTGAAAGAATATGAATGCAACATCATTAAATCACATTACTAATCCAGCAGGAATGGAGAGGCTTGTGCATTACAATTTTTTTCTCAATATTACTTCAAACTAGGATTTGTAATCTATAGAGGAAACTGTCATGAATAATGGGTTCCAAGATGACAATGAATTTTAAGCTTTCTTGAGTGAAATATGGATGACAACTTTTTACCACCATTTTGAAATACCTTGAAGTGGCAGTTGCTGGTTAGAGAACAAAAAGCCAAATGGCATGGTTTAGATATACAGAAAATGGAAGCTAATGATGCATGAAATAAATGGAGAAGAATTGAGGAAAATACTAGAAAGTGGAAGTGCAGAAAACAGTCTGACCCACCAGTGAGCCTAGTCCTATTTCTATGGAAATGAGCTCATTACTGCTAATTTTTTTTTTAAGGTCCTAGTTGATACATGAAGTGCTTTCTGAATTCCGATAAGGGTTTCATGAATCACTGAAAAAAAACATTTGAACAAAATATCCAGAGTCAAATGATTACCATCTCCCATGGATTAATCAGCTGTCTGAGTACTTTATATAACAGAGCATGCACTAGGAGAGCCAGCTTTTCCCCCTGGTATCATAAGTCTATAATGTTTCACTCTGCAAAGAAAAGGGATCATGCTTCTGAAATCTAAGTCTGGATGGTTACTCCATCCAAGAGCCTATATTAAATAGGAAATACATATTCCATTTTTCCCCTGCTGTTTCCTTGTTTGATCTGTTTTAAAAAATCAGCATCATGAGAATTGGCCATAGAATTGCTTCTCGCCGCTCCTCAGAAATAAGAGCATCTGTGGTGTTCATACAAACAGTGCTTTCACATTTGTAACCAAGTCAGTATTGGCTGTAGGCACTCCTAGGAAGGCAAGGGAAATGCCCGAGGGCCAAAACACTGGTTCTTCTTCAACCTTCAGGATGCTGAACTAAAAATCAAATAAAGCAATGAATTTAAATAGAAAGCAAGCTTTATTTATTTTATAAACCCAGAAATTTTTAAGACTGTCTGTAGACATGAACAGAGTACATGTTTGTGATGGTGGAATTTTTAACTGTACAATGCTGACTGACTTTACATGTTATACATACAGCATCTACACTGAACACCTTGTGTTAATTCTCTGAACACTTAAAAAAAATGCCCCTGGCAAATTCTGTGACTCTCTGCTAATTTGCCTTGTACTAATTTTCAAGGTGTGTGTAGGTCACGAGCATTCTCTTGTAACTGTAACAACGCAGTTGCTGGAAATTACACAAAATAAATCTAATCCTATTGCATGTAAGTGCATTGTGTCCCTTTCACATTTTAGAAATTACTCTATAAATCATATTTCAAACATGACAAATACAACAGAACCTCCAAGTCCTCATCTGACATGAATAGACCAGACCACGCTGTCCCGAGAATGTGCGTTCTTTAAACAGATACAGGGGTCTGCATTGTTAATTGCAAACAATGGGCTAATTGATATTTGAGTACCAAGAATTCAGATTGGCTTTAAAAAATATTAACTAGAGATGGATAGACATACACACACAGCATTCTGCAATTATGATAAACCTTAGAGGATTTTCAACAGGAAGCTGAAAGATAAATTTCATGATAAATTACATGAGGAATTACACTGGCGTAAATAACAAAAAAATATGGTATATATTTACAAATTTATACCATTTTAATTTTTATAGAATTCAGAATTAATTTTGGAAGAAGGTTATAAAGATATAAAGCATTATGCTATTCAGTTAAATAACATTATTAACAATGCAAAGACAGTATGTTCATTGTATATTCCCATACATTTGAGCAAGATGTGAGACACCAAAGCTGCTTTGTTAAAATGCTGCCAAGGTTTTCTTTTTGCACCTTGCTTTTCTGCACTTCTCAGGGCACCAGAAGCATAAAGAAATCCACATTTGAAAAAAAAAAAAAAGACAGGGGATTGATGTGGAAAAGGAAAATATCAAAAGCTATTTCTCTTAGCTGTGAAATCTTATGACAAAGTTGTAGAGGTGAATGCAACTTTGGAGTGAAAGTTTGTGTGCTCTGCTTATGAAGTGGAAAGTAAAGGTCTAACAGCCCTCTATTTCTGAGACCTTACACTACCAGGCTTTTTAATTGCATCCTGATTTTTTATATTATTGATGTCTCATTTAATTTCCTATTTCCCTCAAGGGAAGGCTATGGTGTAGGAAGGAAGAACAGTTTATTATTTTGGATTTTTTATAAAAAGATACATAATAACAAAGATTATTTTCTCTTTGTTATTCATTTCCACTTACAGTTGGGAACATCCTATCCAGTTCTTTGAATTCAAGATGATGAAACTCTTATTAAAACTAAGTTAAAATATAATAGTATCATTATAAATTAAACAAGATCAGTAGTCCCTTAAGCTAGGTGCAAAACAGAGCTAGACCAACAAGTAGTTGTCATTCCAAAATTTAAAGGACAGGTGTAGAACAGTAAAATGATAAGAAACAAAACTACCTTGTTAGTGCTGCCAATCAGAACTGGGAAAAAATTATTTTAATTATTTATATGGGGTTATTAAAACAGAGAATAAGAGGCTATAAAGACAAACTACTTACTCCCACTGTTAGCCAAGATAATACTACTTCCGTGTCCATAAAAAGCAGCTGCATTACTTTGCCCAATCCGCAACATTCAAGTCTACTACATGCTGTACAGTAAGCCAGAAATTCTTTATTAAAAGAAATATTTACAGACATGCCTCAGTGGTGTTTCTTTGCTGTGTGTACACAGCATATTATTCTTCCAGATTTCCTTTTTTCCCGCAGGATAGACACATTCATGTTTACATTTTAAAAATCATGTAACAATCTATGACCAGTCAATATAAAACCACCAGCAAGTTAATATCATTGATCCAAATACACAGCCCTGATAAAGTTAGTGCCCTGAGTGACTAGAAAGACTAAGCAAGCCAGTTCTCAAGCAGTTTTCCTTTTAATTGTATTGTGTGTTCTTTATCTTCCTTAGGAACCAAAAAATATACTGCATTGTCAGTCTCTATGCCCTTTCCCTTTGTGGATTAAAAAGTTCTACTGTAGTATATTTACACTTCTTAAACAAGAATGCTGAATTAAGAGCATTTACTCAAAACCTTTTTTCTGTAATACTGATTAACAGTACTTTAACTAAAAATTTTTAAACGTGTTTCACTTTTCATCATATTAATGTTGACAGACCTTCATCAGTACTTTAATTAATAACAGGTAAGGGAAGCAAAGTGAGTCTAACATGCTATTACTTCTGCTTAATTTAAAGTCTGCTTGTGAGACTTCCTCTCAACTCATAGCTGAAATTGTCTTATCTCATACATTCCCAGGATTACTGTTTCATGTAAATGTCATTTTTGCTGTCCAAAACATTAAAAAAACCTCACACCAGTGTGATGTAACTACTGTCTCTTTCTGAGAGACATGAGGGAAGATGTATGCTTTTGATCAAAGACAAGATCCCAACTTCAAAGTAACACTTCATCTGTAAATATATTACACAGTACTCTTAGTAAAGAAAGAGGAACTCCTTGATTTCAAATAACCTAAGGCTAATACCGTGGGATTTGCCTGCATTCACAGAGTTTAATCTTACCCCTCTGAATACTTACAGAAAATTAGACAAAAAGATTTTAAAAGACCTAGTCTCCTCTTTATATAAGTCTGATAGACCATAGTCCAATACTTCACTGGAAGAACACTTGGCTTAGTATGGACTGTGAGAAGAATTTGGAAAAATTACAAATTTCAGAAGCATTGGAGATTTTTTAAAAATCTAAGTCTTCCTCCCAATGACAGAAGGCACAGGCTATATGCCTGCTGATGCTCTACCACTAATTTGAGATCTTCTAATAGTTTTTGTTACACCACTAGAAATGTTTTTATTATTTCTTTCATTGCTGCAGTCTAGAAAAGCAAGACAAAATTCCAGATTATCTTCAACAGCTTTAAAAACGTTGGGAAAGGACATTAAGTTATTTCCTAATATGCTAATCAGCATGGACCTTGGTGGTTTCAGAACATACAAATAATATTAACCATTTAAGATCCAACTACAAGGCTAATAATTACACATGCAAAGAAACAGTCTTAAGTGGGCACAAAGTGGTCAGTTTTGCCATTAACTGACAGTATCATCAACAGTGTGAGGGTGCAGATATCAGTCTCATATGCATGTAAGTCAATAGGAAGCAGCCTAAAACACTGACACTTTTCTGCACAAGAGCTTTTTCCTCCTGAAGAAAAACCCCCAGAATTCAGNAAAAAAAAAAAAAAAGATCCAGCTATCGGAAAGAATCAAATTTTGGTTTTCAAAATTCTAAATGTTGAGGTTATTTTAAAATGTTTTATTTTAAAATGCCCTGTTGTTTTATTAAAATGTCTTACGTCTCTCAAAAGTAGAAACAAAAAAATTCCATTTACCTAAAGTGAATGTTCAATATGCTAGAGAAATGAAGCAGCTGTTATTTCTAATTAGGGATTAAAACCTCTTGAACATTCAAGACTGTTAATAAACTGAAATAAGTCTTTGTTTCCACCATATTTACTCTCAAGGTGTGCATCTTTTCATTTTCACTGAATGTATTTGCTGCAGTAAATGCATAGCAAAAAGAGCTCAAAGTTCCTTCTCTTGACTGGAAAAGGATTAGTTTCTCCTAGGTTCCTACACCAATATTTTCACTACTGAGCATAGTATAATCCTTAGTCAGAAATTTATCATTACTCCCCATCTTTTTCTTCTTTTCATTACAGCTCACAAAGGGTTATTAACATGATGGGCAAGGAGAGCAAAGCTCTATATGATCTCCAAGGTGTGCTACACTGCATGCATCCATATTGCAGTGCTCAGCCGACTCCCATCACGCACCCTCACAACCTCCTCTTTAGGAGAGACAGGAACTTAAGCAGCTTGCTTTCACTATGTCAGTAGTAATATAATTGTATTATGGATGTTTGTGCTGTATAGTAGAAGATGGAGCCAGGAATGTACAGCCCCAGCATTTCCTAACCTCTTCACATCACAAGTTTAAACAACAGACCTGTCCAAGGCAAAAGACCTAAGGCAAATTTGATCCAAATAAGGTGGTTCCCATCTTTTCTGTACCAGCACTGCTAGTCTAAAGTAGAACTTTTTTCAATGTGAAAATGCAGATTGTGTAACAGCTTTCTTGTTAAAGGTCTGCTGGAGACTAACAGGCATGGAACAGGACAACACAACACAAGCCAATAAACCCTACAACTTTTATATAAAATGTGAATCTACAAAGATGTTCTCAATTTACACAAAACCAGATCAGACACTTTCAAGGTTTCATGCTATAAAGACCTGACAGTCACTGTTTGTGCCATTAGCACAGAATTTGTATCCTTTAATATGGTTGGCTGAATCTTGCCATCTCTGTACTACTGTCTTGCAGTGAAACTCCCGCAACTTCTTGATGGGTGAAAAATTAAACAGTATAGCAGGCATAGATGGAATTTGCAGTTTGTACAAGCTCAGACTTAACTGAAAAGCTAAAGGCATACCTGGAAACACTTTTAAAATATATAAAATTCATGAATACTTTTCAGTTTGCAGCTGAAACATAAATATGTGTAATGAGCATGTAACAGACATCTTACCTCTCCAGCATGGATACATATCTGCTGCTTCAGTCTCCCTTGGAAGCAGAGTGATTTAATGTGTTTTGCTTGGCAAGTCACCCTCCAGCAAAATAAATTTGATTTCTGCTGCAATCAAAAGAATTTAAACAAAATCACCTATCAGCTCTCCCTAGGTTCATTTATCCAAATGTCCATTTCAGCCTTTATTTTCAATATGGAGAAATTAAACAAGGTTTGTTTGAGGCAGTCTTTATGATTCTCTAAGGATAGGTGTGAAGACTAGTCTTTGATGGCCACATCACTCACATGCATCCTATTCCCTGAGTCTATAGTTATATGTAGCTCTCTTGTGAATAAGTCACTTTCCCATTTATGTTCATTTGCATCTCTCTGACTTATATAAGCAAATGTCTTACAAGAAAAGGAAAGATGGGGGACTCTATGTTCCCTACTACTCTCCCACCACGCCCTATACATACCACAGTCAGAAATTTCCAAGTGCATCAGCCTCCAAGTAAACAAGAAAAGAGTGGCAATGTGCTGTGAAGCAAAATCAGCTTATATTTCAGATATATTTACCCTATACACAGAATATCTTATATTCAGGTATTTATCTTATATATCAGATATATTTTTAATTCTAAGCCTGTAGCTGAAGTTTTAAACACTTACTCCAGCAGATTTGTAGGCCCAGCCTTGGTGATCATTTAGCAGCAGTGTGGAATTGCAGAGGTGCTAGACATCCTTAATTTCCCTTCTTTGGTTCACTGCTTCATGCATCACATATAGCACATGAAAATCATTACAAAACACAGCCTTTGCTCAACAAAATATGTTTTTAACCATCCTACTCTTTACACAATATTCAAACCATCAAAATCAACCTCTCACTACTTAGTTTTGTCATATGATTTATTAAACAATAGACTCTGAATATTTTAAATGAAAGAGAAATTGGAAATCATATTTCTTAATTCAGACACACAGGATCTGCACACTTAGTAATCCAGTGTAGTAGTGTCACGTGACCATCATTTTTCAGCAGTCATTAATGAAGAAAACTGTCTACTTGCACAGAACAGGTTACGATTATCTTTTTCCATCAATATCTACTGTCACAATGTTAACATGCTAAAATCAAGAACATCTCAAAGGATATTTAATAAGAACACGCTTCTTTTTTTCATCTACATCACCAAAGAAATTATTTATTCCACTCTATTTACATAGATAATTTTAAACATTTCTAAAACATTTTAGACAAATACATTGAAAATCTTGTCTCAAATTTCAAAATTTGAAACTGTATGACTTTTAAAAATGCCTAAACTTAGCAGCTCCTATCTTTACACTTATTCACAAATTTTCAAGAAAACTCAACAAAGTGCTCCAAAAATACTGATTCAGCAAATGTTTCACAGCATTATCTTACTGTTAGCAAATCTACAACTTCAGGATGTACCATCACATATTTTACTCCAGAATGAGGGACACTCACCTGACTCACCTGTCCAGAGAGATCATGATGTGCAGGTAGATGAAGGAGGTCAAAGCCCAGCTCTAAAGCCAGGAATTTGAACCTGAAATCTTACACTGGGATTCTCAGGATCTGGTGCTTGACAATGAATTCAAAAACAGGTATCATCAAGGAATAAGATACTCCATCCACTGTCTGGGAAACTGTCTAGGATCTGCAGAAACTGGAGGCTGAGAAGAAGCCTGTGAATGCTGCAGTCAGTCAACTCTGTTTCACTTCAGAAACTAAAGCTGAAGTAGGTAGAGTTTTATTTGTATGATTGGTTGGTTGGTTTGGTTTGATACCTATTATTCTAAATGGTCATCCCACAAAATTCTTAACAGTTACAGGTAATGTTGTGAATCATAATGAAAACCTTTCCTAAATCCTCAGAATACATCTACCAAAGTTTGGGATCTCTTCTTCAAAGAGAGACACTATATTGGAAAAATGAGGTCATTGACTTGTTTCCTAATGGAACATTTGAGAATCAGGCTCCCATTGTGTAGGAATTCAATACCAGAGAAGTAATTTTCCCCACCTCTCAAACATCTCATATTCCATCTTGCTGTAACAATGAAATAAGAATGTAGCTGACATTTTCCACAAGAATTCCACATCTGTTTTCATATAATATTTTACCCCCAATTTGGGTTACAATTTAGCTTAATTGTGCCAAATTATCAGCGGCCATCTTTGGCTTGAAGTCTTTTTCTTCTCTCTGCTGTCATTTTTACAGGCAGCTCAGCAGATAATTTTATGCTACTGCAGTCACACAAGGCAGATTCTAATATTGATCTGAATTTTCCCCTTGAATATGATTTGCATTCTTAGCCTGATGTATTTTTTTTTTCTTCCCATAGAACATGATTTACATTCTTATGTCTGGCTGCTTCATTTTAAAGCCATCTTGAAAAAGTCTCTTTCTAATCATCCTTCTAAATTCATATGGGAATAACTCTTCCTACCAATGCTTAGGAGAGGAAAATCTCAAATAAATTGACGCTATTCTTGCAGACTATAATGACTGGAAACTGTATTTGTTGATGAAAATTAGAGACTTCTTTATATCTTACTAATAATCTAGCTCTGGGACAGCTAATTACTAGGGATTGTCATGTCTGAATACTGAGGAAGTGCATTCAATCTTCTGGCTGGTCTAAATAGGAAAAATATAGCAAGATGAGCCAAAGATGATCCTTGTGGCATAGTAGTCTCCGGTACAAAAACTTGTTTCACATAAAGCAAGAGAGATACATTTTCCTCAAATGAAAGATAGGTAGGTTGGGGAAAATCAATTTCCTTATAACCAGGTCCTTTTTCTATTTGCCTTCCCTACCCATTGCACATGTGTTGGAGGGGGCATATTTAAGAGTATGAACATAGCCTCACTCCTTTTGGCCTGTTGGATACCCTCCAAACTTGCTTTCAACACTAGTTCCTCTTCCATGAGACAAAGAATTGCACCATTCGGAAGACATTTACCTTACATTGCTATCCCCTTGCCATTATTACATTTATCTTTTTCCACATATTCTTTATTCACAAGAGGTAGTAAAGACTATATTTACAATTCTTGAACATAGCTGATATGTGACAGTTGTACAAAAACACTAGAAAAGAAGGAATAAGAAATCACATTTTACTAGCACTTTTCGTAGTACAAGTATTGTATCACACTGGAAAGACACAACAGAGAGTTTTTGTACTTCACTATTCTATTTGGTCTTAAGCTTATTATTGCAAGGCATTGTATAGGAAAATGAAACTGTCAGATTTTAGAAAACTCCAGACAGGACAGACTCAGGCATACTGATGAGTGCCCCATCCAACATTTGATTGGATCTTGATTGCTTAAAAATTCCCTTAAGATGCCAGCGTAAGAGTTGTAAATATATAGTAAAATGTCATCTTTTGCACCATACACAGTATTTTCCTGGGTCTGAAAGCAAAAGGCAGTACTAATAACAGAGGTTCATGCTGCTTAAGGGTATTACTGGCCAATACACATTTAAGTGACAGGTAAAAATAGGAAACTCTGTGACATATTTCCCGCATGTATTAACTGAGTAGTACTTTTTCCAAGTCATTTGAAGTTCAATTCATCTTTAGTTAAACAAACAAAAGATATTAGTAAATTTTACTAAGTTTCCCAACATTAATTTGAATCATTAAAACTTGTACAGATGCTCCCACTGAGCTCAGTTTCCCACTCATACCTGCCTTTACCCACAAGCAGAAAAGATGGGTGGGCCAGAGAAGAGTTGTGACTTGGCAAAAGGAGAGAAATCTGCCCCAGAATAGTGATTCTGTGGGGACTGGTAGAATATCTTCTGCATCATCAGAAGCTGCATCTCAATGGTGGTAACCTCTGTCAGGCCTCTCATCCATCAAGACTTTGAGTGGTGCTGTTTGGCAGAGGGATCTGCAGATCCAGAGTGTTTACCTAAATAAGCCACTTCCACGACAGAACTTGCCCTTAACCAGATCACAAAATTGCAGCACATGCATTTAGGTGGGATTTCTTCATAAAAGCAGAATAAATCTGGGCATTTACAGGACAATCACTTTTGCCATGAAACGAATTGTTATAGAATGCAAGGTAGTCAGAATTTAGTCCATCACTGGAACTAATGAGGTGATCTTACATGGCATTGCAATCCAGAAATTTCACATTTGAACTAAATCACATTTGCTTGTGCTGTAATTTATCAGACTTTGTAACTTCCTGTGCCTTGTATTTGCCCAAACAGAGCTGAAGCCCAAAGTTAATAGCTTAGTGACCTTACACTGCATCTACAGTAAGTTAAGAGATGTAGAATACTTTGATTCAGATCTAGGATGAGACAAATCTCTCTCTAGCGAGGCCTCAATTGCCTTCTGGAGGTGTCTGTCTCTTCATTGATCATACAGTGAGTGGAAGATGATTAGGCTGCTAACCTGTGCAGTTAGAAGGGACGAGTCTGCACCTGAGCATTTTTGATCCTTTACCAAATTGAGCCCTTTAATATAATACATATTTTACATCACTTAATGAACATGTCATTATGCTCAGAGCTTGCAGCAAAGTCTTCACTGAGACAAGAGAAACCAATGCACGATATCAGAGTATGTTCAATGGAGTTTAACTTTTTAAAAGCACAAAAGAAAACATGCAAGTATTTGGCTACAACTCTACTACATAAAATTTCTGATTGTTTCACATGCATAACTTATTACTTTTGTTCTGATTATTAACCTATTGTCTTATTGCTGTTACACTTTTAGATCTGTATTCCTGCTTACAGAAGTCTTTCCTTTCTGTGGTTTCAGAGCAGTTTCTCGGTATTCTTTAAGCTGTGGTAGCCCATTAGTCTGTGCTTTTGTTTCCTGGTTCTGTGCTACCTCTTAGTGGATGGAGGTCACATAGATTTATATTATTTTATTTTAAATTTTGAGATGCTTGCTTTCTGCATTATTTTAAGGTGTTAAGTAATTACCCTCCTCCTCCAGCTATCACAACACAATTAACGGGCCGATTCTCTACAAAGGTCAGACCTTTGAACAGTGTAGTACTATCATGGAAATAGAAATGAGGCAAGTTAGTTACTGATTTCTCAGTCTGAAGAAACTTCATATTTCTGAAAAGTCTTTCAACCTATTAATCAGATTAGCAGAGGGACCTAATCCTCTGAAATACTGATTGCTCCTTAATACTTCTTTTTTGTACTCCATACTGCCCCATTAGTGTCTTTCACATTGTGTCCTCCTTTGTTCAACAACACCCTCAAGTAATTGATTCTTTCCTGTGTTCTGTATTTTATCAATGAAAATATTACAGAACAAGGCAGAACAGGAACTTAGATATGCACTTTTAAAACCAAACAGAAATTCTGTCATAAGCAGACAACCTTTGGAATTAATTTATTATGAAAATAAATTTAATATCATCCAAAGTTATATTTTTATTTGTGCCTGTATCATGTAAATATCTATTTGGCACTGGCCATTCATTCATTTATTAACAGCTTTATTAGCATCCTTTAAGCATCTTTGGAAGATGCCTGTGCTTTATAGAGCTAAACTCTTTTGTTCATGACTGAGTTCATATGTCATTTCATACATGATTTTTATTTATTTTAGATAGATAGATAGATAGATAGATAGATATAAAATACTAAAAGGAAAAGTCCAGCAGCTACTTACTTTAACCTGGCAATGGAGAGTTGCTGTTTGTATTGTGTGCATCGGTTTGTTAGGAAATCCAGGAACTATGGAAGATTTTTAATCCATGCAGTTGGTACTCTCAAGTGTTAACATATCTGCATTAGTGGCACACCAATGCTTTGCCAAGAATTAAAATGTCAAAAGTCTTATGGTACTTCTGAAACCATTGCCAACACTGAAGCAACAGATTTGACACTTGATATTACAATTGCATGAGGGAAAAGACATAATCCTTTTCAAGACCAGCATAACGTAGGAATCATTTCAGAAACAGCTCTTAATTTTATATGATGCGTGCATGATATGCTTATAGACGAAAGAAGGGTCTAAGGCCCCAGTAACTAAATATTCATTTCCAAGATTTTGAAAAGGCTTTCAAGTGCTCAAAAGCCTGCTGCCGTTCACCTTGTAGGTTTCATGTAAGCATCTATGTATTATACAACATGACTATATCAGCAGCCCAAGGGCAGACTACAAACTGTCAGTTGAAGGAGTGAATTCTCCTCTTAAGGCAAATACATAACTGCTGTTAATATCAGCATTCTCACAAATATGCCACAAGAAAAAGGGGTTGACTGGAGGAGGGAAGTGTGAGAGACAAGGCATAGGGTTATTTGTAAGATATGCAGTGATAATTTTGTTCTTGCAAAAAGAGAGGAGAGAGAAGAGTTAGGAATTACTAGATTAGATGATGTTTAATAACCTTCAAAGTAGGAAAAAGAAAGTATGTAGAGGATGCCTTCAGTATAAGGCATATCTCAAATAAATGAAATTTGACACATGAAGTGGTTAAGACACTGAAAGATAAGCTATCTTAATTTGGAAAAAGCTGTGTACACTGGGCATATTCCCTAAAAATCACCTAGTTCTGCTCTGATGGTAGCAAACATGTCTCTGGGAGGTACAGTTAGATCTGTCACAGCTTCAAATACTTACCTTCTAGTACCGGGCCTCCTTTCTTACCTTCCCAATGCTTGTTTGCATACATCCATCACAGTGCAACTTGTTCTGGTTCTATTTCTAAATTTCGTCCATATGACCACAGCCTAAGAAAGAGAGGACATTAATTAAACAAGAATATCAGTTCAATTAGTCTAGTGCATGAAGTTAAGCAAGGATTCCACACGGGCTTGTATGACCAGAGAAAGACAAAGGAAAGGAAACACCCGGCTTCTGATCTGAGGGAGATTTTCTAAAACTTCAAGAGATTGAAAGGAGGTTGGGAGAGCTTATATCTGAACTGCAACACTATACTAATGAATGCCTTAAAAAATACACAACACAAAGTAGATGTACGCACAGAGAGCATGCACAGAAATGTTAAAATGTTCTCCAAACAAGCACCATAATCATGAATACAGAGCAACAGAGAATTTCATATTTAGACTTATTCAAGTTTTCTGAGTCACAAATTAGCACTTTTAAGAGCTTATCTTTTTCCCAATTGACTTTAATCAAGTGTTTCAGAAGCTGGAAAATGTTTTAAGTGAATAGAGCTCTTAAGGAGAGAGCCCAGGGAACAGAATAGCAGCTATTTTGTACTCTCTTTCAATGTTTTTGAAATGCTTTTTTTCTTTGTTGTTGCTTTTTTATGGTTTTCAACACAAGTGAAGCACCACAGTTGTAGGTTTCACAAATAAAAAGAGAGGCACAGGCATAAAGAGACCCTTGTGGGGATGAGTTCAGGCAAAAATTCAAAATAATTTTCTTGACAGTGTCAAGCTGATGATCTTTTACGTGTTCACTTTGCTATGATCTCTACAGCACTTCATGTAGACAAGAGACTGTTATTCTCCAAGTGACAGAATCCCTTTGTTTTCCAATATACTGTATGAAAACACAGTCACTTTTACTTTTTAAATAATATCTCAGGTTAAAAAAATCAACACACCTCATAATACGTGTCTTAAAAGGGCTTTAGCCAAATAAACTCAAGCAACCCTTGCTAAATTTTGAGGCAAATAGTCTTGGAAATTTTGATTAAATCCTCCCATAAAACAAACATACCCTGTCTATATCTGTATGACAATGCAGGAGGCAAATCTTGGAGAATATTGAATCATAGCGGGCAGTGTTTGTTCTCATCAAATACATTGAATTGTATCTAAATATGATCTCTTTAACATACTGTCATTAGAACTTTCTCGTAGTGCCTTACAGTGCCTATTTAATTATCACACACGTCTACTCTACCTGTGTCATGTACTGTAAAACACCACTGCCTTCCTCTCCTTTGTTCTGGAGCTGTAAGCCATATGAAGCTGAAGCCACATGAACTGTCTTTCTCACTTTTGCCTCTAAATGTCTGTACTTCTACCATAAAGTCTTAACAAATTTAATTAATATCAGCAAATAATGGAAAATTAATGCTTGATTCTGATACATAACATGAGAGCTATCAGCCTACTGTTTGCTCAGTATGATGCTGTGTTATGATCCTTCAAACTGAACTAAGCCACTGGGAGCCAGCCTAGGCACTGATAGGCTGGATGCAAGACACCGCTCACAGGCTTCTCTATGCACAGGTCTGTTGGTGTTGTGATGGCCCATGCCCTCACTCTTTTTAAAATGTGATTCCTCAGAACAACCAAAAGCAGAAACCCTGGCCGTGCAAGCGAGTGCAGCCAGCCCATACACCGAATGGGTATCTGGGTCTTGCCCTGTGCTGCTGCTCGCTCTTCCTTCAGCTGCCTTGCTCAAGAAAAAGCAAAATGCTGCCTCCTTTCCTTGGCCACCGACAGCACAGCCACAGGAACCCGCTTCACCCAGACACAGTGCTCATCAGTGGCGCTCCACATTTTTTTCACAGGGTCTCAGAGGTATAATATGTGAAGGTAGAGTCTGCCACTTAAGCTAAAATAGGTGAGTACAATTTCGGATGAGACATGACAGGTTTCCACTTGTGTCTGCATGCTCCTCTGCCTGTGCAATCACTTTCAGCATTTAACACAACAGATCAAGCTGAGCTTCATCAAACTCCCAAACCAAACTCCTTCTTTGCTCAGATGCTGTTTTGCCTGACCAAATTATTCAGGATTATGCCTTAGTCTATCTCCCACAAAAGCAAGAACGTTTAGAAACCAGGTTGCATCACACTTTCACTAATTTTTATGCTACCTGAGCTTAACAACTCCTAAAACTAAGGAACCAGTAGTGAAAAACAATTTTTACAAAACAACTGTGTCTTCTAAAACCTCACCTGTAAAACCACCTTTGAAAAGATTGTTTTGCAAAAAAATATGAAGTCTTTCATTAATTTATGGGAATAAAAGTAGGTACAGAGCTGACAAGACTAATGACAAGGCAGTTCAGTGCAGTCACAGTGCCCAATGCAGATGAGTTATCAGAGTTCCAACACTGACTTGAGAAATGCCTTTTGAAGTCATTATGATTTAACAATTAAGAGAAAGATTGCTTGATAGTTAGATGCAGCCTGATAAAAAAAGACACTCAGTTCCAATTACCCATTATTTTGACTGTAAGAGATTAACAGCATACTTTGAATCATTTTTATATCCAAACCTGTGTTAACTGAAAGGGAAAAAAATTCAATTCATCAATTTCACTACATTAAAAAAAGTTCTCTTTTAATAACAAATGTGCAAATAATCATGACTTTGAACTGAAAGGATAAAAGACAAGTCAAGCCTGGGAATCAGTGATGATAATTTTCTATTTTATCCATTTTAATACTTACACAATATTTCTATGAAGGTTTTCAAATATTTTATATTGCCTGCATTGGTATATATTGAACTAGTTGGTAAATGTCCATCTCACTGAAGTCAATGGCAAAAATCTTTTTTCTATTATTTTAGAGCTATTCTTTATTAATTCGGTCTCTTGATCCTGACCCTGTTAATTGTTAACAGCAAAGGGATCGAGAGACCTGGGACTGTGTCTGATCTGAGTTACAGCTATTGAATGTACTCTGAATATTTCATTATAAAACTTAATTTTGCACCGAGAGACAACTTGAAATAGCTATTATTTTTTCTTACCTGTACTTCCCTTTTAATGTTTAATGCTTCTCTCCTTCCTCCAACAATGCCTCAAATTTAACTCCCAACTTGTTTTTGAAACTTTTCCTATTTCTGAAAATTTAGAATGGTCTGGGTATTTCTATTGCACATTTCTCTTAAAGTTCCAATATTAGATGACTATTAAAGTTTTTAAGAACTACGGAGCTTTTAATATCACAACAATTTATGTATTTGAATTTTCCACTATGCACTCTGTATATTTCATTATAAATTTTTCTGATTACTACCTTTATTTTCCAAGTGCTTTTTTTAATTAAAAGTAGTTCTGTTGATAAGTAATTTGACTGGTTGATTATAGAGCTAGCCTTAATTAACTTTTATCCAAATTCAACTAGTGAAAGCTAACTTTCCATGGCCCTCAACAGAAGCTGCATTTTTTTTTCCCCATACAGATCTTGACAATTACTTTGGTAAATATGTATGTGCTTTTATGGATAAGGATATAGATATGATCAGTGTATTTATAGTGGACAGTTTTTCATAAACATTTGAAATATTTGGTAATACAAAGTTGTATATAAATAATTGTGAGCTGAAAATAATGTCCTGTCTGGCAAGTAGTAGAGGATGTGGAGTTACAAACACAGGTTTTTCAGATTTTGGAATAGGTTCCCAGTAATTAAAACACATTTTTGATTACCTTGTTATTTGTCAACTTGTTAATATTGTTTATATTTTTCTGAGTCAGTCACAACAGCGATACACTTCATTTGAAAGATAAAAGTTGGTCCTTTTTATAATTTTGTTGCCTCGGGTTTGAAACCTCACACAAAACATCAAATATTCCAACACTTGACAATAAAATCAGAAGTGGCAGTTTGGAACATATATTCTAAAATAATCAAAAGAGTTCTTTGATGCACACCTCAATAATTATTTACTGCATTTTACTCTTATAAATATGTTTCTTTGCCTTACAGATGCAATGAAAAACTCTTTAAAGATATTTCAAATGAATAATTCAAACAATGACTGACAATATAATTGTTAATATTTTTTCATGTTGGCACATTCACTTTATTCCTTCAAATTATAAACCAAGTTATCACTCTCTGTGATATTTATAAAAGTTGAATAAATAAAAGAAACTTTGTAAAGATGTCATTTTTTTCCCACTGTATTTGCTGATCTGCTCCCATTATTTTAGTTCTTTAGTTGAGAGCTTCCAGTACCACTTGTATACTGCCTTTGGTGGGATTTTAGCTATACTAAGAAAATACATAAGCATTGGCAATTAAATTGCCTTATCAATTTTCCGCAGCTTATTAAGTTGTTTTGTTGTAAAGGAAGATTAGTGTCTTTAGTAGAAATAGGAAAATACCTAAGCAGGAGTCCATGGATTAAAGCTGTGATATCTTGTACAAACCCACCTTCTGAATGAATTCTTAAAGAGATAGAAGTAAATTGAAGTGGGAATGTATGGAAATAAAATAACAAGCTGAACAAGCAAGAATTAAAATACTAATATGGAATAGCAATATCTTTCATATGTGCAGAAGAATCTCTTAGGGAATTAACTAGGTATCTTGTGAAGCAAAACAGTCTTAAAAAAGTGTTAATAAGTCCATAAAAAACAGGACAGCCATAAAGCTACAAAGAGAGACTACAAACTCGCTCAGAATAAAAATCTGCTTGGGGCAAAACGAAAAGATGTAGGCAGATATAAGAACAAAACAAACAAAGCAAAGCAGCAGATAGGAAGATAGGAAATGGGAGACCAAGACACTGAATTATGGCTTACAAGGACAGAAAGGACTTTAAAGTTATGAGTTTGGCAGCAACAGTAGAGGCAGCAGCTCATATAAAAAAGGACGGTGGTGCTTTCATGTCAGCAAGAGCAGACTCTCCTTTTATCCTTATTTCCATGTATTGTATTAATGGCTATGGACCAAATTCCATTCAGATTAAAAGGTAATTCCCAAGCTGGGGATGCAGTGCATAGCTCTTATAATGTACTTCTCACAAAGCCCACATGACTAGTGCTATTCCTGACATTGTATCTTAAATTACTTTTTGAGTCTATAACTACTCAAGCTTCCCACAGCTATCCCATACTGCAGCACCAGATTTGAGGAATAAATGGGCTGGGTTAATTAGTATGTGTGTGAAGCAGTACATGTATCCAACACAAAGACATGAGATTATGAATTCATGTTATTCAGAACATAAAAGTAAGATTCAAATATGACCACTGTAATCACTAAGTGGAAATTTGAATTAGGTCAATATCCAAGTCTATAAGAGAGGTTTTTGATAACAGAGTTTTTAACTGTCACAAGTGTTCTTTGCCAAAAAAAAATTAACAAGTATTTTTGAAAGTACTTTTCCTAAACAAAAGTCTCAACTTGGAAAAACAGAGCCTAAGAAATGCTCAACTCATTAACTACTGGGAGACAAAGTCATATATTATGACTGTGAGGAAGTTCAATGAATATGATGGATGAAATTTTAAAGGGAAAAAAACCCACCACAAAAAACAAATCTCCTGGGACCAATGCCACCTTCCTTGTTTTCAGCCAGACAGTTATGTTTAAAAATATTTAGTTCAGAATTCAGACATCTGCTTTACTATGTGTTTGTTTTGTAGGTTTTGTGGTAGAGGTACTGGCAAGGGATGAGGTCTGCTGTTTAAAATTCTGGGCTGCCTCTGTCTTAGTTTTCAATTTATTAACTTATTCAACTGATTGAGAAATATATTTAAAAATTTGCTATGTTCTCACTTCAATTCCAAATAAAATTAAGTATGTGCTTAAGTACTTAATGGAATGAAAGTAACAGGCACTCTACTATTTGCTTTCTTGTTTACTGTAGACTTGTAGTGAAAACAGTTCATTGCTTTTCAAAAAAATACATAGAAAACTTTGTTAATTCAATTATGGAGCTGAAAGCACGCAATAAGGTAAGGCAAAACATCATACACAAAATATATAACTTTTTTCTTTTCATTGCAGCAGCACTCCAAGGTAAAAGGACACATGGGCAAAGGGTGGCTAACATTTATAGTGCCACTGCATTCTGAGGAAAAGCCTTTTAGACTGTTTTGAGTTCTGAGAGAAAGCGAGTTCAAAGAGCAGAAGGTTGCTTAAATGGATCTCTACTAACACAGGAAAGGAAGAATGTACTGGAGAAAGCGAGAGGTCAAAACAAATCTAAATCAAAGGGATTCATATGTTGGTAACTAAGCTGCAATAAGACCTTGACTAGTAAGGGTATTAATAAAAGTGCATATTGCTCTGTTGGGGAGGAACATGTTCCTCTCTTAACAGCTAAGAACTTCAGAGCATTTGTATGTTCTGCTGCTCTCATAAATGATGCCTTGTAGCATTGATTCTGTCAACACTGTTACTAATCCTGACATTTTCTGACATTTTCCATTTCATAAAATAAAAAGAGTTTAAAATTTTTAGCTTTGACCTTGACATAATGAACTGATGGATCACAGCAAGGAAATGGAGATAGTATGGTCATATTTGTTCCAATCTTTCCTTCTGGTACTATCAGAACTGCATATAAAACTATAGTTTTTATCAGAGGTGCCTGGAATATAACTCAGGAAGAGTTTCCAGAGTAAAATGCATTTTAAGACAAACAACTGGACACATTTTTTTTTCAGCTTGCCCAATTTAACTACCTCTCTACAATCTAAATGAATATTCAGTTTAAGATCCAGAGAACTTCCTCTGGTGTTATAAACAAAGCAAGCTGTTATGCTGTCTCCTGGATAGGCAAGAGCTTGGTACTTTTAATACTTAGAACTTGTTTCCTGCTATTGCTAAGCCAGGACTCCGCTTTGATGTGTTAGAACAAGTCTTGTGTTGCCAGCAATCATTGTGATCCAGGGCAAGTCACTAGAGTGCTTACGCAGGTGATGCTTTTCATCAAAAAATAATAATCTATCTATTTAAGAAGAATTTGGTATTAAAATGCACACAGTACTAAGAATTGTCTACTCTGTGTGATTCAGGGGCCAATCAAGCCTGATGATAGTCAAAAGGCAGAAGCAAAACAGTTTCTCATTGCTCCTTTAATCCCTCTCTTATTAGTAAAAGCACATCATAAAAACAGCAGTGACATATAAAACCTTTAAATTAAATCATAAAATGCACAGATGTGATACAGAAACTCTTGTTTCTGCCTTCTATTAGTTAAAACAAATGTCATTGCTTGTATTCTGAGATCTGTGATTAGTCAGATCAACTTGGATGACAGCATCACTTCATATAATAGAATCAATTTGCTATGTTATATATGTCTTGTCTTTGGACAATTTCAACAGTAAAGGGCATAAGAATTGAGAATGGGAAACAAGTTTAACTTTCTTGTAATACTTTTCTGTCATATTGCTACACATTCTCCTCTTCTGTCTTTACTCCCTCCTTCTTAGAAGATCATATCAGAGGGTTTTATGTACTGAAATTTAAGCTTCTATTATTTTTTAACATATATCATACTGCCTTGACACATTATACAGATTGAGGAAAACAGTCAAGGTCAACACCTAGACAGAACAAGCAGGCAGCCAGTCTGTCTCAGTCATCCAGGTTTAAAAGAAGGTAAGGAACCTAAACTGTGTCTGGAGTAGCATCCTATCTAACAGTATGACAAGCAGTTAGTAACTGACAACATAATTTATTCTTTCAAGGTAACATCAGAAGTCAGAGCAATGTCCAGTGATAAACGATCATCCTGTGGGATCTGTAGTGCATCTGGTAGCACAGCTTACATACAAGCTGGTCATAAGCCAGGCTTCATCAGAGTAACTCGAAAAGGTTTTGCAGGGATGTTGGTGGACTCATATTTCACCTACAAAAAGGCCTTCCCAAATCACTGTGGCCAAGCTTGATTCTGTGTAAGACTACCTGTTTCGTTCAAATTTTAGATAAGTAGATGTTTACAGATCCTGTATGTGCAAACAGAAGTACACATGGCTTACCCAGCTTAGGCCAGGCATCCACTCTGAGCCTCACCTGCTCCCTCCAGCAAGGTGAAAGGAGTGCTGTTCAGTTCAGCCTGAACCTCGGCACACAGAGCTGAAGGTTGGCAAAGGGTCTGAGCAGATGAAAGAGGTATCAGCAATTATAAGTAACCCCCTCCAGAGATGTGTTCCACAAAACTGACCACAACCTTCTGACAAATAATCTGAGGCCGAGGTTATCCATAAGTTCCTTTCAAGGAGAAATCTATAGAATTGAAAAACTGAAACAAGGCAAGGATCTCAGAGCTATTTGTCCACTCTCCCGCCTCTTCAGACAAGCCCAAGGACAAGTCTGCAAAAGGCTGACAGCCCTCGTTTCAATGTTGCTTATCTTCAGCATGATCCATATTGGCAGTTTTTACTTAAATCTACTGCTTTGTCTTCCAAAGAGGGACAAGTGCTTTAAATAAATCTTCTCTTCCTGGCTCTGTGTTAGCACTTCATTTTCTCTAAACAGAGTAAAGAATCTATTCTGATTTAACAGACATCTAAGACAGACAGGAATAACAACATTGGTCATGAAATCTTCGGGACTGCTCCAGAATACCTTGTAGCAGATGTCTTGGGCCAGTAGTTTAAACTACATTCGGAATAAAGATAGATTTTTCCATGTTGTGGAAAATGTCTTTGTGTCTGAGTCAAATCTTATTGGAGTCAAAGAAAATTACCTGGATGGGACCTTATGCCTGTCAAAGGCAACTGCTTTCCCACACTTTACAAGCCTCATATTCCTTTCTGGTTCCTAGATGAAAATCAGTAAGTGAAATTTGAGGAAGGGAATTCAAAACAGACGTGTCTGCCTGCATTCTTTCAACCAGCTTCGAAAGGAAAAACAATTGTTTAGAGTCATCATATTCCATTTGTACATAGTATCCACTGTAGTGAAAATCCCTGAGAAGTGTTTCTGTTCAAAATATATTCTCAGTAAAATTCAATGTCCCACAAAGCAAAAGTACATGACTACGTCACGAACATGAGGAAGACAACCACATTGTGTTGTAAACAGCCATGTCAGTGGGAAAAGGCTGTTTGCTTATTTTATTTTCCCTCTAAAATTGCAACTGTCATGTAAACTCTTTAGTAAAAAGATCAGAGCTAGTCACTAAAGCGCTAGTCAGAAATGCCAGGCACTGCAGAAATCAGAATTTTAATTTGAGTTTTGAACAGAATGAAGCCTTAACATAGCTCTCAAGCTATTTAAATATGGAAAAAATTAGCTGAATGAATGAAAGAAAATAACACAGCTGGTGACTATTTAAAAAGGAAGAGCGAGACTGAGTTTTTATAAGTTCAAACAGGAATGTTCAGAAATAAGTTCTTATAAACCATGCAAAATCAGACGTTGTACAAATATACAACTATATATCTATTTATCTCTCCAGATCAAGGCTTTGACAATAATTAATGATAATGAAGGTTTCTCCAAGAAAACTCAAAAATATTTAACTCTGAAAGAGCCTGCAAGTGTTTGGTTAAGTTCATATATATGTATTTATACACATACACTTGAAAGTAATTTACTGCAAAGTTCCTTTAGAAGCATCACTTCTTTCTGTACATTATTTATCTTCACCAAATTATTCTGTAGCATCTGGGAAGCCTAATTTAGGCAAAGAAAATTTCCAGCTAAAACCAACATCCAACTTTTTTATATTTTTTGGACTCTAGCAACATAATAGCTACTCGGAGAGTATACACAGACTGCTCCACCCTCATGCTGGGCTGACTTGCAGCAGCTGTCCAACATATGGCTCTAAGTTCTTGAGTAGTTTATTTTGCCATCAGAACATTACAAAATCTAAAGTTTTTCCTCTGCAGGCAAAAGACTTAAGTGGGTCAGGATCAGCATATTAACCTGAGTTCTTTAGCATCCTGCACACTTACAATTCTAGCTCCCTGAAGAAATGTTTTCCTCTTTGTTCAGAACCCCAGCATTGATCAGCAGAATTCATCTGGCAGAAACGATGCATCTAATTTTTAAAAAGAGAGAGAGAAAAAATAGAAAGGAGGTACAACAAACTCAGAGGCTGTGCAAATGAAAAGTTCCAAGCCATTGAGGCACTGATAAAACCCAAAGGTCAACTGATAGTTACACATCTGTCCCTACCGTCCTACTAGCTCTCCTTTTCCCCACTACTGCCAAGACTACAGATAATGCAGCTCCTTTTGTTCTAATAATACATGATAGTTTTCTTTGCTTCATAAATTCATAGCTTTCTGCTTATTTTAATATCAGAGTCTCTTCTGCAAGCCAAATAATTTATTTTCATGGTAAACTCTCCAGGGCTTGGCTTAGGATTTTTTGATTAAGAGAACTTCTTTTTTAAGTTTGACAGGTTTGTAAAACTTCTAATTTCTCTCATTTTCCACTTACTCCAAGTCAGAAGTGCAGCCATTCCCTTTCCTGACATAGGATCTTGCTGGTCCCTTCTCCAGGAAAGAAATTGGGACCACATTCGCTGCCTGTCAGCCAGGGACTGCACTCTCCTTTACTGTGGCTCAAGGCCACAGTGTACTAACTCATCTTGAAGATGTTAACTTGTTGTTTCTTTAACAAAGAAGAGGAAAGTTACTTAGGAGCCTCCCAAACTAAATGGGAGGTCTATCTGGTCTTCCATTCACCTTCCACAGCTAGGAGTATTTAAATGCATGGTTACTTTTACTAAAGCCTGTGCATGTTTTGAATTCCACTCTGAATGTACTTACCCTTGCCAGTGGTTTTTAAACCTATTCAACAATTCAACAGGTAGGATATTCCAATATATTACAGCTTTAAAAGCCCAGGTTCCTGTTTTAGACTCTCATTCCTACAGTTTTGAGTCTAATCATTTCCAGTACCACTGAAAGACTTAATAGGCTGCAAAAACTTGATAAGACAATGTAATTGCCAGCTTTTATGTATATTCTTAAAATAGCTATGTTCCTCATAGAGGTTGTACAGGATATAACTGTTAGCAGAAACAATTAAATAACTGAAACAATAGAAGCAGATTAGAGAATTATAGCATGCAAAAACTATAAAAAAATAAAAAAAAATGTCCTTATTCCTTGTCTTGCATAAACGATAATTTCAGATACTGGAACAAACTATTCAAAACCAGAAAGTCTCATTCAGTATGAGTAATGAAGATAATATTTACCAGTGCAACAGGAAATATAGGTATAAATTATCTTGTATCAGTTCAGGTAATTGAAGCCCCTGAAATGAATGAACTTTATCTTAAACATTTCAGGTATTCAAGCCAGTAGAAAAATACAGTCATTTACTTATTCCAAATATTGGTGGCTCAACACATCACAACTTCTAATAAAGACTGTACTTTCTAAGTGACTTCCCAGTGTTAACACCTCGCACAAGACGTCTCCTGCTTGTGTTAAAGACCCAACCTTCTAAATCTAGTATCGTGATTCTGTCTGTAGCAGGTCAAGGAGAAACTCATTACTTCAAATATATCAGATATAGCCTCAAAGCAAATGTATGGTAGCACCCTTGCATCTATTTTATATTAGTAATACTATCTGAATAACTTAAGGGCTCATTTGTATACACCCTTTGGCAGATGCTCTCCTTTCTTATTTAAAGCCAAAATTTTCAGCTCCCTTAAATAATAAAACAACTGTGAAAACACAAATAGGATTACAGAGCAGTGGCTTTCCTCTAATCTTGACTACTACCAACAAAGTAAATTTTCTTTTATATACATATATCACATTAAAATATATGCTTTATTGTAATATTGTCAAAAGGCTAACTGTTCTATTATGCATCATATGAAAAAGACAGTAAGGTGGGTTTTTTTAGGGTAAACAAAGGGTAAAATAAAACGATTTGTAGCAAAGTGATTTGTAAGACACTAAATTAATCTTACACTCCAATCAATCTGCAAGCGAAAAGATACTTGACTCACTCTGTCAGCAAAGTCAGACAGGTATCTGATCAACTCAATAGAAATCCTTTTATAAACTCAAACTATGATGAATACTGTAATCTTACTTGAAGAAATGGCATGTGTTATACTCACATGCATGCTAATAGGGATGAAATTTGAGTCTGAATATCTGATCAAGGCATTTATTTGTTTCATGAAAGGAATCACTCCACTAAGTGTTTAATCAAACAGCATGTTCTACCAAAGGACAAGACCTCTAAAATAATGATCTTGAGAACCCCCCATGACAGAAAATTTCTAGATTACATGACTAGACAAAATCTGCTTAGTACAATAAATCTCAATAAGAAGAAAAATTATCAAATTAGAAGATTTGATCAGTATTCCTGCAGATTTCCTGCAACAAATTTATGCTCTGGAAAATCAACATAAAATATTATGCATGAAAGTGCAGCAAAGACAAAGCAAATGGAACTACTTTATGATTTGTTCTATCTTTGCTCATCTGAAAGTCCAAGTCAACTTTAAATTTTTCTAGTACATTTGATAATCAGATCCTTCATTACCTTATGCCTCCAACTGATACATTAAAGAAAGCAACAGGATCATCTGATACATAAGGATGTTAAACTCTTATTTCAATCACATCCAGAGGCTGCAAAACAGCTGCTTCTTAAAAATCAAGCTGTAGATGCAATAACAATACTGCAGTGAAAACTAGGGCTCAGCTCTATCCATGTTAGCTTTTACTATTTAAGTTCAGATACTGTTGAAATCTATTTAAAAGCCTCATGAAAAGCAGCAGTCTAGCTGCATGCCTCATTCGAATCCCAAATGGGCTTTCCAGTCCATGCAAAGCTCAGTAGTCCTGCAGTTACTATGGTACTGAACCCCAAGCATTTTCATTTAAAGCTGTCTCAGGTTAGTCCCTCCTGTAGCTACGACACAAAGTGGGGCAGTGTGACAATGGGGAGCTTCACCATTTTTCCTTTTGAATAATGACATTCCTCCTCAGTAGGAGGGGAAAGCTGGCCCCAAGCTACTGCAGAAAGGTGCAGGGACTCCCGAGGATGCTCCCTGCTGTTCTCCTCCAAGAGCTGTGCAGAGGTGACAGCCTAACAATCAGCCAGTACCAAACACAAAGACACAACAATGAGGTTGTTTCCTCCGCAAGTCTAGATGTGCTTCATTCTGGCACAGCAGACATTGACTTCACATTTGACAATTCTGCTTTTAGCTGGAAGCTGTACAAAAGACTACACACAAGCAGAAAGCAGAGGGAGGAAAAGCAGAAGGACATGAAAAAGGTACGAGTTTAAGATAAGAGGTTGAGGACATTCTTTCCCACTAAGAATGAAGGCATGCTGTTCCATATTAAATACATATGCTAAAACATACAACTCATTTGAGAATGAAACCTCTCAGAGAGCTCAGGCACTTTAGTGGAAAGCACTCACTGACTCCAGGGCACAGTTTTGCCTTAGTTATGTTGAACAATAAGGTTAAAAGCCTGACAGGGATAATGTTTTGTCAGATGATGTCAATCCCTTGGCTTAGTTTATATTGGAAATTGGGTGAAGAGGGTATTCTAGGGAAATATAACCTTCATTCAATATTAGGAGGTCCTGGAAGCTCACTGAGACACACAAGAGCACAAGCACCTGCTGTGCTTTTCCTGAAAACTTGTCATTTGCCACATGGAGAAAGGAGACAGACAGAGGGAGGGGAGGTGTTGAGTCCTAGCGTGGGTAGTTGTATTGCTGACATTTAGCAACAGTAGGCTGACTTTCATTGCTGAAAGGGAGCCAGAAAGGCTCAGAAGAAAGTTCACAATATCTGAGAAATACTGCAAAGAGAGAAACTAAAATATTAAGCAGAGCAACACAACAATTGCTATTTAAATGACAAGCAGATACAGAGTTTGGAACAAGGTAACTATGGGAACTTCTTCCATTTCTAAGAGATTATTGCAAATCAAGGCCATGGCCCACTGCTCAGTACTTTTATGAAAATTTGTAGACCAGATTGTGTGCTGACTTGGTCTTAAGTGAACCCATCTTGATTTACACCACCCAAGAGTGTTGCCTTAGCACATTATTAGATTTACAGAGATAAAAGAGATACGTCATGGTTTTAGAAATAAGTCAGTTTATAAAAGTTAAAATGGATAAATAAATCCAATTTCAGAGCAGTGCCTGATCTCTGAAGGGTTTTATAGCTACACTGATTATGATGGTAAGTAATGATAAAACATGCCAGCAAACACTACAGACATGTCTGAGACTACAAAACAAAAATTTTGTAATTTAAGTTCCACCATTACATTTTGATACTGTCTGCTCATGTCTAAACAGGTGCTCTGGGAAACAATGATACACGAAAGGCCTCTATGTCTATGAATATGTGACACAAAATGAGCCAATATTTTCATGAGAAGTTTTTCTGTTTCAGTACTGGAATTTCTATTCCCAGTGACAGTCATGCTTACTACAACTAACCACTCTGTTGTTCATCACTTAAAATACAGCTTTGCAGGTATTAAATATCCACTAACATTGCTTAGTTTCAAGGCATAATTTACAAAGATTTCTAATTTGGATACAGCCCAAATGAGTGACACTTTTCTTGGTTTGATCTAGGTTGACTTATCATGATAACTTTCTTTTCTTTGTTTCAGTTATGTTTAGGCTGTTTTATTGTGGGCACTGTTCCTGACACCTGAGAAAAGGTTTCTGGAAGATATCAGTGAGGATCTGAACAGGAAAACCTACCAAAATCTGAGATTTTGAAAGCCACATTTTCCCTGGCTGTAAGGATTCTGCTAGATATAAACTGGAAAGGGAAGAACGCGTATTTTTCAAATCTAGCTGGTGAACATCTGATGATTGTAGCTATTACAAAAGTAACATAGGGTTCCACTGAATAAGCAAAAAAAGAGATACAAATAAATCTTTGAATAATTTAAAGGCACACAGACTTTAATAAGATACAGCCCTATTGCCTACAGACTATGGCTTCCCTCCTCCCCCAAATAAATTTTGGGCTCTTTCTTGTTGAATAGTGGCCATTGTCACAAAAATTCTGCATTAATATTCTCACCATAAAGGCACAACTGTTTTAACACAGAGCTTGCAGCTGAATAACTCTTATCTGCAAAAGAGAATATCATTATGGGCTCCAATAAGAGAGAAGTAGATGGAAGGATTTTGAAGAAAGAATAGAAAACCACTGCAAGAAGATAAATTATTTACACAGAATTCCATCTAGGAGTACAAAAATCTTCTTTTTAAAGTCACATTCTTTTAAGCCATTGATTTCAGAAAAGAAACAAAGAGGCGCTGAAAGATAAATGATAGTCTAAAAACTACATACAGTGCACTTAGCAAAATAAGGGAAGAGTAAGGAATATAAAGAGTATACAAAAGATGCTAAAAATCAACAGACTCATCTAAGCCATATCTATTGGCATTATTTTTTCTTTAAAAAATGTACAATTGCTCTTTTATTATAAGTACTTCGTATTAATCCTAGCTGTATCTTGGGAGTTAGTTGTGTATGTGCCAACTTTCACATAAGTGAGACATGGTTATTAGGATTTTAAACAAAATATGCAAAACTCAGAAGATGGTTGAGATCATTTGTGCATTTTAATTGAATGACTACTGGAAAAAAAAGGTATTTTTATCACATCACATCTTAATAGAGCTTCTGGATTAAATACTAATTAATTTGCCACCAAAGTTTGCTGTTAATCAGTTGCATGTCAGCACACATTCTGAGTGACATTTAAATTATAAAGTATAGTGGATTATCTCCAGTCTTGCAAATTACCTCTTTATAAAAGTCAAAGTAAACATTATGCACTCACTGGAGGTATCATTAGTCTCCTGTTTACTCTCTGTATGGTTCTTTGGATTATAGGTTGTCTCAGTCTATAGATATAACACTTAGATCAGCTTAGAAAAAAGGACTAGCAAGTTTTAAGGCTGACCTTTGAAGATCCAACCTCCGATGACTAATCTCATTAACAATTGTCTCATTAGGTTTATGTGTAGCTGGCAGTGTTTTTCCACGGTAGAGATTAAACCGAGCCTCCCATAGAGCACTGAAAATACTGATGACTCCATCATCAGTATGTTGGCCTTGACTCAAACTCTTAAAAGAGCCTTAAAAGTACAGGAAATTACAATCCAGTTGGGAGATGTATGAGTAGAAGCTCACTTTCTATCTTACCTATGTATGAAAAATGTCCATCAACTAAAGAGAACAACTGAACAAAGATATATGAAAACAGATAGACTAATGGGTGAAATAATGGAAAAATGATAATTTGGGAAAAAAGAATGGAAATACTAAGGAAAAATCTTGAGGGATGATTATCAAAACCTGGATGAATCCTTATTTTTTAGCACAATGAAGAAGAAAACAGTGACAGAATGTTATTTCTAAATTCTAATTTTGGTCTCATAGTCACACTTTCCAATGATCTTGAACTTGGCCACTAATCAAATCAACACTGACTTTAGGTATAGATTTAGGGATTAGTCAACCATAATCACAGGGGAAAGGAAAATGTCTCGAGAAGACAAAAAAATCCCAAACTTCATGAGCATCAACATATGTAAGACACATTTTTCATTTATCATTGCAATTGTTAATACGTAAAACTGCACCCAGATGGAGCAAAAATATCACATACGAGGAAAGCATGTTGTATGCGGTGTTTTTCCCTGTCCTTACCTAATTCACATAATAGTTACACAACCCACAGGGACCCAACAGCTTGGAATTTGTACAGAGGGTTCTTGTGCAGTACACTCACCTTATTCCTTCTCTTTTAGCTCCACCATCACTGCTCAGCAGAAAGAAGTAATTGTCCTTATACATAGGTGGGAGAGTGAGATAGTTACCAAGGAAACGGGCTTAGTTTGACAGAGATTTGGAAACCCAAATCCAGCTGGAGATGGGAAATCTGAGTATCCTCCCCCAGAAAGCATTTGAAAACTAGATGCAATCTGGCAGCAATTAGAACCCAGTTAACTCTTACCTTTCTTCCCTTCGTGAATCCATCTCTCATTTTATTTATCTACTTTTTAGTAATTCTCTTCTTTGGCTAAGTGGATTCTAAGATGAACTTACAAGAGAATGTTTTCCTCAAAGAAAGGACAAATGAATAGTACCTCCAGATGCTTCCCCTAGAAAGTTACAATTGAATCTGAATTTTACCTTAACTTGAATTACTTGAGTTTAAAAGTGATCATAGTTGTGTTTCATGTGGGAATCCATGATTACAATTTCACCTTTACAGAGGCACAGCGTCAAATGCTGCTTCTCCTATTTCTGTATTTCTTTTATTGACAGTTATTAGTCTGAGTCACATAGGTAGTTAAGATTTTTCTCATATTTCTACAAAGCCCTCTGTTAATGCATACTATTATATTATAAATAATTTCTATAGGCTGGGTTGATAAGTATAGAAGCCATTTTCTTTGTTGGTTTGTTTTGGTTTTTTTTCCAAAAAAGTGGCTTGTTTTTTTTTTTCTAATTGGATTTTGCATTTTGTTTATGGGCTTTACTAGCAGGAAGAGAATTTCAAGAAGGTTAACTCAATAACTAGAAATGAGGAATGAAAAAATATGGATACTTTTTTAAAAAATGTTTCTGTAGAAGCCTGGGCCCAGCAGATTGTACTTCAGCAGACTGAAGCCTGCTTCCATGTATTGATAAGTGAATCATATAGAAATAACACACTTGGTCCTAGTGTACAATAGCTGACCTATTCCTCCTTCTAGTTCTGCATATGACTTTCACAGAGAAGTTAATTTCTTCCTCTTGATATTTTTTGACTGAATTGAAAAGTTGCAAGGAATTTGGTTTCTGATTGACCCAAAGGGGATTTTTCCCCTCTTCCTGAAAACCAGTGAAGAGGTCTAGAGGTACTACAGAAAGCCTTTATGAGGTGTCATTAGGAAGCTTTCAGGGTATGACACAAACTGGGACTTGCAAAATACTCAGGGTACCGCTTCCATTTTACCTCAAACTAATGAGCAGTTCACTCTCCTTATTTAGCCATGTTTTCTGACAAGAGTATAATTTAAAGCTGGAATCTGAGCTATAACTTGATGCATCAACTGTAAATTTTCTTGGTTTTCCCAATGCCAGCCAGTTAATACTCTTTACAGTAATGCCATTGTTTGGCATTGATATACAGTAATATAACACCATGTCATGTAGTTTGACACATTTTACATTAAAATTTAGCAGACAGTCCTTTCCCATACCAAGTTACACTGCTGTTAATCAGCCACATATTGTTCCTGAAATTTAATTGTTTTAAAACCCTGATGTTAATGCAGAGATTTACAGGTGGAGTCTGCCAGCTGGCAAGCACTAGATGAGAAATGACACTGACCTTCAAAGATGCACATCTGCCTCAACCCTCTGAGAGATTTTCCTTTTTCAGATGGAAAAACAAAAAACACAACTCTTTACTGGGAACAGCCTTGGAAGTTGATCTGGTTCAGACACCTTTATGAAATAATCAAACCAACACTTCCTACTTCAAGATGATTCTGACTCCAGATTACAAATAAGACTTCTTTGTTTGGTTCCCAAAGCTATGCTAAGATGCTTTAGGCTACCCTTTGTCTCAACAACTGCAGCACTGCTTCTTTCCTTGACAAATCTGATACGTTTTCTGGGTACACACTCTCTACACATAGAAATGGACCATTGCTGACTTAGACGACATGATTAACATTAGCCATCTCTTATGTCATGACAGAAAGTTTTGGAATTGGAGAAGGAATTTCCTCTCAAATCAGATGCTGGCCATTAAAAGTTTCAAAAACTGGATGCTCTGGTATACAGACTTACCAGGAAGCTATGAAAGCCAACACTTACTTAATTTTGATGTTTGGAGATAGAGACAGAACGTTTATTACTATTTGATTCTAGTTTTCTGATAGGAACTAGATTTGAGTAACAACCCAACAAAAGAAAGGTATCTTCCTCAGATCAGGTGAAAACTACATGGACTAGTATATCAATACAAATTTAATAAATCCACAGAGACTTGAAATTATGTGCTGCAATAGTCAAACTGAAAAGACCTTTACTTAAATGAATAGAGTCAATTCATTAATTTAAGTTGGAAATGTGCCTACCATTGCAGTATTAAGTGGGAAATAATCTGTATTCAGGCAGTAGCTTCTAGAATTTACCCACATTCTGGAGTCAGCAACTAGCTCTCAGATTTTCATTCAGTTCCAGTTACTGTACAGTCTTAAGAAAAATACTAATCTTTGGTTTAAATATTTGCTATTATATCATGTTGGAAGTTTAACATTCTTGAA
This sequence comes from Aegotheles bennettii, assembly GCA_013398125.1. Lineage (NCBI taxonomy): Eukaryota > Metazoa > Chordata > Aves > Caprimulgiformes > Aegothelidae > Aegotheles > Aegotheles bennettii. The sequence goes on along the minus strand of VZRW01001045.1, from coordinate 637,165 downwards.
ACAGAGAGATGAAATTCGAAACATCTTGAGAAGTGCATTCTTGTTATCAATCATGTCATCTTGAACATGTTTAGAAGCTTGCTCCTGGCGCCAGGAATGGATGTTTTATTCAAAAGTATATATCTAAAGAAAATGACAGCACTTTTCAATTCAACTTTTCTAAAACAAGAAATCTTTCAAGTCTTCCAAGCCATGTGGATTTCAATATTCCAGTGATTAAGACTATTTTCAATTATACATGCTTTTCCCATTATTTTTTCATAGCTTTAGGGGAGATTTTCAACACTCTGCATGAAGAATTAGACACACAAATCACTCACAACTATTAATGGAAATCGCACAGACGGTGGAAGAAATGGTACAGAACAAGAAAAAACAACTCAAACCATGAAAAACTTGAGAAAAACCTGTCATGAACTTTGCAGAGTGGATAGATCTGTCTTTCCTGTTTCTCATCTTGCCAAACTGCACACTTTCAGCTTCTAGCCCAGGAAATGAAAACATCAAACAGCCATAAGAAAATTTGAAATGGTGAGAGTACCTCCATGGTTTAATGTCTCCATGATTTTCAGAAAGCAATCTTTCAGTCTAGGTAAACACAGGGGTGGATGACCCTGTGTGGTCTACACATGCTGAAGCTTCTAGATAAGCAATGATGGGCTCTCCACGTGGAAGAAGAGACAAATATGATGTTATGTGTTTCTCTATTCCCACTTAAAAGAACTACAATTGAACTAACAGAGAATGTGCAACATACTTGTCTGTTTTCATTTGAGTGTTCATTAGAAAAGGAACTGTGAAATTTATGCAATGTTTGTGTTTATTTTTTTTAAGGGAACCATTAATGAAATCACAGAAACTCACTTCATTACACTCCTCTGTTGCCTCAGCAATCCACTTTTCTCCAAGAAATGATCTCTCTAATCTAATTTCATCAATATAACTTCAAAAATAACTTAATTAAAACATTCATTAAAACAAACAGATTTCAGTCTAACATTTGTTAGCTTTAATACTCTGAAGAAAAGTGCATTTTTTTTATGTTTTTATGACAGCTATAGACAGACAGATTCCAAGAGTAGAAAGGCTTAAGATAACATGAAGAATGATTGAAAGTAAGCCCAAACTCACTACTGCGCTTCCCCCCCAGCCTTCATTTCATTTAAAGAATCAAACACAAATGGTGTTTGATTTTGTTGCAACATTCATTCTCTCATAGCATTGTAAATGGATTTTAAGGAATGCTAACCATGTTTGTATGAATTCAGAGTCATCAATTATGCTACAAGCATCTAGGCCAGAAATTACACACCAAGATATTTTGAATTACAATACTCTTACTCCCCATACATAAACCCTTCACTGTTGTTTGTAACATGCAGCTTTAAAACTAAGGTCAAATAATTTTTGTCCTCAGCATGTGTGTAGTTCAAGAACATACAAGCTGGTTTTTGTGACCAAAATTATTCTCCTTTTGTATATTCTCAGCCAGCAAAATATAAACTAAATTTTTTCTGTTTAAGCTGAAGAAATGCATCATTATGTAATGTACAGTGTTCTTCATAATCCTGTCAGAATTTCCTTGAAAGGAATTTCACCCCATTATGATTTGAACTATCTAGCAGAATAATATTAAAGCAATAAACCATATAAAAGTGTATAAAAGTGTACACTTGATAGATAAGTTGGACATCCTGAAAAGTGATTGCCATGTTCTCCACTTAGTATCACAATACCTAACTGCAACTCATAAAGTTTACTGTTCTGCTGTTTAGTCACTTTTATGGCTCACCAGAACAATAAAGATGTCTGCTGTCATTTCTGGTGTTTCTGGGTGGTATTTGTTACACAGACAAAGACTAAAATATGTAACTTTTATATTTGCATAATAACATAATTTTTACAACCCAGAGACTTTTAAAGTTAAATTAAGATTCTTGCTCAAAAGCTAGTTTCTTAATCAAACCTAGAACAGCAAAACAGTGAACAAATGGAAAGCGTGCAGCTAGAAGTTACGAATCATATTTTCTTAAAACTGAATTTTCTTAATTTCTGCAGTGTTACTTATTGGCATATTTTATACAACCACAAAAATACAGTATTTAAAATGGTTAGAAAGCCGTGTACTTTGCAACACACCTTTATAGACAAAAGACATTTGGAAAATACTGACCTTTGCCTTTTAAAACACCCTACTTTGCTAGCACACTGGGATTCCCAGGTTCTGCTGGGAGAAAGTGAGAGTGCCCGCTTGCTGCCAAGGTATCAAGCTTCTTAGCCCACTATCCTGTGGGAAACACCTATCCAGAAAGAGCCAGGGAGCAAGTGACAGGGACACGTGGACTTAACAGTAGTCAAAGCTGGAGGAAAGGCTTGACCTAAATTTAATTATTTTAGGGATGACTCAGGGAAGTGAAGAACAGTTTGTGACTTCACAAAATGAAAATTGTCTTACAGCTATAAAAAGTAAATTTAAGACAGGTGTCAAAGACATGGTATTCCTTGCCAAGGAGGAAAAGATCTAGCTACCTCGGGTCACACAAGGGAAAAAAAACCAAACCAAACCAAAACAAAAAAACTTTAAAGCAGTCTGTTTTCAAACAAGGTGTTTCTAAGTAGCTGACCAGCATTCACTTGGCAGCGTTTCTTGGCATATAAAGATATTTACATGTATCACAAATAATTTATGCCTGTAAGTACAGAAAATTCACTAATGTTAAGTGTTCATCTACCTTGCTAGAACTGTAAATGTTTACAAAAACTGGAAAGAAGACATCTGCTAAGCCTAACACGTTGGTAGTTTAGGGAAACAGTTTAAAATTTGATACTTACTGGAATTTTTAGTTGATGTTTTTAGTATGATCTTTGCAACGTTGATTTGTGCTCTTATTTGAGAATTAGGAATATATATATATTTCATGACATAAGGTCTCCTACATAAGAAAATCTTGACAATCACTGAAAAAGAATCTAGATAATATCCTAGCACACATATCATCTCTTTCCCTTGACACCTCTCGGAATAAGGCTGGCAAAGAGGGTGAGTAACTGCAGCATTCTCGTCTTTGTAACTCTTCTGGAACATAAGCTATAGTTACACTGCAAGTGAACTCTTATTGCATCATATAGTCTCAAAATGAACAGTAATCTCTATTTTTACTTAGGAGAAAACAGACTGTGTATCTCATCTGTTCAGCTATATTTTATTCCCAGCTGCTTTTTATGTCCTTGTTTCAGATAAAAAGATATTGGAATCTTTCAAGTGCCTCAGAGAGCTCATTTTTTCAACTCTTCTGAAAAGAAGGCTTTCAAAACCTGTGCACTAAAGGGCTAACCTGCATTATGGAGGACACACAACAGCTCTTAGTTCTGTGCACTAGCTCCTCACTAACATCTTTCTCAAAGAAAAAAAAAAATTACAACCATAACTCATGCCTACAGATCTTTGAGCATATGACAAGACATTAATTAAACCAAACATACAAGAATAGAAGTTGGGCCAATATGCACATACTGGTTTGAACATATAAGCTGACCTTAAATGAGATGAGATAACAGTATCCTAGAAGTATACCTAAAGCAAGTTGTCAGCTCTGACAAGACAGCTGGTAATGATCTGGTTTGGCACAAATTTACAAAAGCAGTTTAACATGACAGAGATCTTTGAGAAAGTGCAAATTGCCATCTTCTCAAAATTTTCCTCTAGTAACTCAAAGATTTTCAATACAAACAATTTTCAATGTCATAATGATATAATATGCAGCACCTCATGGCTCTTTCTATTATTATTATTCTGTATTTTGAAATCAAATGTACAAGAACAGATTTTTTAAAATCCATTCAGATGCTAAAGAAGCAGCTAAATTTTTAGAAGTTCAGCTCCTATACAGCAATGAAGCAAACAGGTTTTGAGCTTCCAGCTCCTATTCTCAACTGAAGCTCAGAAATCTTCATTTGCATGCCTAAGCAGTAGCTAAAAATTATCCAGTATCCAGTTATCCAAATATTCAGTTTAAGGACCAATTTTATGTGTCTGCTCATATATGATACAATACTCAAAATTAATCTCCTTTTTTCACTTTTCCTAGTTTCAGCCCTCTCCACCATAATGCATTCCTCTATCAAATCCCTAGCAATCGAGAAGAACTAGCAGCCTCTTCTTTATAACACATCTATATAGTAAACACTATTTTACCCTGACACTGAGGATCTGAGATTTGCCAGCTAGAAAAGATGTTAATATGCTGTGCCACACAGTATCATGATGCACCTACACAATACTGTGAAACATTTAATTTTAAGTGAGTAATGTTACAGGTCAGCATTAAAAAGGAGGTGCTCTTAAGAGTTTTGTAGCTTTACTGAAAGGCTACCATAAGCATACTACTTCTAATATGCAAATGTTTTATCTAGGAACCCTTAAGCAAAGATGAACAGTGCTTTGGGGTGGAAATGCACAGTATTAAAGAAAAGGACGTGAGGTAACAATGTAAGTCACCAAAGTGCAATCTCTGAAGCTCTGACCCTCCCATTCCCTCACTGTTTGGAAATTTTTGATGTATACAGTCTGTGCAGACACAATCTCTACAGGCACTTAGAGTGCTGCTTCACTTAAAAGCTCTCAGACTCAGTAGAATAAACAGGAAATAAAGATTTGACAGTAGGCTTCCTTTTCAATGCAGACAGAAATTCAGCATAAAGGTCGGGAGAAAAAAACACTGTAAGTAGTGTCACTTACAACAGCAATAGAGCAATAGCAAAACCTTTAGCTGCAGAATTAAAAACAAGTCTTCAAATACCTGTATCAGTTAAAAGCCACCTGTTTGTTTGTTTATTTAGAAGAAGAAAAGAAAACATTGACCAAATTGCAGCATGGACATTAACAGATCCAGGATACACAGAATATGGTTAATCATCAGCCTACTGCTCAGGAACAAAACCAAGCTTACTAAGAATATTGAATACCAGAACAATAAAAGAGAAGAGGAATTTTATTTTTCATATTACCAAAAAAAACTACTCTCCCTCAACAAAAGCTTTCTTATTTAAAAAATTACAAATTAAGTATATAAAGATTCCTGGCACCTCCCATGCATAAAAAGACTCACTCAGTAACGTACGACAATTTTTCATTTAGGTCTAGACTATTATAACAGATGGGGTCCCAGTAGTCAAAAATAAGCATTTTATGATCATTGGCAGCTATTAAACTTCTGCTAATAAATGACATTCTGAGGTAATATATTATTCTTAGCATTGTATCAGTTCATGATGATAGTTTATGAGGGAAAAAATATTGAAAATTTGTATTTTGAGGAACACCAAGAAAGAACAGGATGATGTAACATTTAGATAAAAGAAGTTCCAAGCTCTTTTTGAAATCAGAAAGCTACCATTTGTGCTTACTTCAAAAAAACCTCTGGATAAGCCAAATGGCACTTTTCTTAATATCTTAAGCAGCAGCCACCATTCTATATTAATGTCTAACAAGTGCATTGAGACAAAATAAGGCAGTTATCTTAAAAACTAAACCTGCTATCAATCAGACAAACCCAGGCAGTTAACTTGACTTTCTTAACAATTTACTTACCAATCTTCTTGTATCCTTTATTTAATACTAACTGTAGATTCACCGAGTCACAAGTTCCTTCAAGGAAATCGTACCAGGTGATAGTCGTTTCAGGTCCACTTATTTGGCCTTGGCACTTTTATTCAAGCACACACCTGGTTGGAGGGCAGCAATTTGTTTAACATGACTCAAAATTTATCAAACATTTGAGATTTTTCTTCTCTTCCTAGAGTAATTTTCTCATAAATATTTATGTTTTTCTGAACAGCGGCGGGGCGGTGCTATAAATATGTGGTTCGAGTGTGCATACAATATTTCTATATATTTTTGTTATTTTTGTTCTTGTTGGTTGGGTTTTACTATGCATTTTGTAAATGCTTTGTCCTTTACAGAAGAGCGATTCAGGTACACTAAAATGAACAAAATCAACAAAAAATTAGTTACAAAGACCACACAGAATATGGAAGATACACTACCTTTTCTGTTGCCAGTCCAGTTCCTCCTGTCCCTCTGCTTCCTCATGCTCAGCAATGCCCTGTGGCTGGACATAGGTGTTATGCCTTCAGGATCATCCAGGATCCATTGGTGAGACTAAGCTCTGCTAGAAGATTTAGGGCATGAACATGATAGGACATTTCCTATATTATGTAATCAAATCCTATGGGCTTCATAAAAAGATGCAACTTTATTTTGACTTGAAGAGGAATCAACCACTTTTCCAGATTCTGAGCACTCTTGGCTGCAGCAAACATAGAAATAAAAGTTGAAGTGAAGGTACATGATTCATGCAGTGAGTCTCTAGGAATGCAGAGATACTGATTAGCACCTCCAGAGCTTATTCCTTTAGTTAAATACTACTCACAAGAGTTTAGGAAGGCTGTTGTTACTGCAAGTGCTCATCATCATGAGACTCATCTAATGACTGCTGAAGTCAATAGAAATACAGGACAGGGGCAAGGGACGTTGACTTCATTAAGACTCCCGGTCAATCTTAAAAGATACTCTGAAGATTCTTCTGCACTCTTGTATAGCCTTTGTACAAACAAGTATTTAGTCAATAAACTAGGCTGTCAACTTGTAATCCTTTAGATCACTTCTTTTTCAAACAAATGATACAGCAATTTCTTAAAGGCAATTCATACCTGCTTTTATCTCTTGCCACAAGAAGACAAGCCATGAATAAAATTAGCTAATCGGAATAATGGAAGGTTGACATAATTTTTCGGTATTTATCTCTCTAAGCAAAACACCTTGTAAAAAATGGTATCCCATATCATCCTTCTCCTTCCCATTGGAGCAACTTACCAACAATTATAATAAATAATCTGGAAATAAATCCAGACAGCATGGTGAATGATCTCATACCCATTTCAAAGTCTGGTACAGTCTAAATTATGCCGCATCAAATAGGATCATCTAGAAATTACGCAGTAAGTCCCTGAAACTCCAGATAATGGTTGAAATTCTGTTTGCAGTAGCAATAGAATATTTTACACTATGTCATGAAACAAACAAAAACACATACAAAAAAATATAAGAAGCATCTTGAATTCTTGTTATTCTTGGTTATTCAGAAAAAAGCAACACAATAAAGAAATATATATATCCTTAAAGAAAGCACTTTATGTCTGAGCTATCCACCATCCTGGAGAATACATTTAGCACTTCAAGAAACAGAGAAGAAAGTTGGCTGATGAGGTTTAATGATCAATACATCGAAAATGAAGTAAGTCTTTCCCATGAAGACAAATTGAAAGCATGTTAAGTGGAAATATTGTAGTGTAAGTCTTGAAATCCAAAAGTGATCTTAAGTAGTATTAAGACAACCTTATAGGAATAAGAATTATTAATCCTGAAACCATCTATAGGCTGAATCAGGACCTGGTTTCCATCTATGCCAAATCCATTGTTTTCTGTAGAATGTTACAGGATTAACTTCAGACTGCATTATTCCTGGCAAGATTTTTCTTGGCATTGTATGAGCACAGACAATACTTCTTGATATAAAAAACCCTTTTCCCCAGTCTACATGCCCACTTATAAATTTGACCTCTTTCATGTTTCTCACAAAAGTGTGCCTCTTTTCAGGGTAGCCTAGCTAAGTTCCAACTTACAAATGTATTTATTGAAAGAAGTACAGCAATAACAACTGTTCTTTTGTCTCTGTGAGAAAAGGCTGCCTAGAGCCAATTATTGTTTATCATTCCAGATACACATTTTATGATCCCTGTGTAAAACAAGCAAAAAAGTTTAATACAGAGCCAATTTAATATCTTCAAATTCAACCACATTGGGAAGGATCCCTTACTTGTATTTTATGTTGCTCAGTCTAATTGTCAGGTTTTATTAATTTTGCACGCTAAGCTGGAAACATTAGGTACAGGTTTCTCCTTGGGAAAGCAACAAAGCTAAAAACAGCACAAGCACCAGAGGAAACTGTGTTTATAATTGCTCTGTTTCTTAGTTGGACTTTGTCAGCTCAACTTGGGTGGCAGAATGACACAGAAAGAAAAAGCTCACTTTGATTTGGAAAAGGTTGTTTGCAGGTGTCAAAACAAAGTCTACTAGGAAACCAAGGGAAAAATTAAATGCTGTGAGCCATTATTGCAGGTGTGCTCCAGTGAAAATTATCATCCTTTTGTTTTTGTCTCAGTAAATACGTTGTGCAGTCAAGGCCAAACGTAGGTTGGAAGAAATTAAAAATACTATAAACTTATAGTGAAGCTCCAATTTAAATTTCTTGGTCCAAACACACAGATTAGAAATTATTCATCCTTCTCACTGAGGAGATGAATACAATGCAGGCTGATAATGAACAAGCACTGAGGACTAAACATGCAAAAAGAGGCATTTCTGACACTGCATGGATCTAACTTATAGCATTTAATAAACAGCCACCTCAGAGGCTGTCTGAAAGCAATTAGTGTGCATTGGCAATACATCTCCCCATGCAGAAGAAAGCACTTAGGCCATGCTCCGAGTGGCATGTCAGTGGCTGCACCTGCTGAAGCTGCCCCACAGCAAGCAACTGCCAGGCTCCCCTGTCCCACTGCTGCATGGCTGCTCAGCCAGGCTCCAAAATGGATGGGGAAGATCACCAGCTTCATGGAGGTGGTCACTCCGCTGCCCACTTAAGTCTGGGCTTACACTTGGGACAGAATGACTCTGGCACTGTTTTGATCTAGGATCCATGTTGACTTGAACATGACAAATAGCTATCTACAGGGCTTTTTCAGGGCATTAGCTGGAAGACTAACAGCTAGGCTTTGGATTAGGACAGAGACTGCCTTTTCCTGATAGTTCATTCTCATATCTGTACATTTGATGACAACACAGATCTTATCTGGGTAGAAAAAGATCTCCCAGAGCACTTCAAGATGTGTAATCTAGCCTGAAGTAGTATCCCCTGCAATATCCTGGAACTAGGATCTGGAGTCTTTCATGCAATCAGATTTATATTGATTCAAAAATTATTAAATGATGAATAATAAAATTGCTCCTCTGTTCCCTCAGAGCCTGACTTTTTGATAAAATATCCTCATCTAGCAGATTTTCTCTGGGGTTACTGGATGAGGTAGGTATAATCTTAATAATCTAGGTGACAGTTTGAGAAATCCATAAAGAAAATATGGTAACACCACCTGTCAACTGGACACTGGGTTACCAGGTTGGGGGCAAATAAAACCAATCCAACAACCACTGGAATTATCTTTAGAGAAGAATATCAGCAGAAATAGGAAAGACACAGTGCAGAAGGACAAAGGCACATGGCATGGGCATCCTTGCTATGAATAAGTACAGATGCCAATGTTTCTGCAACAGTGATATACAGAAAATGGGGCTGAATGCTAAATGGGGCACTTTTGACAGAAGATAGATTTATTAGTCCCTGTGCTGTTGGAAAATATTAACTCTCAAGGAAAATCTGGGAGCATCCATGAATTTAATGAGAGAAGTGCCCGAGTCCTTTAAAATGTCTAGGATCTAAGAAGTGCCTTTGGAAACTGGAGGAAAAGATGAACTCTATAACACAAGGCTGACCAAGAAAAAATACTTCTCACAAGGTCAATTCAAAACAATTGAGCCTATTTACAGTGACATAAAGGGAAGGGAATGGGCTGGTAGGAACTCAACATGCCAATGAAATATTTTTATGGTAAAAAAGGTTCGTTTCTAATGTGTATGTCTGTAACCCAAAGTCAGTAGGGGCGTGTGTATGCTCTCAAAGACAGAAGTTATTGTTTCTTCTAGAGTGTTATACTTTGGTTTTACACATTTATAAAAAGTGGTCCAAATGTCATAATATTAAAAATCTTTCATTTCATTTTTTTTCCATGGTGGAATGCTAGGTCTCTAGTACTTACAACATGCTTTGCCTTGGTAAAGCTCAGACGTCACAAGAATGATTCTATGCTGAGTTGGCTTCCGTAACATCTAGCTGTGGATTACAATTAAAAAATACACACGGGCTTCTGTGCATGAAAAACAGAAGAAACTTATACTGAATACACTGAGCAATATTTCCCCACAAAGATTAAATACAAATACACCTCAATAAAATGAAGTGAGACCTGAATCTACAGGTTCAGAGTTGAATTAAGTTTTAAGTTAGGGTTGTTCTTCTGTGTTTGCTTAGCTGAAGATATTTAATTCAGTGCAGCACACATTGACTCTCCAGAGGTATTCATAACAGCATATTACTTTAGTTGTCTATAATGCTGAAACTGAGGGAGTTGATATATCAGAGATGTCCCTAAACTCCCTTCCCTAAAGTACACAAAAACTGGAAATCCACTGGCAGCTTCCTTATCTGTACCACAGCCATTGTACTAGCCCAATTCCATTAAGTCTAAACTGATAGCTTCAATTCAAAGGACCTTTTTATAACCTGATCTATAATAAGAATGAAAGAAAACGGTCAGAAAAAACATGCTCTTTCCTTAAACTAGAAAGAAAATCAAAGCAATCAGCACATATTAAACAGATTCACATATTTTCTGAACCAGAAAACACATGCCAGTAACTAGCAGCCTGTGTTCTAAACCAACACAAAACCCTGCAACAGCATTTGAAAGGCATGACAACATTTATGCATATTTTGATTAACAGTTTTTCTTACTTTTGATATAACAGGGCAAAAATCAAGGTATTCCCCATCACAGCCAGGGCCACTTACTTAGAAAAGCTACATACTTGTAATTATATTTTTTCCTTATACTGACTGGCAGTTTTACTAGATGTTTTCTACATACCCAGTGATCATTAGAACAGGTGCTAAAGGTTCACTGCTTTCCTAACACAGTTATCTTTTATCTGTTAGTGAGCGACGTGATTCCTGGTTTAGAAAACTTCTGGAATTGCTAATATTGCAGCTGGAAATTCATATGGTACCACCTCAATGTTGCATTATGGTAGCCACCATAAGCACCACAGCTTATTATTGATGTTTCATCTTCAAACACTTTCACTAACATAACAGAAATCAAGATCAATAATCTCAGAAAACATAATATTCCTCAGATTACACTGATACTCTACCATTTCACTATTAAAACATCTTTGCTTGCACCTGTATTAGAAACGTGCATTATGCCCCTATATAGAGACAACATGAGACACGGTTCACTGAGAAAGGATTTTTCTGCCATGTTAATAGCTTTTTGTCATGCAGCACAGCAAAGAAAATGATCTATGACAATTGAATCACAGTTACAACAGGTGGACAACCTGTGGCGTATTAAAAAGTGTAGTTGAAATAGCTTTAAAATTTATAGCTTAATTATAAAAACACAATTTAAAGCTTGTAAGAGGGAAGCAGAGGTAGGCCCTTGGAAGTCACTTTCAGTTCAGCAAAATTTACTGCAATTAAAATTGCAGAAATAAGCTATAAAGAAAGTTCAGTAGTCTTTGAGGTCTACATTTATGTCCACTACCTTTATGTATAATTTAACTCATGGCAACTGCCATGAAACTGTAACAGCTCTCTACAGCCTTCTAGGCATCTGGGCAGTCATTGCCTGTATATAATGGTATGAAGATAGCATTCACCAGGGTTCACTGGTGCCCCAGCCACACAGTGGAGTTGTGGTTGTGCCATGATTCAGCTCTGCAGTAGACTGAAAAGAAAAAAAAAAAGGCTTAACTCTTATGCTTGAAGTTTTTATACCAAATTCTCCACTAAACACTACAAAAAAGTGTCATCATTTATGCAGTATTCATGCGTCTGCACAGTATAAACATGAAAGCAGCTAACATCACATTGCAAGACCTAATTCCCACTAGAACCTATATTGTTACCAGAAAACAGTTCTGAAAATAGACAAAGCCTTGAATTTTGGGTACCAGCCATGACAGTATATTCCTATCGTCCCATAATGCTCAGGCAAATTAAAACACCACATAAAACAGCAGATTTCAGACACCTTCACAAAAAGAAAGTATTAGAAGTTAAATATTAATAACATTTTCTGAAAAACAATTGGGTGTCCTGGTTTATGGAGTAGAACTTCATCATTAGCCAGAGAATCTTCTCATCACTGAGCACGGGACTTTATGGAGGTTTAGACAAAATCCAATATAATCTCCATTGTTTTGTTCATGAGACATCACAGTTGCTAACACCAGTAGCATTTCAGGACACCAGCATTTTACGAAAGTGCTGATAATAACAACCTAGAAAGGGGCCCTTTTTGCTCAGTAGTAAATACACTGGGGAGATATAGAGTGCAGGAATTAATGCAGGTAAATTTTTAGGCCAGGGCTGTATAGAGGACAGCACATTGCTTACAGGGAAGAAGAAAGAGGAAAACAGCTACTTATTATGTTATCTGGTTGTTTCTTTTTTGTTAAGTTCTTATTTGTTTGCAGTTTCAGAAATATAATTAACAGTCCCCAGGCAAAACTGAAAAGGTGGAATACTAATGGAAATTTTAATCTTCAGCATAAGAAATCAAAAACATTTGAATAGCCTACATACACATGTATCCATTATTTAACACTTGAGACCAATTCAAATTAATATTTTCTTACCACCCAGGTCTCCATTTCTTTCTACAGTAAAATCATTTTGGCAGTTTTATTTCTATGCCCACCTGTAAAATAGTCCTGGAATCCTCATAGAAAAGGTCGTGCTGCCTCAGAGAGTTGTTTTACTCACACTCTTTATTTCTTTCATTACAAGGACTGCTCCAAAATTACTACACTACGATGTTTTTGAACTATGTTTTATCTTGTCTAGCACAGATATTCTGAAAAAAGTCTTAAATATTCTGTGATCTGATGATTCTGTGAATGAATCAGTGACTCACAGGTAAGGATTAAGTCATGGTATTGTCTCTCATTGGACTCTACTCATATGCCATATTTTGGAGGATGCTATAATATCACACAATAGATTGTGCATAAGAAAGGACCTCTCCTCTTTAAATTTCACTGCTCATGATGTGATTTGGGTCTAGGCTATATATATGTGAATACATACACATACATTTGTATACATATACTTCAAGTATTAGCTAGACACATTTAAATTGATTTCCCAACAGAAAATCATCAATTATAGCTAGAGTAATGCTCATTTAATAGCTCAGAAGGTACCACTGGCCATTTATCCTTCATTTTAGGTTTAAGGGAAATGTCACCCATCCACCCAAATGTCACTGACACCCATCATAGAACTGAGGGAAGGAGAGGCAGAGAAGATTAAAAAAAAGAAAAAAAAAGAAAAATGGAAAAATGAAGGATAAAAATAGAATAAAGAAAAGAAATGGGAAGTATAACAACTTCACTGCAGGTGTGAATTGCTGTTCCTTGGTGTTACATCTCAGTAAACAGAATAAATGCTTGGTGGTGTGTGACTGCTTTCCAATCAGTGAGAGCAACATGCTGTGACTAGTAATGGGTCATCTCTCAGCCTTCCTTTCCATGGGGAAAAAAAACAATGACAATGATTATGGTAAACCTCAACTGAAAAAAAGGATGACTGGTCCACAGGTTAAGTCAGGAAACTCTCTAATTTCTTAGTTGAAATCATCGTTACAGTTTAAACTGGGTTTCACGATCAGTGCATCTTGATTATAAAAAATACTTTAATTAACCCTTTGCCCACATCCTTCAGAGATAGAAGCACTATTCCTAGCATTCCCCTGACAGTTTTACTCAGATTGTCATTTATGCAATAATAAAATCTTAGCAGAAACAGTGTTTCCTGACAAAGACATGCTAGAGTATCACAGTTAACATTGTCTGCAGGTGCTCTATACTCTCAGTAACTATGCAATTTTGAATAAAAGGCATAAGAGATGAAACTGGCACAAACATTTACACATTTAAAAAACATAAGATGCATTAATAGTATCATCATCAGCTACAATAATAAACATATTGCAGAGGATCTGATTCCATGATCCCTCTCCATCACAGATGAGCTTCACTGTCAGTATTTTTTGTTTCTGGTAATGGCAAATTTACATTTCCTAGAGGAAGGGCACTTCTTGTATCATGGAGAGCTGCATCATTGCCTAGAATGGTTAATGCCAGCTCAGGCTGCCAACAGGTGACAGGAATGTACAAAAAAAAAAAAAAAAAAAAAAGAAAATTATTTGTATTTATATGTACATGTATATGTAATTTATTTGTATTTATATGTATTTGTATTTATATGTAATTATATGTATTTGATTCCTGCATGAGCCAACCCTGAGGATTCAGAAACTTGAACAGGCATCAAAGGAGGTGGATAGAAGTTTTATCTTGAATATTGAACAGTTATGAGCTGTGCTATCACTAGCCATTTCTGTTCAGAGTCCTCACCTCCATTTTTAAACTACTTATGGTAGCAGTTTAATTTCTTCTCTTACAAAAAGAAATTCCAGTTACTGCAGAGCTCTGAATGACACTGAATTAATGTCAAGTGCTGAAGTTCTTTTTCTTGATAATCAAAAGAAATGGAAATTTCCTTTTTGTGATCTCACCAAATCCAGATCTTGTTTGAGGGCTACAATATTGAACTTTGTAATTTTACTAATGAGCTTTAAGTCCTTCCTACAGACAATATAGCATAGCCATTCCCCAAAGCCTATAGAAAACTTGGCAATCACTAGTCTGCTGGGGTATTAGGGTACTTCTTATTCTGCTGACCAATACTGTCTTCCTATTGCTCTCCATTTATGTTTGCCTGTTTGGTTTCTCTGTATCTGTAAAGATAGATGAAGAATTACGTGAAACCAAATGCTATTTTTTCATCATGGCAACTTACTGCCCCAGGTTGCCACCTTAGAGGGAGAAATTGGATGTAAATAATGCCACTTAATGTACCAAATAACATTTATATGCAGCAAAATCCTCCCTTCAGATACTAACTGCCTTCTCTCTTTTATTGCTAACACTTAGCAATTAAGCTACAGAACATCTGGGCTTCCGATCGCTCAGTAATCATTTAAATCAAAAAGAAGATCCACTGAATGCCTCTATGGGTCATAGTGTGGAAGACAAGCCCAAAGCAAAATAACTGTGGCACGTACAGAAGGGCACATTCTGAAAACAGCTGATGCCTCTTATTCAAAATTTACTAAAGCAGTATAGGAAGCTGAGCACCCTGATGATTTATGCGGATAAATAACTTAGTGAGACTCAAAGGTTTGCACATCTTTATTACAATAAAACAACACCTGGTGCCCTTTTGTTACCATCTGCATGTTCAAAATAATTTGGTCAGCATTATTGGCTTGGAAGATAGCCAGAGAGTCAAATTATTCACTAAATGGTGTGTATGAACTGAGGAATTACAAGCAGGTTTTTGAAGTATGCTAACAACAGAACTTTACCACATGTTGCCCTAGCTGACAGCTTAATGGCAGCAGGAATGGAAGGTCTCCATTTATCTATGGAGTTTACTTAATAACTGCTCCTTGAGGTACCTCACCTACCTGGATTTCCCATGGGAAGAAGAGAACATTGCAGTCACCACTGGTTCCTTACAACCGTATCAGCTGTCTGTAAAGCTTGTCTATTCCAATAAGATCTGTGTGTCTGCACTTAAGATTCCTAGGCATTTCAGAAAGAAAAATAATTAAATAAATAAAATGTACTAATTAAGGCAACATTTTTTGATGAAGTTTGCTACAGTCAATACCTGTTCACAGACCTTTACCATGTGGGCTATTTGGAAAGGAGGTTAAGGGAAATGCAGTACATTGCATAGAGGACAAGCGTTACTCCAAATTCTCATGCAAACTTCTCCAATACTTTTATGTTACGAGCAAGCTGGTCAGAACTGAGGGCAGCAGATAGCACACCAAGGAGTTACTCATACTGAACAATTTTTCTTCAGAAGCTGTGAAACACACACTTCCTTCTTATAAATGCATTTCAGTCACTTGTTTATTCAGGCATTGGTCTTAATCAAATATGGAGGCTCTTTAGCACTTGGTATTCCACCTATTTGGACTGGACAGATGGAATTTAGGCATTTGTGTTCCTCAGCAACTGTCACTGTCAGAATTTGTGAGCATTCAGAGGTGCAACTTCAGAAACCACCATTCACTCATGGTGGTACTGTTCTGCAGCTCTCCCTTACGACTGCTGTTTCATTAAATGCATCTTCCAGCACGTTACCAGTTTTTCATGGAAAGCAAATGCAAAATGGTGGAAAAAGTCCATGAAATGTCATTAAAAACAAAATACTTAATTTGATCTATAAATATTTTATAAATTAGACTGAGGAAAAATCAGGAAATGTACAGAGGTGGGTTGTCCAGTCTGGGATCTGGCATCTGGCTCACTGTGGTTGTATTCTCCCTTTTTTCCTATGAGTAATTTAAGCAGCTGTGGAGCAACTCTGACCCTTTCACAATCCAGCTGCAGTCAAGCCAGTTTATAGACATCACAGCATCTGTAAAATTGACTTACCTTTTCTTTTCTAAACACTATTTTTCATGAATTACTGCCCCATCTGCTTCAAGATGCATTGACCTGAAACATGGAATGCAAGTTAGCAGCCTAGAAGCAATGTTTCATGTTCATAAAAAAAATAGTGTAGTGAGGCTATTTTAGAGTACAGAAACCCAAAAAATCATAATTTGGGTTTCCTTCAAGTGCTCTTCTGGCAATCACTTCATAGTAAGAGGTGCATTTTTATATTCAAAATCTGGTCCTGTAGTTCAAAACTTAGTGCTGGCTTATCCCTTGAAGTATTTGAACATAAAAGAGATCTAATATGAAAATTGGCCTCTGTGAATAAAATATAACCAACATTAGAATTGCTGAAAATCCTGTTGAAAAGGAAAAGATGTTGCAATATATGCCTCTCATAACAGGATGTAATTCTACAAATTTGATGGAATCACAAATTAGCTAATAGTGAATGTTTCCCATAACAATGAGCCTTCCTTTATTAATGCAAAAAGGTTATTTACAGTAAATGTAAATAGTAACAGAAGAAGACATAACAACAGAATTCTTGGATATCCTGGGGATAGTTTGCTTACACAGAATTATTTTAATACTCTAACAGGAAGCGAGAAAGGAAGGAAAAAGAGAAATGCTTCTTTATTATTAAAGCATGGCTCCACTGCCCAGATGGAGGATGTAATTGAGCAAATTCACAGTTAGCATCATTGTAAGTGGGCTTATTTATACCAGCTGAGGATTGGTACAATAAATAACACATATAAAAGACTCGGATACTGTTGGACTATTCAAATTTCATTGAACTTTTTTCCTTTCCATTCCTAAAAAATACAGAGTGGAAACAAAAGAGCCACAGTCTTTGTTGCCATGATGTTCTGCATAGGAAACTTGTCTCTCTTCCAGTAGCTCCACAGGAATTATATGAAAAAATGCTCAAATCTCTGATCATCCTTGTTCATTTTCATGAGAACAGACAATGTTGGGGAAAATTGCCTAGGACAGAGCTAGCATTTCCTCTTCTTTGTTGTTTTGTTTTGTTTTACCCTTTGAAACAAGGAGCAATCTCAGGCAGGGTTCCCTGTCCAATGCTGTTAAATCACACTGCTAAATACGGTTTGTGCACGTTTCCAGCACTGCACTGATCCTGCCGTGCACAGTGCCCACAGGCACTTGGTCTGCTTGGAAATTAAATTCTCTAAACCAAATTAACGTAAATTTACAAACTGGAATTCACACAACATCAAAGCATATGATTTAGACAACACCAGTCTCTAAACAATTATAAACCCTAATGTGAACTATAGACACTGAGAAAGAATTCTCAAACTGAAGCAGTTTCAAAATCTCTCAGAAAACATTGCCAGATGTACAGGTAACATTCAGTAGGTGTAACTTGTCATAAAGGTACAGAATATAGCCCATATGGGTTCACTTGAGGTACATAGGAAAGTCTGGAATCTAGATTAGTGAAAAAAAAAAAAAAGTGAGACCTACATCAAAACTGGAAAGGATGTACTTATAGTTCTATTCCAAAATCCCCACCCTGCCCTCCCATTAATCTGTCACATAGCTGTTTTTTGTTTGCAGTATAGATACTGTTCAAGACATTTAAAATATTTTTAAAAAATTGGCCATGTGCTGTGTTTTTTTAAATAACCCTGAAAATCAAACTGGTTTTATATTTTCATATGAGAAACAGTAAAATTTGCTGCTGATTTTTTTTTTTCCTATGACATCTGAAGGTTAACTTCACCAAATTTTGTCACTTGGTTTATTGACAGGTCTATCATGACAGAATTAAAAGCTTGAGTGATCCAATGATGTTTAACATTATCAGAACCAGTCTGGTGTAATAGTCGGGAGCACTTTTTATTCCCACAACAATGACCATGACAACAGCCTGTAGGATGCAGACAAAGTGAGAATATGAATGAAGACTTTCAAAAATACTTTTATATGAAAAGGTGTTTGTGTCTTGAAAGCACACAGTATGTCTAATGACATAGTAAGCACTTCTCAAAACTGACTGTACCTAATACTGGCTTCTACTTAACTCTAAAAAACAAATTGACATTTTCAAACTAAAATTGGACCTCATGTTCTAATCACTGCTAGCACTTTGTTGCTATCAGTAGGGTTTCTGGCTTCCAGAAGGATTATTTATGGAGATCTTGATAAAATAGGCCCAGGAATCATAAGATACTGATTTACTCGTGAAAGTAAAGACAATACTATACTTACTAGCATAGGTTTACCTGTGTGAGTAGAAGATGAAGATGTGTTTACAGGATCAAAATCCATAAGCAGCTACCACCTACTTGCAAACAGTAAAACCGCTGTGGTTTTTTTTCTATTTTAAAATGATAATACGATTCATAAACATATGACTTACATTATAGAACAATGAATCTCTGGTGTCACACTAATTAAAAAGCCAGTAGTACATTACTTCCTCAAGGGCTCATTTTATAATTTTTAGGATTATAGCCCATTGATTAATTTATACAAGTTTTTAATCCCCTAGTATTTAATGAAGTCTAGGAACTTGGGAGCATGTGTATAATTTAGACTTGTATAATTTTATTACATAGGAGAAAAGTTAAACTGGTCATGTACTACTTCATGTAGAAAAGTGTCTGAGCACACCAGTTCAACCATCAGCCTATTAACCATTTGTAATGAAAACATTTGAGTCTAAATTAATTCTAGGGTTATTAGATTATTTTTCAGCTTGCTAAGGACTCCAACAAGCATCGCTTGTCTTATGTGCTTGTCAACTGCCTTTTAATTAGCTACTGTGTAACAACTGAGCACAGTGGGAAACTAATATCTGTTCAAGTTATCTTCCATATCATTTAGAGCGCCTTGAAAACGACATTGTCATTATCCTGTACAGCCCCAGATTTACCCATTCCGGCACATCAAGCTAAAATAGCATGCTGCAAATAGATGTTCCTAAATGCATTGCAACTAAACGCAATAGGAACAAGCAAAATAAATTGCTGAAGACAAAATATTCTACCAATATAAAATGCTGAATTGTGTTTTAGACTGGTGCGTGGTTTATTTTTACAGCCTCAAAAATGCAGTTCGATCACCTAGTTGTCAAACTGTAGGACCCACCCACAAATCATAGGCTCACTAACAAAAGAAATTTAAGTCTTCTGTATACAGTGTACAAATTCTCCAAAGCTACAGTTCCAGGAAACATAATCCTGAATCTAAACCCCAGCCTTATATATACTTCATGGGGAGAAACAAAACAAACAAACAAAAACCCCTAGGCACTGAATCTTGAAGTCATGTTTACCCAGACCTTACAGTAGGTCAGGGACAGACTCCAACTCTGGGCATTAATCAAGAGAAACAGAAAATTTCTGGATGCTTACAGTACATTTTCTGGTCAAGTGACTGCTACAGGGAAACATTACAGAATCTCTAGGTCTCTGTACAAAGTGTAGATACAAAGAAAGGGGAATGATTAATTAAAGCACTGAAATAAGGTTATTATGGAGGTGGAGGGGGGCACACGGTTCTACTTATAATGGTACTTCTAGACTCTGAAATCTTTTCACTTAGGATGCTCCAAGCTGTGAGAAATAAAGAGAAAATAAGAGAAAAAAAAAAGGGGGGGGGGATGGGGGAAGGAGTACACTTGCACAGTCACAAGTACAAGCTGAGCCTGACCAGTGAATCTTCTTAAAGACAACATTTATGAACAAACCCTTAATGACATATTGCACACTATTTTTCTTGGTTTTGTCATTTGTTGGTTTTACAGACCAGCCTTTTCAATTTTCCCCTTCTCTTTAATTTGGATTTAGTAGATTTAGATGATATTAGGGAATTAAAAAAAGAAACATGAACGTTGGTTAAGTAATAATTAGAATTGATAAGCACGTTGGTCTGCACTCTGAGAATTTGGGATTTGTGTTCTGCTTCACATCACTTTTTTATTTGGCAGCATCTCAACATTCCCTTCACACAGATGCAACCAACTAAACATGGCATCTGTCTAGATGGGTATTGACAAAGACATTTTCTGCTGTATTTATGTTTTCCAAACAAGTGAGCTAGCATGATATAAACCACTACTTAACACCTTGCACAGACACAATTTAACAATGTTGTTACTCAGGAGAATACCCACAGTAAGATAGGAACAGATACTGTGCTGGTAAAGGTGGTAAGTTGTCTCTACTATGTGATAAAAGATGTTCCAAAGCCTAATAATTAACTTGCATTAGCATACTATTTAAAGAAAATTCCTTTTTGTTCCTATTTCAGAAAGATCTAACACTGACACCAATGCTAAAAATTAGACTTTGGTGATAAAAAGTACTCGGTGATAAAACATTTATCACCTCTTGCAGAGGAAACACCTTTAGATTATTAAATATCTAGGTTTATTTCAATGCATGGTGCAGTGCTAGGCAGAGAGGTAATTATACAGCAGGGAGAAGTGAGAAGTGTCTCTGCGAAAGCAGTGGGAAGAAAAGGCCTTATTTATTCCAATGCCCTACAATAGTATTAATTTTCTAAATGTTTTTGAAAGTCTTACTGGTCTGTCATGTTTCCACCTCAGATAGCAGAAAATGATTAGGGGTATGAGTAAAAGTCATGTTTTCCTTTGACAGTGAGGTGCACAGTGTAGAGGCAATGATAATTTTGGGCTCAATGTCTTGAGGAGCCTAGATACAGCACACATAAAGCATCCCTGTACCAGCTTTTAATTGCTTTTTAGTAATTTAACTTGCAATATTTATATAGATTAAAAATTAAATTCTCCAGATAATTTCTCTCTTGTTTTGCATTTTTCAAATGCAAATTTAAATACAAATAATTATTTGTAAGACAGAACATGCAGAAATTATACCTGAGCAATATTGTAAAGTCTTTCATCACCTACACACATTCACAGGAAGGAATCTGTTCCTGTGATGTAATTTAGCAAATCAAATAGAAGGAGTATCTCCTTGCAGACTGCACAAGCTCTCTCTGATTCAAAAATAATTCGATATTACTTTTTAGGTTTCTATTAAAAATTTCCCTACATTCTTTCATAGTGCTATTATCATGACACTTTCAGCAACATCATAACTTGATATTCTCACTACCTACCCTTTCGCTACCTATTACCATCCTGCACATCCAGTTTATCCCAAATACACAGCACAGCATCTGTTGCACATCCTGTCCCAAAAAGCTGTGCAACACTGTGCTTCATTCCACGTGTGCAATCACTGCAGGATCGATTCTTGAACTCAGTGGCTCTAAGTTCGTACTGCAGTAATAGCAGTAAATAAACCCATGTTCATCAGGTAACCATTTCCCTGCGTGTATGGAACTGACAATTTCTTTGCTTTAGTATGTGTTACTTAGATTATAACACCTATATTAAGGTGATACTGGCTCTGATGTTCAGCCAAGACTGCCTAGATACTTTCTGTCATAAGACCCGGCTTCAGCTGCTTATAGGTCTCTATACTTTAACTGCTATGCCTGGCATTTTCCATTCCAGGCTGATGTCTGCCTCAGGCTTTTTTTTTTTAAAAAAAAAGTTTCAGCAAAAATTATTCAGCTTTTTTAAAGAATCATTTATGTGGAAAATACGTTGTTCTTACCATGGTAAATTTTGCCATTTTATTCAGAAATACTAGTATTCTCTGTTTTACAATAGTAGCCTGATGTTTTACATCAAGGAAATGTATGAAGAAGCTGGAAAATTTATCCAAATTTAGACAACTTCTGAGTTTGGAAAGAACTGCAGATAGCATGCTTCAAAAAGAGTGAATTGCTAATGCTGCAAATTGAAGCATTCAGAAGTCAAGAGTGGCAGAACTAAGGAATAAGCAGCAGCTTTCCAACACAGGTAGGCGTTGTAATTACGTATCGTATGTGATACATATCATCACATTGTTTTTCATAACTCAGAAGTACACATGACTGAATTTAGGTTGCATATCTTGCATTTCCTAATTTCCAAAGATTTTGTGTTGGTTGTTTCTTGCAAACTACCTCAACTTTTAAACACTGGTTGATTTTGTTTTGTAGTCTGCAATGAACCAGAGCTGAATGCAACATATACTTCAAAATACAAATCCAGGACTCTTTTCCTAAACTTTGTTGAAAACACATAAAGGTTTCACGCTAAAAAAAATATAAAGCAGACACTTGATCAAACAAGCTATTGTTGGGGTGGATTGCCTGGGAGGGCTTGTATAGCTGAGTTTAGTAACATCAGGGCTCCTGTCTGAAAGATGTGTTCAGCAGGAGGATCTCTAAATGATTTATGAACAGCTGAATCAATAAGCAACCACTGGTGTTGAAAATGTCTTTTGAAGTAAGGTATCCCAGTCTGCTTTTACAGTGTCTGTCTAGGGTCCAAAATAAGGAAGCAGGCTGAAGATTAACATCTCAACAGGCTCTTGAGGAGTAGGATTTCCTAAGGAAATCTTTCTTAGTCATTTAACTGCTATTTCCCCTCAGTCAAAGGTTCTGTTAGAAGAAAATTGAAGAAAGTGTCGACAACTCTGTAGCACTGGTGATACAGGAGTTTCCAGTTTGCAGCTTAGAAGTGCCAGTTACTGCTTGTACAGATGCAAACAGGATTATTTTCAAGAAGAAAAAAACATTTTAGAAATGCTTAGATTTTGCATCATGCATAATTTTTTGCTTAGATTCTGAATAAAAAATGTTTAACGAAAAACCCCGCTAAAAATGTTAGAAAACCAAGAAAACTTCATTTCCTGTTTCTCATTTAGAAATGCCACAGCCATTTGCTGTGAACTTCAGAGGCTCTTTGACTGTCCTGGAGATACAGGAGCAAGCTGAGAGTGCTATATCCAGAGTCAAGGACTAAACACACACACACATACACACAATGGTGCAAGAAGCTCTGAGCAAGCTGGTGGAAATCCAATGCTTTAGTGCTTGTTGCTGAGGAGAAGAATATCTGATGCTCCTAACTTGAGTTAGGGGTCCAAAAGCTGCTGGGTTCACTGTCACAAAGCAATAAACTCAACATGAAGACAAAGCTCTCCAGCATGCGAAATTCCTTAGTTAAAATTATGATCAAGTTCCCAGGTTTCTGGGCTACCAACCTTAGGACTAAGAGCCTGGGGCAACCATTATTACAATCTTATCCTTCAGCTGAAAGTTCTGAGAAAGAGGTCAGCAAGATCTATCACTGCGCATTTCCATCCAGAACAAGAAACTGAAGTCAGAAATTCTAATTCTTGACGTTCTGCTAAGAACACTCATAAAATCTGCTATCAGGAGTTGTATCGCTCCACTACCAACAGTGACAGAATAGCAGCCTTACAGTACTAGCAAATGTGTCATATATTCATGGCTTCAACCAATAAACTGTGACAGACATCTTTCTAATCATTTTCTGAGAAAAAACTTGCTGAGTGAAAATTCCTGACCCAACCATAATAATTATGTTCAAAGCCATGAGAAGTGTCAGGTATCTGAACGGGCTTTAAAAGTACTGAACTTCACTGACTATCAACTTCCCAGATTTAAGATTTTCTCCGTTTTTTTTTTTTTAAGGGGGAGATAACACCAGACATCTGGCTGAATTTTAACATTTCTTAGTTGGGACTTGACAAGACAACACATTCACAGTTAATGAATTCAAAGCTTCATGAATATATAACAGCTCTAGCTTTGCAAGTATGAGCGCTACCTCCAGAGAGCTAAGCTACAGAGCGGAGATGCTTTATTTTGTTAGGAAGGCTACCCAGCTATGTCACCATAAACAACCAGCTGATTTCCTTTGGGATCGCCACTGGTTCAGAACAGCTCTATCTCGTTAGGATAAAACACACCAAAAACATAAGCAAATAACATAAGGCTGATTATCTTCCATTTCAATGAAGTTTCAAATTCCTTATGACATATCAGTGATGGATGCAAAGTTTTTAAAAGACCCTGTGGCGAGAATGAAAGCACTTGGAGTATAAGGAGAAAGGAAAAGCTCATCACAGCTTACAGAGTGAAAAAGCTGGCACACAAAGAAGGGGTCTCTGACTTGACATCTGAACAAACTATTCCAAACGGCAGATGGATCACGGAAAACAGGATTTTTGTGCTGCCAGCAAGTATTTTTGCTTAAAATGTACCAGAAGCTGCAAACAATAGGAAATAAACTAGGAAAGCTCAAAACATCATGAATAATCTAGGCATGTGTTATAATTAGGCTACATGGATACAGCAAAAAGTTACCATAAATATTCACTCTGATATTTATTTATAGACATTTGCTATGGTCACACTGACTCACCTTGCCACAAGCATTCAATAGACTGGCACAAATATTTGTAGAAAGCAATTTAGAGCCATGGAAACAAGACTCCATCTGCCTGGGTACGTTCCTGAATTGTTCACCAAGTCAGTCATTGTAAAGAATCAGTGCAACAATTTACAATATGACACAGACATCTCACTCCTGGTCCTCTGCCACAAGACACCACAAGCAGCAAGAGCGCGACCCAACTGTGCATTACCACTATTTACATTTGTGTTCAGGCAAGTGCCAAGACATACTGGGGCATTGCTATTATGAAATATTCCTAGAAAACTGACTTTAAACAAGTGCAGCAAATGAATAGATGTGGTAAACAGGGATTTTGATACCTACCCTTCCCAGAAATTATAATAATAATGTTAATAGCATAGCAGAGTTTAGGACTATCGGATCTAAAGAGATGTTCTTGACTTCCCTCTTTCCTTTTTCAGAACAGGGAAGATGAGAAGGATAGTGCCTGCAATACTACTTCTAAATATTTTCCCTTTAACTGTATCCTGTAAAGGAGAGATCTTTCACTCTTTACTGTTTATTCTGGACAACATTGGGTTACAGAGGGAGTGATGGGAGAACCAGATATAGATGCCCTGTCCCAAAATATTTAAGCTAGCTCTGTATGTACACATCCCTTCAAAATGAAAAAATAAAACAGGAGCTGTCAACAAGATTATTTCAGAGGAAATCAGAGAGCAAAGCATGAGTAATTACCTCACTAAATCAAGTAATCTCTTTAATCTTAAAAGGAAATTTCAAACCTGCCTTTTAGCAAGCTTTATTTCCGTTTCCATACTCAATTTAGGTGTAAAAAATGTTTGGTTTTATTTTTAAGAAATGCATAGCAGGACTAAACTCTGAAGACCGTGTCTTGTTGGGTGTGAAGAAATTATTTAAGACAAATTATAGTGCTGTCACACTCATACCTCATAGTTTAAAATAAATCTTGTCATCTAATTATACAAGAGCTAGAGTTTGTTTAACAAATTTCTCAGAGGTATTTGTGTGGCACTACATTTCCCTTCGCCTTTGATTATAGCCTATCATTTTCCCTCTATAGCTTTCCATGTTTTACTGTGGTGTTTAACAGGTTGCATTTATCACATCTTCTCAGCTGGGCTAAAGCAGATAAAACCATGAAGCCTCAGTACAGCTCTTGGCAGTTCACAATTATAGAAGTATTTAAAAACAAAGGCACCCCAAAAAGGGATTTCTGCTCCCAAACTAAGAACTTCAACAGTAAGAAACTGGGTCTCTGAAAACAGTTTTGATGTCCCACCCACAGGTCTACAGAGAAAATCAAGTGAAAAGGAAAATTCCCTTTGTGTTTTAATTCCCATGCTATATTCTCAAAATGTCAGGGTAAACTTGACTAGAATCAGCCAAGCCATGATAATTATTTCAAGAAATTATAGTCTGCAAAAGAATCTGACTCTTCCCTTCTTGCTTATGGTTGAAGTCAGATTAGCTGTGAATTGTTCTAGAGTAGTCTTTATTGAAGCAACAAGAAGAGGGGCAGCTTACTGTCAGAAAAAGTTAAGTTAAGCACAGCTCCCAAGTAAGTGTTTAATCAACTTAATGTTATACTATTGAAAAAGTTTAATTGGCTGAAACATTAAAGACAGGTCTAAAAAATACAATAACTGGCCTCCACAGGAAATGTGAAGCACGTCAGAAAGTTGGCAAGGGTCTAAGTAACTAGGCTTGATTTTGAAAGATGACATCCCATCTCACAGATGTTATTTACCGTAAGCCAAGAATAATATTTATGGCTTAATCACCTGATCATCAGAATCTGGTTTCTTAGTGACTCATAACTGCAAGTGCTTGTGAACATATGATTACACATCCAGAACTGGAAGGCTGCATAAAGCCATCTTGAAACAGGTCAATTAGTGTTTTCTAGTCCATGTATTGCCAAGCCACAAGATAGGTATTCTCTAGTTCTCTGACCAGTCTCACATTATTTATCACTTGGGACCAAACTCTTCCCCTTTGGTGGTTCTGGAGATACTGTAATATGGCTTGGTTCATCTGCTCACTAATTAAACTTACCTTACAAAATGCCTCAGTGTTAAGCTGTGGTTAACATTAACAAGGTGTTAAACTTAATTTTGATGCAGTTCTGAGGCCAACCCTCAAAACTGAAATGCAAATATGCCTATTTCATTAAGCAATTAGGACCACTGGAGTTCATATGGAAGGGAACAGCAATTTTAAAAGGGAAACTGTATTCACTTAATTTCTTTTCTCAGTATTATCTGACTGCTTCTCTTCTCTCCAGTGGAAGAACTGCAGCTGCTTCATCACTTCTTTCATACAACTATGGCACATTCCTGTTACTGGATATATTCTGCAGGTATCACAGTCATGGTATCATTGCATTCAATAATACCGTTGCTGAATTCGTTATTTTATCAGGAACAAACTTACTTGCTGTAGCTTTCTTACTACGAGCAGAAGGCTTTCAGTATTGAAATTTAAACCAAAAATTGAAAAAGAAGAGAGGATATCACAGCCCCACCTGTTTAGTCTACAGTTTAATATATCCATCTGATAAATATATTCACTCTTTCTGTTATACAGGTTCTAAATCAAGATCTTTTAAAACACCACCTTTATTCTGACACTACTTCACAATGTAGACTTCAGCAACTGCAAACTTTACTTCTCACAGTAATTATTACAACCAGATCTTAAGAACAAAAAAGAGCAAATAAAATCATCAGCTGGAAGCCTCACCCTACTACTTCAGGAACTTTGAGTGAAAATAAGAAACAAAGGAAAAGAATATGTGTATTTTCAATAATCAGTCAATCCTCAGTAAATTTCCTTAGTTTGTAAAGAAGGATTTCTACTGAAGTCCATCTCCATCTTCTGAAGGAGTGAGAGCCCAGTTAACGACTATATTTCAGAACAAGAAAGATTTGTCTTTCCACTTTCTGTTCCACGCCCCTCCAAGAGACTTTCTTGTTGTTGTCGGCAGTGATGAAAGAAGCTGTTTGCTTGTGACAAGAATAAGAAAATCTTACTGATGAAAAGTGAGGCAGCTTTTTTGTTTGTTTCTTGATTAAATCAATAACACCCCAAATGTGCCAGTTTCACTTTCCATTTTGAAACTCATTGGACAGCTGCAGGGCAGAATGTTATTCCTTCATTATTCTCCCTATTAGTCTTCAAATAATGCTATTTGGGATCAATGATCACCTCAGACATGCTAATATAAACACAATTTGTTTCTATAATAATTGGCATGCTGCTATTTAGCGCATTATAAATGGTTGTATAAATTAATCACAGATTCATACACTGGCTACGTGCACTGCAATTTGTCTTTACAGAGTTGCTACTGTCAGATCAAGTTTTTATCTATTCTTAATTTTAAGCGTTTAATTACATTAGTATTCACACTATAAAATATATAAAGAGGTCTCAATTACCATTGCCCTTCATGAGATGAATTAATTTAAGTCATAAATCCACTCTCCTGTAGAAAGCAACATCCAAAGAATGACTGTTTAGCTCATGGACTATCTGCTGTTTTCTTTCTGTCTAAATGAAATATCCTCGCAGTACTCTTACTGGAGTGCACAAAATGTCCATTTGTCATTGCACTTTCCATTTGCTTTCAAGTCAGAAGAACAACCCTTCATCTATTAGTTTATTTAAATGTCACTGAACCCTTTTGGGAATTCTGCCCCATAAGTAACGGTACATATCCTGTACATCAAACCTGTAAAAACATCTCCAGCCTTCACGTTTTGTTAGATTACCCTTTAAAAGGAAACTTTTCTCAGATTCTTGCCCTCTGTGTTTCGGCACATTTCACATCCAGAAACTGTAACCATGATAGAAAAAAGGAAAGGAAACAATAGACAGAATTTGGCATTAGCAAATTTTATAGATGGATCTTTGACCCTGAAGTGTCAGACTGTCAGAGTCACAGCCCAGACCAGACTCTGCACTTTGTCCTTCTCCCAGCTGCTGTCCTCTTTTCACTGACTTGCTGTACGTTCTCATGCACCGACTGACTACACACAGATTAACCAACTGCAATTTTCACAAGCCACAGGACCATGTCAACACCTTTCTGCATAAAACATTTGTCACTGCTTATCTGCCTGTGTGTTATGAGATGCCTTCACCTTGCACTAAGTGTGCTTTCCCCACTGCCTTCCTCCATTCCTTTAGGCAGCTGCCAAACTTCAGGTGAACATCCCTTCCGTGAGTATATCCAGGTGCACACTCCCTTCATAAACACACCTTCACCTGCTTATTCTTGAGCAGAAGTAAACCTTGTGATGTCTTCTCCTGTAACAATGACTGCTGGCCTTCCTGTACAGGGCCTATTACTATTCATTCTTCTGCATCAGCCCAGGCTTAAGAGATGATGACTTTTCTAAAGGGACTAATGGAATTATGTCTAAGTTAAGGAAGGGATAAAAACAAGCTTCCTTCTCTTGCAAGAGGAAGAAGAAGGGATGCATTTCTAGTGGTAAGAGGGAAAGTTGTGAAAGATCAAACAGAATTGGTGAAATGGATGCAGAAAGGAATTGGGGAATGCAAAGAAAGGGTAACAGTCTAGAGCTAGCAATATGGTAGCAAACCTTCACACGTTGGCAGGGAAGCCAGGAGACAATATTGGCAGGTAGTGGATAAGAAAGGAAAGAGGATAGGAAAGGATTAATAACTCAAAGCTAGCTTATAGTGGCTCAGTCTCCATGATCAAGGTACAGATAGAAATAGTGAACACGTGGCTCAAGAGAGCCAGGTCACAGAAGTGTGCTTGTCATATGCCACAGAAATGTAGAACGAGTATTTCCTCTTGACTTCCTTGTGCAGCTCATAAAAAGGATTATCCAGTGACTAGAAAGGTTTATTCACCAACAGGTCTATCCTCAATCACACACACACAGCTAATACTGCAAAGCATGTCTAAGAAAGAGGAGTGCAAAATTATTGGCACACAGCTAGAAATCTTGCTCTTTGAATGGTGGTTCCATGGCTGCAAGTGAGAGGGCTAATGAGCTAGGGCAGGTTCTTACATGAGAAGTGTCACAGCTTTTCTCCTTGCCTGAGCAGGAGTAAGAAAATAACATTCAGCAGGGTCTCTGCTCACTATACATGAGATGTTTTCTCAGTACCACGTGGTTAATCTAGGTGCCTTCATATGAAATGTATTTAAGAGAGACTTTCACTGATGCCCTTACAAAGAACTTTCTTACTTTGAAGTCACAACCACCCAATTTCTTCCAAAATCCCTCTAGGCAGCTATTTTGCCTCTACCGTGCTGAGTACTATTAACAGGTTTGCCATCAAGCAAGAGGATTAAGTTCTCACCCAAATAGGAGACACTGATCTAAATTTACACATAACTTATGTAGTCAATAAAGAGAGAATGACGTAAACCTGATTGATATCTTGCTAGCAAAAGGATTCGCTCTCTCTTCAGTGGCTACTGACAGTGCATAAGGAAACAAGATTTCTTCAGGTGTTTGAAGTATTGATAAGAATCTCCAACCTCAGTACCAAAACCACTCTAAAATTTCAGAGGTAGTTCCTGAACTACCCGTATAGTCATTACAATCACAGCTTTGCTGTTGGTCTGCAACAATTTTTAACCTAAGCAAACAAGAAATTCAAGCAACAATAACAAAACCAGCTCACAAATAAAGTAGCCTAGAAATATGCCACAAGCAATCTAATTTTTTAAACTGCACTAATGCATTTCCTCATTTCCCATTGTTGAGATGCCATAGCCAGCCATAAGAATGATATAAAGAGAAAGTATCCTCTAGCTATAAACTCGATCCACAGTTAAATCCTGAAGAGAAAATATGTATACTAGTTTTCTCATCATTAAATCACTAATCATACTGAAATAAACTGCATAGATATTTTTTTCTTTTGCCCTTGGGGAAGAAGTTTTTATATAATTATCAGTTTCCTAACCCTTTACTTGCCCTTTTGTTTTAATAATGAAAGAAACTCTTTCATCTGTCTGCAAAATAGTATCACAATTGAGACAGGCTGGAGGAAATAGGAAACCCAGCAAAGGTTCAGGGCTCTGGAGAAAAAAAGCAGTATCTATTCCTAACCTCTTATTGACCTATCACTGGCCTTAGACAAACACGTTAAACATTCAATTAGCAGAAAAGAAATGAATGTGCTGTTTATTAATTTGGAAGAGAAAATGCAATGTTGTGCATATTAATTCACCTAATAGGCCACACAGCATCTGAACTCCTGTTAGATAAATCCCAACCAGTTTCAGATACTCAGTCCTAAGAGGCAACTTCGTAGCAAAATGTCTTACACATAGGTCTCTGCATATTTGCATTACATAGAGGAAATCCAGAATTAATGATTTCTCAATTTCAGTATGTCTTGAACCTTGTTTTTTTATCATAGACTGAAGCTGCCTAACTCCCTGATATCTGTTCATTTTAACTTGTTTTTCACTCTGTATCTATCTTCCCATACTCCCTCATTCCCTACTCTTTGCTTTGATCTTTAACTTCTACCTCTCTTCTGATTTATGTCTGTATTTACAACCACTGTCTTATAACCCCATTATAAAAAAGCCTCTTCAGCTCAACTGCCTGTCAAGCTGCCTCTCAAACCACTCTCCTCCAGCTCTCAGTCACTGAGCATCCTGCCTTGCATCAACCGCTCCACATCTCCCTTGGGCCACGTCGTCTCAGTGTAAATGCCACCACTGCTACTCCTGCCCCCTTCCTTCCCATCCCTTCTGACAGGCTGGTATCCTTGTAGGGACGATAAGGGCTGGATGGGGGGAGTGAACTACAGTGGCTCTAAAACCCGGCTGGATCATTGGACTCAAAGCAGAGTGGACACTGGTTTGAAGGTCAGCTGACAGCTGGTTAGCAGTGGTATTTCATAATGGTCTGATACTGTCTAACATTTTCCTCTGGAGCTTGGGGCAGAGTTCATCCACTCACCACCTTGGTGAGTGGAACCAAACGGGATGGAGAGGGCAGTATGCTGGAGGAAAGGGCTGCTGAGCAGAGGGATGCAGTAAAGTAGACAGATGGGCTGACAAGGACCCTGTAAAGTTCAAAAAAGGCAAATGCAAAGTTTGCCTCCTCCTCCTCTCCACTGCACAACTAGAAATACAATCTTGATGAATTCTATGCATACTGAAAAAAACAAAAAAAAACCCATCAACAAACCCTCCACAAAATTTTCACTCCAAAGAGTGGAACAGACTAAAACTTCTATAACTGCCATGTCAGTCCCTCAGCATTCTAGCAGCAATTTCACCACTGCTCAATAAAATATGGATACTGCTGAGTTGTTATTCTATTGTCTGACCTTGAGAATATCTGATCACCACCCATCCACACAGCCTGTCCAGAAATGCTCTTCCAATCTGTTGTGCACTGTTGAAGTTAAAAAGTTAAAGCTCAGGCTGGTTAATTAGATGTAAGAAAGAATGGGACACAGAAAGCTAAATTTGATATAATTAATTTCTGGAGACAAAGAGGTCAAGTGTGCATTACACTTGAGATCTTATACAACTTTTCTGGGTATTTATTCAATACTGTTTGTTTGAAGCTTGAACACGTAGGCAGCAAGACCCCATTTCAATGATACTCTAGGAACTCCAGGTACTTCTAGAATTACACCACAATTTGCATTGGACAAAAGACAGTTAACACAAATAGCTCTGTCCCACAGTTGGAATTCCAAGTATCTGTCAGCATGAAAGGGAAGCTGAATGAACAATATGTATTTCTTCCCTTGGTCTCCAAGCAGAATTTAAAAAATAATCTAGTTACGTTTATTTATCTGTCTTGTCTAGTTCGTAGTTGGCATTTGAAATATCCCACTTGTGTTCACACAAAAAAGATGTACTAGAGGTAGACTAGGCTTGGGGCCCCATTTCACACTTCTCAGTTTTAAATGTTCAAAAGGACTTCAGGACCCATGCTTACAAATTACATTCAAAAGTCAGACTGTTTCTGTTAGTCTTTGAATGAAATTCAGTGCCCCATTCCATTAGGAAAGTAAGGAAGTCTAGAAATCTGACTCCAAGAAGCTAAATACATTCATGTATTGACATGAACATTTTTCACAGCAAATGCAGAATCTTTTGACAATGACAGACGAATAATAAACTGTTGTTTGTTCTTTTCTATAGTATATAGATGCTCTTTATCTTGTGACTGCGCATATTTCACTCCATCACCCTGTTATGAATACTGGGCTCTTTTGAAAAAGATGCATCTGTTCTTCTTAGCCATAAATTGTTGTAACACCTGAGCTTTTTGTTCAGGTTTTTTAACCACAGAACAATATTTCCCAGACTCCCAATTGCGCGCTTCCTTGTAATGTTTCGATTTGCAGCCATTTGTTTCATTTCTATGTTGCTAATTCACACTTCCCTTAGGAGGAAGGTCTGAGGACCTTCCTTTGAGAATAGATTGTATTAGCTAAATTTGTATTTTTCTCCAGAAGACAAAAGAAGTACTGCAGGTGGTTTAGCATACACGGTTAAAATTAAGACCATATTTCTTATGAGATTTGGTTGTTGCAGAGAAGTTGAATGGTCTTGTCTTAAATTTAGATACAATACAGAAACCTGGTGGTTTACTCAAAACTGTAATGGCATACATTAGGTGGTGAGGAGGTTTATAGAGTGTCTGTAACAAAGGGCAGCAACATGGAGCTTCAGGAGTACTAAATCTGGAACATTTCAACTTGACATTTCATTTGTTTGTATAAATCACCGTGGAGGATGGTTGAGCACTCAAGTTAAAGCAACACTTAGATTATCACATTCTGAAATCATGAGTAAGAGTAATCAAATTGTCTAAATAATGTGAGGCAGTCTTATTTGGTGCTCTCCTAAACTAATTACAGTGCCTAGTTGGTAATTTTCTCAATGTCGTAACCACACAAGCAACAGAAATAATTTTTTCATAATAAAGTGTGCATGGAAGGATAACAATAGGTATTTTAAAACAAAATCTATTTGCAGGAATATTTATATTCTGTCTGTATTAACACCGCTTATTTTTTAGAAGATTGTATATACAGAATTATTTGGAACAAACAGTTAAATTTCAGAAGTCCAACAGTTGTGTTTGCTTTCTGTTTTGTTTTTCATTAGGTCGTGGGGGCTTAATTTTCACACTGTTTAAGTCAATAAGTCTACTTCTGGGAGTAAGAACAAGAAACAGTTTGAATGAGTAGGACTCACTGTGCATATATCTGCTTAATACTATGTCTATAGTACAGGAAATATTAAAAAGAGTTTTAAGAATATTTTATTTACACTCGGGCACAATCTCTGGGAATCTAACTCTGGGAGCCACTGAAAACCTTGGGAAGAAGGCAAGAAAGGAAAATTGAGCCATGCAGCTGTTCACTGCCACTAGACACTGCGGTAGCTGGGCTAGAGAGGATGTCAAAGATGACAGCCCAGATTCAAGCTCTAAAACACAAGTATGGGATTATTGTCAGAGTATTTTATCGCTAGCTCTTATCTTGCACAGACAAAATTACAGTTTGGGAAAATAAAATGAGAGGAAGCAGGAAAGATGAAACTACTTTTGCCTCATGGCAAAATTGACTTTAGTGAAAATGCATTTCGTGTATGTGATACAAAAAAATAAGAAATAAATAGAGAACTCAGGTTCTCACAGGTTGGCTGTAGATGAAACACATCTTGTACAGCCATGAAACTATACTGGAATAAGTGCCACTGGGAAAATTAATAACAGGAACAAGTGATCGCATGAGCACTGGAACTAGGGCACCCTGGGTTTTATGGATTTAAATTGGGTGCTTGGATTCTCTGGTGTTTAATAGACCACTAACTTTGATTGCTTGTCTGAAGCCCTGCTTGCTTCAGCCTTTCCCTCCATTGTGGCATTAACAGACTTCTCAACTATTCCCTGCCCACATTCATGACACCTTTGGAAGTTGCTATTTTTTAGAATTTTATTGTTCTTTTAAATTTAGTTCAAGTTAGCCGACTGGACAGACAACCTTCCCTCTCCCATACTTAGGGTGAGATGCTGTAAGACTCAATTCCTTAAGAAGCAAGACTAAAAAGTACCCACAAGCGTCTTCACAATCTACCACAAATGAAAGGAGCTTCCATAAACATCTGCCCAAGTAATGCATTATCCTCCTTCAAAACCTGCTTTAACATTCTTCTTTCCTGCGATGCTGACAAAAAAACTGACAATGATTAGTTTGCTAGTGTCCTGAGACCACTGCTTATCTCACAGACCAAAAGCGCTTCATTTTTTCTTGTAGTTTTCAGTTTGTCTGTCTGTCCATTGTCTTGTCTTGGTTGAATTTAGACTGCAAACCCTTTGATACAGAGATCACGCTTTTACCCCATTTGTTTCTGCAGCAAGAACAAAAACATCCATGTCTATGATCAAGATATAAGAACACCGTATTAATTCAATTAATAGATAAGAATTATACTAATAAAATGACAGTTGAGAAGGATACTTCTTAGAATCATATAGTACTCATCACACTGACCTGCCGTCATTGATAAGGGACTGCCAGCTGTTCTAATGCATTGAATATTATTCATATGAAAAATGAAACTGTCAAATGGCTTTACCAGCCTGCCCAAATTCTAACAGAGTGTTTCTCCAAAGCAAACCACTGCTTAGTGTTGGCAGACTCATTATTTTTTATATTAATATGTGTACCAACTTGAGGGTTACTACTAAACTATTCTAGGCCTACCTCTACAGATGGATTGATGGCTTTGATTTATGGCTCATCACCAGGACATTATTCACAAGGCCTTGATAACTCGTTTATATCAGTCAGCACGTGCATTTGACTTGACAGAATCATTATCCACATTATCACCAGAACTCATGCATGGACCTCTGCCTTTGCTTTGGATTTGATACTGGCTTTGAAATCACTAAACATCATTCAATCCATTCCCCCCCAGAGCCATGCTGTTATGCTCACATTGCACTGTAGCCACATCCAATCTATGAACAATACTTTTTACATCTGTTTACATTATTTGATATTTGAGATGTTACATCTGTGTTTAAAGTGTCCAACAGTAAAAGAGAAAACCTTGACATTATTAAGCTCTGCCATACTATCTTTATTTATAGTGAATTTAAAATTCTATTGCACCTTCATGGCAAATTGTATTTTTGCATTATTTTATGCAGACCACAACATCCCATGAACTCATGCTTTGTCAAACCTTTTTAAAATCAGAATAAAAGCACCTTTTCTGAAAAACAAATTTCTTACAAAAGAAAGAAATGCTTTCTACTCTATCCTGTGAGCTAGCCACAATCATAAATAATTCAAACAGATAAACACTGAAATGGAGAGGGAGCAGAAGAGGATGAAAGTTGTCCTTCTTCTGCTATTTAACTACTTTAGACCACAGGAAAGAAATAGGAATTATAAATATGGGCTCATAAGCATATTTGTTTCATGTTAATGAGTTTTGTCAGTCAGCCTAGTAAAGGTAATGTCATCTTTAAGCAGTTAGCCACAAGAAATAACTGTACAGACTTACTTCCCTTTCACATTCTGTTATCAAGATTATTCAGCGCTTAAACAGAAACGCAAACAGTCAGCAAAGATTCGAGAGATCAGGTGAGAAGTTACCTTCAGGTGAACAACTAATTCTAAGTGTTCATTTGCACAACCACAATGGTCACTTTTCTATTGCTTTAGTCCTTCCTCCTGCTGCCTTTTTCAGTGATACAAAAAATGAGAGGTGACAGAGAGTCAGTTTCATTATTTGTAATTCTGAATGTCACAAGATCATTTCCAAAATTCAGATTATCACATAATCACTTCAGCTGCTAGAAACTCATTTATTTCTGACCTGTTTTGTTATTTTTGTAAAAAGCTAAATAGTTACCCTAGCTGCCACTGATTCTATCTGTGCATAATATACATTTCCTTTTCAATTTATTATCATAAGCTCTAGGATTATAAAGATTTTGTTTCAAGTCACAAGTTTTGAACCCATATATTTTTATTTATCGTGCAAGTTAAACTATACAGGGACTTAACTAATTATACATATACTTTCATGAAATAACCATGGCAACTGAACATACCCCACACTGAGGATATCCATCTCTTGAACATCATTTCCCACCAGATCTTCTTTAGCTAACTCAAACGTCACTGTGACATTTTCACTGGGCAAATAAAATATGTACCATATTAGTATATATTCCTCAAGTTCTAAGATAGAAAAATGTAAAAGCTAGTTTCAAACTGAAATCATACAGGTGTCTAAACATCCATTTCAATATGGTTAAGAATCAGGACTTCATTGTGGTAACAGCTCAGTCTAAAATAAAGATATCTGAAAATTACAAGGACGGGATTTATAGAAAATCTGTGTTGTTATTTAGCAGTACAAACCAGAAACGCCAGGCATGCTCTATACTTACTATAAGATGGTCTTGCCAGACATTATGAAA
The DNA here is from genome assembly GCA_013398125.1 of Aegotheles bennettii. NCBI lineage: Eukaryota > Metazoa > Chordata > Aves > Caprimulgiformes > Aegothelidae > Aegotheles > Aegotheles bennettii. Next base: position 599,904 of record VZRW01001045.1, on the reverse strand, counting down.
CATAAAAATGTAATACATGTCAAACATTATTTACTTCTTTTATCAAGAGAAATTACTAATATGGATTTAATATGTCTAACTCTTCTAATTATTATACTAGTGACTGCTAGAGGAGTCCATCTAAAGCTATTAAGATTCAAAAGATGTATTCATCACAGGGCACTTCAGCAGCAACCTGAATTAGCCACACAGGACAAAACCTCTCCTCATTTTTGGAAAATTGCAATAATGCGAAGTAATTAGTTTTTTTTTCTAATAATATTGACGTAAACAGTTCTGGCTATAACTGACTCGAGTAACTCTTTTTGCTTTTATTTTTTTGTGACATTTAAGACAGGCTCAGAAACAAAACCCCTGATGATAACGATAAAAAATTCCAATGCTACCTTCATATGAACCTGGTTTTTACAAGACTGAAAGGGCTTTTCTCTTGCACAAGGTTATGCCCTTCTACCTGGCAAAACCAAAAGAGAATTGTTTTCCAGCAAGTTGAGCCATTAGGATGAAAATCGAATCTTTTGAACAAGGCTGATACCTAATCTTTATCACCGTATTGATCGCACCGGGTTGTGAGATTTAACCATATTCAGTTTAGTTGCCTGACAAACAAAACAGAAGAGGGAGAAATCTATGCCAATCAAACATTTCTTACAAAATAATTTTATCTGAAATTAAAAAATAAACCGCAATATTTTGGTTGTCTAGAGAGAGGTAGAAATCATGAAAAGTTCATTTTAGGAACTAACAGGAAATGAAATGCCAGAATTGTCAAGTTGGTAGCCTTTCTTAGTCCCCAGCTTAGCAGTTCACACCCTCAGGATATAGACTCAGGACCAATTTCTATGACAGGGTGATCTGCTAAAGAATTAATACATGTGATAAAAATGGGGGATTGGGAAAAACTGTCTTTTCGCATTTTGTGTTTCTGCCTGAAGCCTCCCTATTATCTTAACGCTATGTCAGTCTTTGAGAAACAGCCAGCGAGACTGGTGATTAGCTGAAAAGACAAAGGCTAAAGGTCAATTAGCCTAGGAGGCAAAGGCTAATCACATGCTTGTCTTTGGGAGACCAGCTGGGAAAACTTAGAGCCAATGGCCTAAGTCAGAAGTCTTTCTCCAAAGTCTGAGAGGGGATTTAGCATGAGGAGGAGGAAGAAAGGAGTGGAAATTATTGCTAGGGGTTTTTTTCCTACTTGTAGAGTTAAGTTACATTGAGAGTTAAAGAAAGCATGACTCATCATTAAAGGATTATTTTAAAATGAGAGAGATTCACAGATCAAACCAAACTTACGACAATTCCTTACTCTGCCTGAGGAGACTGAATCCTGAATGCCTGAGGAGGGATTCCACCTTCACAAAAGTGTTCTAATCATCATTTTTGCTAGTTTAAGAGATTACAATATTTCCATTTTTTCTTAGGCAATCAAACATTTACTGGAGCAAAAACTATAAACTGAGTATTCCACTTCTTAGGTGAGAACTCTTACTAAATACCTGCAAGATTCATTCTCTGGATCCAGACAAATCCAAATGGTCCATGTAAGGTAGACCAGGTTATACTTGTGGAAGAATTAGCTAAAACACCATGGGGATGGGAAGCAGGTCCCAGAACTCTGCTTGTTAATTTACAGTGAAATTGATACAATGAAACCACTTTAACAAGTTTAAGAGAGCTGAAAGCCAATATTCCTGTGCAGTCTTTTGGGTTAAGTAATAAACATTGGAGTGCTGACTTGTTGGATTCTTCCCTTAGTCTTGACCTCAACATTTTTTCCCAGCTGAATTTATCTGGCAGGCTTACATAGTCTCAAGCTGAACAATACTTCATTTTTCTAGGAATTTGCTACTCAATGCACTTTTTTTGTCCCACTGTATTTTACAGACTACTTTTCTGTAGATTTTAAATATTTAACTTGCCTGTCCAGCCTCAGATGCCAGCAGAAAGGTAGAATTGTTGCCACAAGAACACACTCTGCAGACCCAGGGAAGAGGGCATTATCAAATGAAGATGTCTGCTTGGTTTCCTGGTGGTTTTTTGGTAAGGTTTCCCCTACCTGGTTTTGCATCAAAACTAGGTCTCTCTGTTGGCATCATCGATACCATTCTTTTTCCTGTGAAAGAAATAGAAGATATTTTAATAGGGCATCTTGGGTCACCAAGATCTTCCCTGTAATGTGTGAAGAACAGATTATATACGTGGCTATTGTAGTTTAAAATCAATGAGCATCTGTGCCTTCAGTAACAAAAGTTTTGATCAGTTCAACATTAAGCACAGTTACAGAATCACTGAATGGCTGAGGTTGGAAGGGACCTCTGGAGTTAATAGTAAGGAAGAAATATACTGTAAGACCTAACAGTTTCCCCTTCCCTTCTCATACTGTATGATTAGCAAAGTTCAGTACCTCCAAACTGGCATGAACGTGTTTAATGTCAGAGCTTAATAATACAGCATACATTAAAAGTATAAATACAACATTTTTGCAGCTTAGAGAAAATATTTGCCCAAGACAAGTTAAAACTATGTAGCTGTATCATCTGGTGTTTTGCTGGATATAAAATGACCCTTTAAAGCCTTCTGACATTCTCCCTGAGGCTGAGGATTGAGGCTATGACCTTTTCAAAGCCTTCCAAAGAGCTTCACAATCAACCAACTCTTATAGGGAAAGTTTCATTAGAAGCCAAAGACTTTTTTGATAAACGTGATTGCACAGTTGCCCTCTCTCTCATGAAAAACGGGCAAAATCAGGTCTTGCTATTTGAAGAACAAACAGCTGTTGGTGCTGAATGAGTTCAGAAGACTTGTCTTGTAACTTGAATTCAACTTCCAACACAGGTAAGGGGAAAAAAATACCATAAAAAAGTGGGTCCAGGGAGGCTGTGGACTGTCCATCCCTGGAGTTACTAAAACACCACTGGAGAAGCCCTGAACCACCTTTTCCGGTTGGACCCACTTTTAGATTAGTAAGACTTGGACTAGGTGATCTCTAGAGGTCCCATACCGACCTCAGTTAACCCACCAGCTGAAATTAGCATCCTTCTTCCTCTGTATTTGCAATGCTAGGAAGGGAAAACACTACTTGTAGCTATTGACTCGCTAAGGATGACTGGGCTGCAGGAAAAGAATCTGTCAAAAATAGGAGAAGATAGGATAGGACAGGATTGGATAGATCTGAAATCTGAAACTTGCCACTACTGATGTCACCTGTCAAAAAGGGAGGGGTTTCCACTAAAGTGGAAATAGAACAGGGTGATCTGGCTACCACTGTATTCTGGTACAGGTATACTACAAAGGCTATCAGCCTCCAGAGTAATGGGTAGCTTTGACTGCATGCTGTCAGTGCCAGTGTACCATCCTGTTTTGCCAGTACTTACAGAATTTTTTAATTGCTATTCACTTAAGACCAAGAATAAATTGCTATCACACTAGAAGCAAAAAGGAACACAGGAAGGAAACAGAGTCCAAATCTCTATATGATGGGTTTGTTGTAGTGAAATTTACAGCCATGTGCTGCTCAGGTCCATCCTAAAGGAATGAACTCATCTATTTTAAACACACAACAGATAGTCACTCACACCTATGGTGGTACTGCATCTTCTGGTTATTGAATAAGGAAAAGAAGTTACCACATGTTGCCAGTTATACAAATGAACACAGTCATTCTCCTACATACAGGGTTTTAAACTTCCTCCCTATGTTTCTCATTAGCATTTGCTAAAGCATTGGCCAAAACCAGAGCCCTACAATGGGCAAAAAGGGAATCAGACAATTCTAAACCAGAGCTGTTGAAGACCTCAAGCACCAAATATACAAAGTAGCTTCAATACTTCAGAAGGCATTCCTGTGGGCTGCTTGTTTAAATATCAAAATAAACTGCTTCTCAAGAAGAAATTAAACAATCTATTTGGTAAAACACAGCTTTCAGTAAATAAACTTATGCAATAACACAGCAATCTGGAAGATCATGACATAAACACCAGTTCTCTTTCTGTTTATTTTCTCTTGCTTTCTGAGCTCTCTTTTCCTCTCCTGAAGACTTTTTGCCATTCTTTAGTATGCATCAGACAAAGTCTTAGATCCCTAGGCTTTAACAGATGAGCCACAATCTCTTTTTTCCATTAACAGTATCATCTTTGGGTTTGTCAGCTCTTTGGTCCTGAAGATGCCAGACCAGAGCTGTTCATTTTTGCAGAGCCATTTGTGCTGGCACAGGCCAGCCCACCAGGCACAGTGTGCGGTGTTCGCATGCTCCTGGCATTTTGCAGGTATGCTGCTGTGGCTGCCTTTGGTGGCCACGCCATTCCAGAATCCCCTTCTTTTATTCTCTATGGCTTTGCAGTCAAAGCAGTCCATTCTGTGCCATGATACTGAGTGTCAATCTGTCTGGTTCCTTAGAAACCTGGCCAGCAGTCACCGCAGTGACACTTCTTGTGCTAGCATCCCAGAGAGGCTTCTCCTTCTTGTCTGGCTGATGGGTTGCCAACTCAAATTCCTTTTCCTCATGCAGGATATGTATCTAAAGTTTTTCCCTCAACATTTTTAGAAGACATGCTTTTATCAATAGGATGCTGTCAATAGTGGTACTAGCTATCTGTATCCAAGCGTAATTTCCCCAGGTAGGAAACGTTTTCCAGATCGGGATTGCTGGAATATGGCACATTCTAGCTGCTTCTTGCACATCCAGAGGTCCCTATGTTGATGGTGGAAATAGATTATTATAGTGCTGCTCCCACTGACAGTAACAGCATAGACTTGGGATAATACACATTCACTTCTTTTTATTGGCATTGCTAATTGTGAAAGGGAGATGATTAAGCAGACGGTTTTGCTCTCTATGTTAGTTCAACTCTTAATAAATCTAGTGAGTGACAAAACAAGCACCAATTCACGCATGTTATAATAATTTCACAACCACTGTCTTCCCAAAAGAAAATCGCAGCTACTCGGGGGAAGAAACAGTCATGGCAATTTTTCTTCAATGAAACAGCAATGGAAAATTCACCTACAAACGATCGCTTTCACTCTGACTAGCTGCATCAGAGTTTTATCTCCTTGTTTAAATAGTCTCCTTTACATGTTTCAAAAATACTCTTTCAAGAAAGATTGTAAGATGAGACTGCTCCCATAATGCAAATTACCAGTCCTAGTAGGGTAAAACTTTGGAGAGAAACAGAAGAGGTTCCATGAGAGGAAAAACATGGTGCTCAGTAGCACTGCACAAGGTCTGAGTGCAAAGTGCATGACTTCCCTCAAGCACATCCAGTGGTCTCCTAGGACTCAGAAAGAATGAAAAAAAGAGTAGATTCAGCTTCTGAAGAAGGTTGTTTGAATCACTTAATCCCCGTTCCGAGGTTCATGATCAATAGGGACTAATAAGAATGACTCAGGAGGCTACGAAGTATGGGATATTTCATGGCAGTTGATTCCTTGCTGGTAAAACAACTGCTTTTCTCATTTAAGCACAGAACAGGGAGGTTCCCAGGAGTTTTTCATTCTTGCACAGCAATGGATGAAATGGTCTCATACCAGTGCAAATGCAGGCCTAGGCTGAGGTCTTTAGGACTGGGCTGATCCTGGCAGGCCCACTCTTTAGTTCCACTCATCTCTTCCTCTTTGTTCATATGATCACTGGAATCAGATATAATTGGAGTGGGGAAAAAAGAAGAACCACCCTTCAAAAGGCTTATAACAGGCCAGAGTTCATTCTTTTTTTCCCCAAGTTTAGTAGCAATAGAAATTTCTGTAAACCAGAGAGAGATGCAGCAGATTCAGTCAAAATTATTTCATTTTTTAAAAAAAATATTAAAGTTGTATAAAAAAAGGAGAGTAGTGCATAACTCCTCGAGTTATCGGCTAGCACTGAAATCTGGGACATTGATCCCTAAATCCCAGACTCTCAGACTGCCACAGAGAGCAGAAATGCCCTCGTGCAGAGACTGTGTGACACAGAGGGGACTGAGAACTTCCTTTCACCTAAGTTTCAGTACCCCAAACCAGCCCCTTTACAGATGCATGCATATCTCTGTATTGCAGTCTGCACTTTAAATATACCCTAAAGGCAAATTTAATCTCTTTGATTTAGCTTTCCCTCAATAATTTAGTCACACACATCCTTACACAGCACATCCACTCACTCACACACATAAACAAACAAATGAAGGAATGAAAACCTATGAATTAATCAAGCTATTTCCCTGAAGACTCTGAAAGAAGAAAGCAAGAGAAATTGTAAATGATATTTCTATTTGGGAGGCAGCTGGATTTTATCACGATGGGGCCATCCAAACATATAAATATCTGAGACGAGAAGCAAGAAGATGAAATGAAATGGATGGAAACATTTGTGCTGTCAGTAAGATGAAAGAATAAAGTAAGTTGTGGGTGCAACAGAAAATGATTCTTTAAATTAGACCCATATCCTCAGCATCATATTTAATATCCTTTCCACTAACCTGCCCAGAAACTATTCTCGCTATTCTCAAACTTGAACCTAAGCTTCTCTTTTCTACAGCAATAGTGCTTCAATGCATAATACATGTGTTACACCCAACAATCAACTAATGTGGTTAACAGCAGCCTAAGGTGAAGCTACTACTTGCATTTCATTTGTTATTTGACAGCATTGCCCACTTGAACATTGATATAGCTATTTACTGACCAGTAAAATGGTTATTTATATTTTAATTATAAAGCCCATGGCTTCAAATTTTATTTATAAAAAATACATTAATTTCTATTCTATATGTGACCAATTTAGTCCCAGAATGAAGCTCCTGGCAGTTACTGCATTCAAGCACAATAGGATTCTGATTCTTTAACTCAGATCTGTCTCATTTTATCAATATTCTCTAAATGGTTATTTTCTGCACCCTACACTTTTAAATTACATGTACACAATGAATGTTTAAAAGGAGCAAATAGGAGACAACTTATTTTTCTAGTAAAGCATTTCCTGAAGAAAAAATTGTAATCATTTCAAATTATGCCCAGGAAGTTAAACGAAATAAAAGATTAAAAAAAAAAGAAGAAAAAAAAATGTTCCCTGAGAGTTTTTCCAGACTGCAAAATTCACAAAATATCTCAGAAAAACTCATTTGGCAAACAAATAATCCCAAAGAATTACAGTAGTTTTGTATGTGACAGGGAGTCTGAAACAGACAGTTTAGGGCATATGCTTTGGAGCTAAAGAAAACCCTTTTTTGACCAAGGCAATTACAGACTTTTCTAGCAGCAGACATTTCATTAGAAAGGCAGATTTCTCTTTGTAGGTACGTAGAAGACAAAATTTCAAAACTGGCATCCAGATGGGGTATAAATTTGAGTGAGCCCTCTAAAGGAGCCAATATTGTGATGACCACACGTGTGTGTGATGTAGAAATACATTTACAAATGTTGTATTCAATTTCTGCCTGCAGGAAAAGCCAAGCATTTGGAATTTATCACTATTTACAAAAAGACACCAAAATATTTAGTCTAAGATTGTATTAGTTACTTGATTATTGTTAAAAAGAAAAGAGGCAAATTATCCTAATAGTTCCATTAATTTCATTCTGCTTCTACTGGACTACAGAAGTGAGCAAAGGTTAGAGTGCTCTGCATCTGAATGTTTAGAAGTTTGATTATGGAAATAAGATGAAATGCTAACAATCATGAGGTAAGTTCAAACCTTTAAAAAAGATAACACTCACTTATCTCTTTATTGTGCCTGCCTCTTTATCTCTTCACAGTCCTTTTCCTCCATGATCTGCAGAGGTGATCTTTTCACCCTGTTAAATCACACTTATCAAGTCTCCTGAATGCAATAACCTCTTTGGCACATTACCTATCTTTTAGGATTTGTATTTAATATATTGTGGTGTTCTTTCTTTTTTTTTTTTCCCTAGTAGGTTACTCCAGAGCTCAGAATTGTTGGACTACCAACTGATTTCACAATTACTTTGTGCTATGGGTTGTTTTCATTTGTGTGACTCTCTCTGTTGCAAACTGAACATGAAACATTCGAAAGGTAAAAAGAGGAAAAAAATCCCTTTCTCTCTCTCACACACATATACAGACAGAGTTTTTTTTTAATTAAGCAGACATTATTTCAGATTGGAAAAGCCTCAGCTTCCTAGATACTTCTATGAAAGAGATTCTGCACATACCAGATTTATCATCAGACAAATGACCTTAAATCCTCTCTCTGTCCATCATCCATCATGTTACAGTGTTATAGGGTAAGTCTTGTCCATTATCTGTGGAATTCAGACTACCAGGCCCTAACAGGGGCTGTAGTGGTGGTAGAGTGCACCCTTGAAAAGTGAACCCTCCCATACTGTAGTGCTGTGGTTTTACACGTGTGGGTATCAGGAAAATATGCCCTCTTTTTCATTAATGCTCAACCCACTTCACAAATCTTCTCTGCTCTTGATTTGATGCAGGTTTATAAAAAAGACAAATCTAACGTCAGTCTGGGATTGGTTTGGCAGGACTCCAGGAGAGTCGGGTGGCCAGTGTCTCATTGCCTCTGCACTGTTCATTATAAACTGAGCTAAGGAGGGATGCTGTGGCGTTAGTGAAGGTCAGTGTGACTTCCTCTGATGAATACAGGAATCAATACCTGGCTGGGTGAGATGAAAAGTTGGTTCTCTGCAAAAACAAGATTTCAGACTGCAACTAGATACTCAAAATTGCTATTGAATGTTTGCAGTAGGAATATTTTCCTGTTATTTTTAAACACTTAATTGGTGGTTATAACATCAAAAACATCAAAGTTTTTGGATTCTTAGGGAAAAAATAGGTACTGGCTTTTAATAAAAAATTCCTTTCCACCAGAAACTTGATTGCATTTTCAAACTATTAGCAGGAAGCAGCTAAAATAAGCAATATAGAAACAGCTGAGCAGTATCTCTAGCTACACTTTCTTTTACATATATATATATATATATAAATCTTTCCATCACATGCATATAGGCAGTTCTTTGTCTAAAGACACCCTTGTCCTTCAGATTCTTACACTGAAGGTCAATTTTAAGAAGGTAATGAGACCTAGTGACTCTGTGTCTTTCCAAGACTGCTGTATAAAATGTTTAAATATAGAGGACTGACCAAGAAAGGGGCAATGAGCTGGCTGACATGAGCATGCCATCCTCTGAAACCTTGCTTCCATAGTGCTTTCTTTTCACTTTCACCCTTGTATTCTTATAACCCGCATTACTCAATCCACGTTCAGCTTGCCCATTTACCAATCCCTAATTTCTAGAGTACCATCACTCCTCAGCCGTTAGTTGTTCAACAGTGGACCTGCCTGCTGCTCAGTATCTCTGCACAATTCTTACCTATTTTCTGATGAAACACAATCTCTTCCCGTCCCTTCCTTATAGGACTGATTTTGGACTATAGCATTATTTTAAAGACTTAATTGTCAGTTGAGCATCTGTCACTTTACAAGAGCACTATCCCAGCAGACTAATTTGTTTCCAGTTAAAAAAAGACAATAATAATACACTGCACAAAATCTCCCAATACGGTATGATTGGCACAGGCTTTTAGTGAGTGAATCAAAGCTATTCTTTATAGAGCAGTGACTCACCATGGCTTGCATGTATGAAACCTTCCACTGGAGGGACCCAGTTCTGTGCTTGTGATAGTAAATTTACGCTGGCCAGGACAACCATACTTCTGGACCATTATTATTCCTATTGTTATTTACATCTACAAAAAACATACAGTAAAATTAGCCATAGAGACTTAAGAATTATTTTAGTATAAAGCCTGCTTCATTGTAGATGGGTCAAGTAAAGAGTTAACTGAAAAATCCAGTATACAAAATAACTGCTATAAAAGTATTTTTTGTTACTATCTCTAGTTTCCAAATTTTAGAAAGCTTGAAAAAAGACAAAACAAAAAACCCAATCCAACAAATGTTTATTAAAAACCATAATTTCTGAAAAAAATCACATAGTAGGGTGGACAAATAAGAGGGATCATGGGAATTTAAAAAATACTGTTAAGACTTGAAATTATTTTTCTATATTTTTTTTTCACTCCTACAGGCAAAATGTGGCCTCTACACCTGAAGATAGAGATGGTCACAGTCTTTGACCCTACAATCCAGCACTCCAGCACACCGGAACACTCCAGACATCAGGACTCATTTCCAGGAACAGGACTTGACTTAATAAAACAGACTTTAAGGCGCTTGCTAGCTTGGATGCAGCAGCTTTCATTCAGTGGAGCACTAGTCCTGGCTGACCCACATGCTGCCTTCCATCACCCACTCACCAGCAATAATGCCCAAATGTTCAGGAACTCTCTAAAATTATAAGTTACTTTGTATATATTTAATTAGTCCTTCTACCCATTGAAGAGATTTTGCCCCTCATCACAGACTCATAATGGCACCAGAATGAATGTGGTATCTGAGATCCAGGGACTTTATCTGACCCCGTGTATGGAATACAAAAGCGAGAGGTCGAAACTCATGCCCTTGAACTACATTAATAGTCTCATTGACCTCAATAAATATACTGGTACAAAAAGAAATACTATGAATTTGGCTCAATACATGGAATTTCCATTGAATATATTAGGCTTTCCTGTTCTTTTAAAATAAAAAAGTACTTTGGATTTCCTTAGTATTTATGATAATATAAGCAAAGGCTCAACAGCTCACCAGAATAAATGAATTCTTTATCTTTACATCCACAGTGCTATAACTAGCACTTTTTTAATTCATAGACAGTCTTCCTATGTGATTAATTAATAGCATTAAGAAAGAGAATTTTGGTAATTTTACCATTTTTGTGTCATGTTCTACAGTGAACTGTAGGGTGATAATACAAGAATAATTTAGAGATAAATTAGCATAATAACTAGAAGCCTAGAAGTCTTTATAGTGTTTTTAATATTTATGCTTGATAAATATTGCTCTATTTATCAGTTTATGCAGTATAAAGTGAAACTTAATGTAAGAAGGTTATTAGCATAAAATTAGCATAATGAGTAAAAAGCAAAACACAAAGGTAATCAAGAATAACAGAGGTTGTTTCCTCTTGCCTCTCTCAAAGGACATACTTTGCACCCAAAAATCTGTGTTATGGAAAACAAATTTCATTTAAATTAATGATGAGGTTCTATTATAGCTGTGAAAAATGGATATCTTTTAACGGTTCTTCCAGAAACTGCTTTTTTGTCTCTTTCAAACTTCTTCACACAGTCTAGCCACTCAAAGAATGAGATCATTTTGGTCATACTGCTTAGGAAAAATTAATTTTAAAAAGGACATTTGTCCAATGTAGCAAGACCATTTAGCTCTGGGTTAGCTCTGACACTAAAATGTCATATGAAACCAAAGAGACGAACCACAGATTCATACTCGTAGACACTAACAAAAAATGGCAAACAGCAATAGGTAAATGATAAGTGGTATCTGTATAGAGAGATACATCAGCCAAACAACTATTTTTGGACTTTTAAAATTTTAGGTAAATGTAATATATGAAGCCTGAAGTTGCATGCTTCCAAGTTCAGAGTTCATCATACCAACTCTGATACCAGATACCTCACACTTAATTTTGCTGTCTTGTACAGCTTCCTAGTGATATTCAAATCTCTTTTCAATCTTCTTCAACTACAGTTCCCAAAAGTTTGTCCTGTACTACTGAAACCCATGGCTTGATAGCCACCTCTTGGAGACAAGGGCAATAACCTAGCAGGGGAGAGAGCTGATAAAGGTGAGAGAGAATGGAAAGACACCAAATCATTCCTTAACCTACTCTGATATGACCCACACCAGGTTTATGGGGGAAGACATGAGACTGGTTAAACCTGGATAAAAGGGGCTTCAAAGCCATTAAGTCATTATTTCTCAGGAATAAATGCAAGAAGCAGTTAAGCTTCTTTCTGATATCAGAAGCTGAAACAACAGCAAGCATCTACCCAGAATATACATAAATACTCAGAATTAAGACCTGAGAATGGAAGAGCATCTCTCGGATGGGTTTTAAGAAGATTTGTTTATCTGTGAAAGACAAAAGAGGGGAGAAGCTGTACAGACAGACATCTTTAGGCCAACACATTTAATTCTCCATGGGATACAGGTTGCTTGAACTCAATCCAGCACAGCAGTGTCACCCCTACACCCTCTTTTCCTCAGCCCTGCCTAGGGAGTTGAAACCAGGGAGCAGCCTATGGGAATCACTACAGCAGCTCTGTGGCATGTGGGGATTTCTCAAAGCATTCTGACAATTTCTTCAGTTTTTTGATGCCCTATGAAAAAACTGATACAAACATTCTTGTCTGAAGTGCCATTCTGGGGATGTGTCCACTTGCTACTCATCACATGCATATGCAAAAGGCCACAAAGTGCAAAGCAAGAAAGCCATGTTTGAACACTCAATGACTTCATGACCACAACTCGATCCTCCCTATTACTTAAAAAGAGCGACTAGCACCAGCACTCACCCACAGTTGAAAAGTCAGCAGCCTTCTTTAACTCTCTTCTCAATTCCCAGTGATGAGAATACAGCTATAACAAGGTCAATTTGCACACATGAAATTTTTTTCTAACTGCAAAAAATTATCACATTCTTGACATTTCTGCTCTAGTTGGTACAAGGAGTCCAGGTCCTAAAGTCACTCACAAAGCCAGATCTCCTTGGCAACATATACAGTAAAACACAGCTTGGAATTATTGCTTTTTTCTACCACTATAGTATTAGTCATCAGAAGGCAATTCTTGGTTTATGCTGAAAATGTATGATCCTTTTCACTCCACCAGTACTTGTAAAATATACTAATTACCAATGTAAGGATTTGTGTAAGATATCTGGAAATAATAGAAATAAGCCTTTTAACAGGCACAGTAATTATGCAGACACAACAGATGCTAATAACAATTTTCATTTCTGTGGAAAAATGATTAAGGTTTAAAAGTACAATAACAAAGAGGCATAAGAAGAGTACAAGGGGGCGTAGATGACATGAGACAATGTATGTGTGATCACAATTGCTAATTTAAAAAGAACTTTCACACTGAAATAATCTCAAAACCATCTCCTTGACAGCAATCTGTTTGCCTTTCATGCTATTTTCCTAATTCCTGTTACCCTGGTTCAGCTATTTACCAAAGTTATTTCAATCTCCATTTCTGTTTTCTGTCCCAGGCAAAATGTCAGATCAGGTGTAAAACCAGATTCTTGAATATTTGCTTACTAATAATTCTCCCAGAACCTTTCTTCATGCTTTAAATATTTGTCTCTGGAATCCTGTTAAACTTGAGTAATCGCCTATCAAAATTTTTTAACCGCTTCATATGGGTAGGGTGTTGTTTTCCACCTAGTGTCCCAAACCACTCTGTGCAATGTGTTAAGATCCAGTGCAGAAGTGGTTATGTATCTGCAGTGCCTAAGTAGGCTCCTATAAAAAGACACACACACAGAACAAGAGCCAAGTCTTCCAATTACCACCAAGTTCAGTGTTAAATATAATGAGTGGTGGAATTAAAGTTCGTAACTCCACTTGTGTTAGTTGCAGACTTCCTGTTAAGTCCAAAAAATTGTTCATTAAGATAATTAAAGTTCTGGGCCATCTCACCCATCAATCAGTCTTTCTTCTGAGCACTTAACGGTTATTGCGGAATAGACTCTGAAATAACCCATTAACTCAGCACAGGTTTGCCAGAAATTATAGGTGCTTTGAGATCGCTAGGAATGAAAGGTGGCATATAAATCAAAGGCACTGTCATCATTTGATGCTCCTGAAGTCTGCACTGAAGTTACCTCAATCATTAAGGGTTGGCATTGCAGCCATTTGCATTGGAAGTTGGGACTACAATTTATTTCCAAGATCGAAAGAGGAGGTGAACTGGCTGCTGAGGTGATGAATCTGACATTACAGCAGAGATCCTGGCAAGGGATCCCAGAGACAGAAGTATTTATGGAGCTGTCCTTCAGAACAAAGCATAGAGCAATAAACCTGGTAAAGATATTTTCAAATCAAACCATTTCTTCCCCAAATGTCCACACAAAAAATAGCTTAGCAAATTCCATTGCACGATGGAAGAAAGATTTGCTCCCTATGCATACAATATTTTTTGAGAATGATGCATGCCTCCTCTTCACACTACAAGCCACAGAGGCTACTGAAAGAAAAATAAATCAGTCCACACTGTATTTAAGTGTGCTAGGTATTTTGTCAATTATTCAATGAAACAGTGGGTATGCAGGCATGACAGCATACAAGAGTTAGCTTTAAAACAGGCACTGCCAGCAATGTGGCTATGGCAGTTTTGAATGTAATATGAACTAGCCTCTTGATAATTTTTTTCAGTTTATTATGTGAAATCTGCAACTAAAGGGAATTCTTTTCATCACAGCTGCCCTGGTAATGTGGGCACAGTTCTCCAGCACAAAGTTGATTTGAATAGAGAGGTACAGGCAATGCCACAATCCAGATGACGCCTCATGGTAAAATTTCACAACAATTTAAGGAGTGCTGTGTTCAGTCATACCTCCTTGTAGACTAATCCTGGGAGGGCAGATCAAGTCCCCAGGTGCTCCCGTATTGCGACTTTCCCACTGTCTAGTGGCTGAAGAGCTATAGGCAATAATTCAACAATCCTGTACCTCGTGGAGATTTTTTTATTATTTTTGTGTGTGTGTAAGGGTCCTTGTTTTTTAAGGAAAGGATCAAACAATGCTACTTTACAGCTGCCATCTTCTGGTTCAGCACCTAAGTTCTCATGTTAAAAAAGATTTCTTACTTCTAACATAATATTTGGAGTAGACAGAACCCCAGAATAAACCCTTGCAGTGGTATTTACCAGCAAAAGAAAAAAAGAGCTTACTCCCAATGGGGTATCAGTCAACAACTTACGACACTTTAAATTGAGGAATTGGTACCTAAATCACTGCTGACTGTTACACTCAAGAAAGAGAGAATGAACATCACAGCAGACAGATCGTATTAGAAATATCCTAGTTTGCTAAGTCTTTGGGAGATGTTAAGGCAGGTTTGAGAGTGTGTCGCTGTCTGCTGGGCCCTCCCTTGTTCTATCACAGACTCTGGGACAACACCTGGACGTACAGGGGTGAGTTGGAAGCTGTGGTTTTCTGTTTCCTATTAACACAGGCAGAGATATTTACTGAATTAGATGTTCAATCACTGCTCAGTACTTTCAGAAATATGTTCTAGAGATTTCAAAAAGGACACTTTCAACTCATGGTAAATGGTCGCTTTATATATATCCTTCAAATAAGTGCCCTAAATCTGTTCTGTGAGCAATACAAAGACTAGGTATGAGCATTTCTGGTATTTACTGAGGTTACTTTGGAGAGTGTTTACGGAAAGCGATGAAAAGTAAGACACTGATCCAGCTTTCTGTTGTTCTCTGGCAAACTTAGCAAGAACAACACGTGAAATGTTTGGTCAGTTCCCAGCTCCTCCTGCCCTTTCTTCCCGTCTATGACACCTCCATTTACTTAATCTATATTTTCTTTCACTGCAATGCTCTCTGCTAACATCCTTTTGGCAGTGGTTTTGATGTAAACCCCAGTCTAAAAGTGAGAATTGGTCAAGGAAACACATTCTCTTTCTTACAGAGACAAGGGGACAAAAGAACAGCCAACGAGGGTCCTTGATTTAGGGTGATGAGGTCCACATTTCGTACCATTTTGATTTATTTGCAATGAAAGATTTTAAGCATACTCCTCTGATAGCTATGGGGATGTGAGGAAAAGAAATATCAGAAATTATTTCAAATTAAATATTATAGAAAACAGGCATAAAGCAATCTTCTATGGAAAGTTCTCGGTAACTTACACATTGTGTATCATAATATGAACATATCCTGTGGTAAAAATAACTCCGGATATCAAACCCTTCTGCAGCTATAAATCGACAGAGATATAACTGAAATGCTTCCACAAAGCTATTAGAAAAATCATTGAAAGAACAGAGCAGCTTTGAGGTACCTCTTGTGAACTAGCCTATATAAATATTTTTTTTTAACCACTTTGTGCTGTATGTTTCTTTCTTTTCACAGTTTTGGCATTAACTGGTGACACAGGGCAGAGAACTGTGTGCCTCAGAGATATTTACTGGAACAGCATAACAATACTGGGTGAAGACTGCAGCATCAGTGTATACAGACAGGGACCTCAGTACTGCAGCACACTGGCAATTCCTCACCTCGCGCTGGGACTGTGGCTACACTTTAGAACAGTCCAGTTACATTTTTCCTTTGACTGTCCCCAGGTTAGTGTGAGGTGGTTTCCTTCCAAAAGCAAAAAATCCACAGTGGTACTCAGCAAGGGACTCTCTTTCACAAAATAAGCAGAAAATTATCTTTAAACTTATGGGCTGTTTGCTTTCCCTTGCCAATCCCAAGCAAAAGATGTCATTGATACCATGTTCAGAGAAGGCCCCATTTTGTTCTCCCTCCTAGTACTGGTGACTTTGTCACTGGGGCTGAGAAAAAACAGAATCTGATCTAGAACCATCAAATACTGGAAATTCAGACAACACTGACGTGAGTATTCCCAACAAAGAAACTTCTAATCTGGGAAGCTGCCATGCAATTCACCACCCCATCTCCGCTCCCTCTCCAAGTTTTCAAAACAGCAAATGTGAATTATGAACAGCTTTTGTAACTTATGTTCTTGTCAGCAGATGAGGAATTATTCAGCAGTATTCACTGATCTTAAATAATGAACAAAGAACCCAGCAAGTTGTTACAGATAGTTCATAAACAACAAAGTGGCAGAGCTCATTTAATAGATTATGCATTCTGAATTGTTTTTGCTAAATCTAATATACAGTACCTATACATATGGGAGGGAAAGAGAGAACATTAACAGCTTTTAGACATATTTTAGAAATGTTCATGTCAATTGTATATAATTTTCAAGGTTAATGGCTTTTTGATACATAATAATGGAACTCCCATTTAATGTACATATCCTAGTTGCAAAACTTGTTTCATTTGCATAATCATAAATTGCAGTAGAGCAATCCTCAGCATGTGGCTATTCATTTGATGAAAATGTAAATTTCAATTTTATTTTTGTTCAATTGCATACACACTGTATTTACTGAATATGAGAAAAAGCATTTTAATTTAACCAATGAACTCAGCTCATTACAACCTACTTAGAACCTTGAGTAGCCCAGAATTTTGTTTAAGCAAGGATTTACAATTAGCTTCTCTTTTTATTTTATGTTTTAACACCTAGAAAAAGTTACTGTGTTTACTTCTATGCAAATAAATTCCCTTTAGAATGTAAGTTTGCTTCGCCATTTTAGATACAAAATTAGTGTAGTAACATTCAAAATAAAGGCATTAAATTTTTAAAAAAAAAAAGAGGGGGGGAGACATTTAAAGCTAGCATTGAGTGAAATCTCAGAGGGAAAAAAAATAAAGGTTTCTTGTGCCAAGGACCTAAAAGAGACTCTGGTGTAAAAATGAATACCCAGATCAACAGATCTTGCTTACACAAGCTGAGAATCTAGGCCTGGCTGTGCTGGAAGGGTTAGCTAAATGGATGTCTTTTTTACTTGTAAACTGAATTTATTACATAGAGGCATTCCTGAGAGACAACATTCATAAACTGTCTTGTAGAAGTCTTGCATACAAACCTGGTTCAAGAGTCTTAAATTCCCTCTTTTAAAGTCAAGAAACTTTGGAGATACAGAGAAATACTAAGGAAATGAAACTCATGTCCTGTCTGTCATTACAAGTCTCTACTACTGACATCAGTGTTCATCACTGTGATTGAGCCAGTGAAGCAACACTCATCACGTAATTAATGAGAGCTCACTCATCATCACTGTGGGTATTTCCAAGCTACAGATGAGAGCAACAGGTTGAGACTATGATCCTCAAAGGGACCATTTCGTTGACTGAAATTAATTTGCTCTGACATTATAACTACTATTTCTAATTAAGCCAAGTTCATGATCTTTATAGAAGAGAAGTACAGCTTAGAAAGATGAAAAAGTCCAAACATTTTGAGATAATATAAGTAAATTTCTACTTTGGACTTAATTAAAAATGTATCTGATAATCACAGTAATGGGCCTTATTTTAATAAATAATTTTTATTGCATATCTTGCAAAGATTAACCTGGATTCCATTTCTCTTCAGAGGTGGAACAAGTATAAGTAATTAAAGTTTACAATTGATAAAATCTAGCATTAGAATTGCATGCTTGCTTTGCTTTCTCCATTCATTCTCTTTCCCCTTTCAAAAAACAACTGTATTCCTCTGCATTGTTTAGCTGCAGTCATTACTTTCCTCTGACTTAAGAACAGAGTATCTCTAGAAGCAACTCTACAAGACCCATAGACATGTAGGCATGCTTCTCCTTTTCACCCAGGAACATTGAGCAGATGGAAAAAGATTTGGGACACTTGTCCATAATGTCCCACAGCTCAGTCAGGCAAATAACTGGAACATGTAGAAATACCAGAAACATTTAGTGCACATGCATAGATCTACTCAACACTGATAAAGGTCAGTCGGTGTGTGTGCAGCAAACCTTACCTACTTATCATGCACGGGACTTGCTGTAACACAGCGTATGTTCAAGTATCTGCTGTGTATGTGCTCCATCTGTGACCCACATGTATGTCCAACACAATAGGAAAATGTTGGACTTCCTATGCATGCTTTGCAGATCAAAGGTCATCACTAAACTATGATGTTACGAGGCAATCACAGCCTTTGTTATATCTGGTCTAATAATGTCTGATATGAATGAGCTGAGACATTTGGATTACAGCACATGCCAGAAGCCAATACTCATAATGGGACCAAGTGTCCCTGCCAACTGCTAGAATAGCTGGCTTGGACAAATGAAAAACATTCAAAAAAGGAGAGTGAAATACGTGTTTTATTATGCCTTCATTCCAAAACTGAGGAGGTTGAAGTCATAAAACCTTGTGGTAGCTTGTGGTTTCCTTTGGGCAACTCATTGTTGAATTTCATTTTCCTGACCTATCTCATGAAATTCTGAGTTATATTTCTGGCAAAACCAATGGATTTTGATGACTGCTGTACAACACAAATATTGATTACATATATTTTCCTGGTAGAAAAAGTATTTTCTTTTTTCTTAGAAGTGATAGTTCGAAGCAGAATGCAATTAATTTAGAAGGTCCAAATCATCACTGAACTTGTCTACAGTACCTTTATGTATGTATACAGGTGTATGTATATATGTATATACATACACATATATTTAGCTACAGGATTCAAAATCCTGATCTACTGCATAGTATGGTGCGTTGCCTTATTTTCTAATCACCTGAAGTAAACTGAGAAGAGATATGCAATGGGTAAATTTATAGAAAGAGGAATCCCTCCTATGAAAGAGATGAACAGCTCAGCCAGCTGGCATTTCTCTCCAATGATCTGGCATAGTACCTACATGAGCTAATTTTCATGGCCCTGGTTGAAGTCTTTGCTGGGCCTTCTCCAGGCTGCTGTGCTAAGCCTCACACTAGACTGCAGGGCTCCCCTCCATCAACACAGTCCTTGGCTCTCCAACCCACGGCATACTTTTGGACACAGTCTCCCTTCAGAAGCAGAGCCATGCTTTGTCAAGAATTGAATGCCTTGAGACCAAGTTGGCAGTAGCACCGTGGTAAGTAAATGGAGCTGCACCTCAAAACAGAGTGATTTTCTATGTGCTTCACACCATATTATCCTGCAGAGAGTTGAATTGCTAAATTTCACAGAAAACAGTAAGGTGAAACAAAAAGAATTGTTTATAAAAACTACTAACCTATCACTTTGGAGAATGGCATAATTTGGCAGACCAAATGGAGAGCTCTGAGTTCAGCTCCTTATGTTCTAACTCTAAGCACCTCCTTGTTTGATGAAGACAACTCAATTAATTGGCATTTGTCCCAGTTTTTCCTATGTATGAAATTACAGTATTATTATTCTGGGCAAAATGGTACAACATAAAAATATGGATTAAAGAGAAAATGTGGACTATATAAAAATAATATAACATTGTTGACGTCAATGCCAAAAATGAAACAAACAAAAATATTCTCTTGATGTTTGCATTAGCAACTTCAACTATCTCCACGGGATTAAAAAACATACTGTAGGAGTAATTCTATCAGTGGTTCAATAACTTAATTGAGCAAACATGTTTAATGCTTAAGTTTTTCCATCCCATGAAATAAACACAGATTTCCAAGCCAGCAAAGCCTCCCACACGCTCAACTGAGAAGTCATGCTGTTATTTCCATCCCTTCCTGCTGGACCACACCCTCTCACACTGTGCCCCAAAGGCAGTGGGTTTGCTCCATATGCCACTGGGTTTAAGCCATCCTATTTGCTTGCATGGCACTATTTGTATCAAATCTGGTTTTCGATGTACAGCATGATAATGACATAGAAAAACCAAACCAAAACCCTGACCATTAATTGCTGCGTTTCTGACAAACCTGACTAGGAAATGCAGTGTGTGCAGCTACAGTTGCAAACTGAGACAATGAAACAAAATGTAATTACTTGAGCGGAAATGGAAGTAGCATTCTCACTTAAGACCACCATGAAATTCTGCAGCATTTACATACATAATACACCCACAGTGAAGTTTTGTCTTTGTACTTTCAAATGACCATGGATTCTACTTAATTATGCACATAAATTATGAATAGTATTCCTTTTCTTGTACTTCATTTCTGGTATTTCTTTGTTTGTTTATAAATTATTTGCCAGGTTCATTCTGGAGAGAAAAAGGATGGCCTCTCCTCCAGGAAGTTTAGAAACTAAGAAAGACAGACATTGAACACAGAGGGAAACTCCAGTTTTACTGTTTGAGTCCAAATCTAATATAAAAAGAGGATCAGAGTACAAAATTTCTTCCAAACTGAAAGGCAGATCCTCAGCTGGTACAAAATGCAGCTATGCCAACTGACCAGATCCAACTGATGATACAGCCCCAAATTTTCATACATCCTATCAGATGCTGCAGGCAAATTCATTACACTAATAAAAAAAAATAAAAACCAAACCCCAAACAAAAAACATAAGTAGTAAATTACCAATGAAATAAAAGAGAATACTAAATTCCATATAGTATATCACCTACACATTTTTGTCTTTGAGTGCAAAGCCAGGCACCAATTCTGCCATCAACAGCAGTTCTTTCTCCCTGCAAAGCTCTGAAAATATTCTAGGCTGATATAGTCCTTGTTAACTATATCTTGAAATACCACAGATAGAAATTTCACTGTTTCTTTCTGCTACACTCAGAAATACATTGAAGAGCTTGTTTAAAATAAGAAATTTAGTTACCAAAACAAGTCTACTTTTAAAATTTAATAGAGTTTTCCATTGGTAATTACCTCAAAGAATTTTTATGTCACAAGACTACGATGGTAGTACGATCACAATTCAGACATTAGTTACAAGCAAGCAGTGAAATGATTCAAATATTCAAAGTATGCTTATCTTGGAGACAGCTTTTCAATTTTGAGTTCTGCCTTTATCTGCCATTATAAAAATGAACTTTTTATAAGATTTAAAGATAATGTGCTAGGTAGGGCCATTGAGACAAACATTCCCTACAGCAGCTCACGTTTCTTGCTACAACAGCACATAAAATACAGCTAACACCCAAGATGTTTGGAGAACCTGGGCTTCCTTTAATACACCAGTATCTTTCAGCCTTGAGGGAATATAATACAGTGGATCTGGTTATGTAGCCCAGAAGGTTCAATCAGAAAAAAAAAGAAAAAGGTAATAAAAGATGCAACAGGCAGAATAATTTTAATGATGTTGTTTCACCTTTACCCTAATGTAAAAATGTGAGCTGTTGAATAACCACCTGGATTTACGTACTATGAGTCAGAATATAATTATGTGACGTATTCACAGCTTCAGCACCTAATCAATTGCAACATTCTCATGAATCACACACTTCAAGCCATACTGATTTCAACTGCAAAAGCAGCCTCACTAGGTACCACAGACAATCCAGGGTAGCCAAGCTAAACTTCACGCTTGGGTTGGGACTGCAGAATAATCCTTCACAATCTGACTCAGCTCAAAATCTTCATGAATAAGGCACTTAAATTCAGTCATCACTTTAATAGTGTAACATAAATGGTACTTGGGCTCCTTAGTGCCTTTCTCCCACATAAGGATTCCAAGGCACTTTCACATAAAAAACCATTGTTACTCACGTATTATAAACAAAATATCCCTTTTAAGAGACCTGGACCTTCTCAGGACCAAGTATAAGAAGCAATAACTCTCATATTTGAGAAATCCAAAATCTAAAGTGTTGTGTGTAAATTTAGATTTTCTAAGTTATTGAGAAAACTCATCATTCAAGACATTCTGAGTTAAAACAGAAACAGATATTAATGAACTATGAGGAAAAAGTACAAATCAATGCATTTATAACAATTTTGGTGTGAGCTCATCTCAGAGACCTGATTTCAGAACTATTGTGCTCCAAAAAACTAGGAAAACTTCCAGCCAAAAAAGTATGACTGAACAGAAAGTTATGCAAGGATCATCTTGCAGGCACTAAAATAATCGTATGGACAGATTCATAATACTTACCATAGGCAGCAAAGTTATATACTCCAAGAGCTAAAAAGTAGGCCCCAGCTGAAGTCACATGTTTTTATTCCCTTGATTGAAAAGAGACAAGTACGGAGACTTTCAGAAAACACAGGTGTTTTTGTGTCTAAATTCAGAACCTGTGAGAGGGATCCGACTCATGATGAAGACTAGTTCTCTAGCTGCTCATACCTGCCCTTGAGATGCACATTTTTCTCACATTTTATGGAGTTTGTGAGCAAAAATATAATTACCTATTAAGTTACAGTATCTCCTGGGGCTTTTGAGAAGACATTTGAAACTTCTCTAAAACATTCCCTTGGTTTCTGACACTTCAATTCCATAGACAGGTAGTAGTCCTAAACTCAACACTAGACAGTCTCCTAGCTTAAATCCTGTTGCTGAACTTCCCAAAGACTGATGTATAATCTCAGCATGGACGTGTACAGACTAATTCTCTACAGGAAGCTCTGAAAGTTTGCTAAACTTTCCTAATTCCACCTGAACCAGTCCATAGTCAAATGAAGTTGCCCCTGAAGTCAGTGACAGTCAGAAGTGCCCATGTAAAGACAGGGATTTGGATGTTAATGGTGTATTGTTAGAAAGAAAGAAACAGAGCAAACTATAGAAGCCTCAAGTTTTTAATTAGTGAGGCAATAAGGTCGCTGCAAGAAAACAACCAAAGGCAGGGTCTGTAAAATAACACCATGTTATTTCCAGCACTTTATATTCTCAATGGGCTTGATCCGATCCTTATTCAGAAAACATTTCACAGACTTCAGACACGTTGCTATGCAGTGATTTGCAATCTGTTTCATTAATCCAGAAAAATTCTAACTAGCAACACAACACCCTTTGATAATCCCAAAGCACGGCAACAAAGAAGAATGTTTACTACTGTCTAGTGAGCCATACATAATACAGCTCATCATCAAACTTCCTTCCTGCAGCAGCAGTAAAAGAAATCTGCAATATCCCTTGAATCTTCCATAATTATCAGAGTTCTAAGTATAGAGATAACCAAGTCAAATTAGATTTTGTGCCACTAAAATAATAAATGTACCCAATAAGGGTTGCAAAGCAAGGCAACCAAAAAGCTCATGTGTATTTTTACACTCAGTGCATAACAATTTCCAGTCCAACTAACTGCTCTGTGTATGCTGCAGGAAGATGGCCCAACCCTTCTGCATGAGAACTGTTGGTGCAAAAGAAACATCACAGGTGTGTCCGCAGAGAGCTGAGCTTCACTGCTCAGCTTCTTCAGTACAAGGCCAAAATGTATTATACCCCAGATGATCTAATACACCCATCTGAAAGAGAGCATCATTCCTAGGGCACAGAGATTAGCACTGTGCATGGGTATGATCTATTTTTCTATGTGACTTTTATTAATGTTTGAGTATCTAGACTGTTTCTGCTCTATAGCATTGAGCAAGTCATTTAAAGTACAGACTAATTATGACTGGCAGGCTGATTTAAATAAGAACTGGTTACAAATCAGATTATCAGAACAAAAATACAATGTTGCATTTTGGATATTTAGCACTGTACCATCTGTCTTTACAATTGTACCTTTATAGTATTTTTGCTGAGCTCTCTCTGCAAATCCTTTAATGTTAAATTGTATTATACCACCTTCCCTCAGACTTCAATGTATTTCAGGTACTGAAAAACCTGTCTTACAGAATGCAGCAAACTCTTCCCTATAATGCAACTCTTTCCCTTCTCATTCTGTTTATCTGCATAAAGGTAAATTCTAAATCTGTCTTAATTATTTTTTATACACCACAGTGAATATGAATTCAGACAAATAGTGCTATACCCTCGCAGCATGGAGACATGCATGCACGGAGGCAGAGCAGTCCATCTGAAGGAGGACGTGAGTTTTCAAAATAATCCACTCTGCTGATGTACAGCATGTGTCACGCACCCTCAGTTCATTAAGGAAACCAAACACAGGAATGGTTCTCTGCAAGTAAGTCAACAGACAGAGTTTGAGTTTTGTAACCTGTGAACTATAGAAACATTGCAAGCAAGCACAGACACGGCTGAACCAATATGTTGTAACATCAGTCAATTATCTCTACTGAGGACAGTAACACAAGAGATGAAGCCTTCAGATACATAGTAGGTGAGAAGACAGCAATATACTTTAGCTTAGGTTCCTGCCTTTCAGTGCTCTTAGTCCAAAACACTAAATTATGAAAGCAAGAGGGGGAAGAGAGTCATCTTCTTTGAAGCTGCAATACTATTTAGGTAGCCGGTGCTCACTCTTCTGCATTTACATCACATGAATGCTCTAAGAAACAAATCTGCCAACCAAATGTCTGCAGAAACTGCAAATTTTGGGTAAATACTAGAGCACTTGCAAAAAAATGCATTCATAATTCAGACAGACCAGATATTAATGATGGAAAACAAATTCGAAGTTTTATGGTTGCGAAGCTACAGAACACCAACTACGTGACTTAAGTTCAATCAAAAGAGCCAGTGAAATTCAATTTAGGTAAACCAAGCACTGGTAATTGATTTCCTCTACCTTTAATTTGCAGATACAGATTAAGATTTGTTAGTTGACATGATTCACAGAAAAATAAGTATATATTGGTTGCTGACAATTTATAAGGAGAAAGAGTGCTGAAAGAGAGTAACATAAAACAGTCACTTTGAATTACAGATTTGCTCTAGAGCAACTCCTGGGAGGCATTTCTGGGTACGCAGAAAGTACAGTTTTGTTTAATAAAATGGAATGTGCTAGAATACAGAACGCAGTATTCATAAACCCTGCCCCTTCCCATGATGTCTGGGTGGTTGGACACATCTTCTAGACACGCATGCTACAGCTAGCACAAACTATAACTTTATTAAAGTTAATTCTGGCTCTGGTATTTTTTAAACATGCACAATGCAAATATTTTCTGCAGGAGCTAGTTCTGAATGATTAAATCAGGCATCTCCAATGCTGACAGACACCAAGAAGATTCAATAAAATAGAATTACTTCAGGCTCACCCATAGTCTGTAATCATTGGGAAAAAAAGAATCTGCTTTTCCTATTACTGCTAAAAAAATGTCTTTGAGTGGAAATGTAAGTATGGGTTAGTTAAAAAGCCATGAGATACCAATATATATTTTTGTCTGTGCACGGGAAACATATATATTAATATTCATTAACCATTTACTAGAAGTGTTTGTTTTCTGATACCTGAAAGAGTACCTCTATCAGTAGTAAAGAACAGGGAATACTGACACAGAAACTCCATTTAAAATTACCAGTGAAGGCAGTGGTCTTGAGTGAGCAAGGTAATAGATGGGGTCTTGAAACACATGAATTTAATTCAAACCTGTACCACTAACCTGTCACATGACCAAAGGGGAATTGCTTCCCTCTTCTGCACCCTGCACTTGCCCAGTCCCATCAGGACGGCAAACTGCAGGAGGGTACAGACTGCTGAACCTGCCACAGAAGCCTCCCACTCTCTATAGGATCCTTTGGATTACAGAACTACAGCGACAGTAAGCAGAGGAGAAACACAGGGACTGTCAGTCCATTCCCATCACTAAAATATATCTCCATGAGGAAAACACAGTGACACAATGTACTTTATTATAGAATTTCGGTGATAACCAGAGACAGAGTCTAATCATGTTTGTCAGTGTGTCAATACACGGAACAATTGACTCAATCCATAATCACCAGGCATCGAAGCAACGATGGGATCAGTAATTCCTTGCATCAGAGGAAGGACACAGAGTGGAGTTCCTAAACTCCAAGCGAAACATTTCTGACCTGATGCATTAGAGAGTTAGCTATTGGAGTCAGGAAGCTTTCAGCAGATTTCCTGAACTGCAGTTAAATAACTCTGAGCTGCTTCTAACATGTGTCCTGGTAAGGAGGCCAGATAGATTTTTGTCAAAATGCTAAAATACTCTTCTTCCATATAAGCACAGTTCTTCCATATAAGCAGACTCCAGATTTCTTCAGTGTTAAGTTAATCCAGTCACTGTAACTGAAATCATTGTCACCTGTATAGATTTTTGTCTGAAATAGAAATACAATGTCTTACTGACCACAGAGAGCTTTCTATAAAACCCTAAAGAAAGCTACTTTTACAAGTTCCTCCTAAGCAAAGACTAAGTTTTGGAAAACATTACAGCTAAAAGGTTGCCCATATGCTTATGAATTTGGCATTTCCTCTCCTTTACTCTTTATCATTAATGACATTTACATTAATGAAAGCTGAATGGGGGAAAGAGGGGTCCCTTCTATTCACTGTTCTTTATCTAAAGTTTTAATTATAGCTTCACAACTCCACAACTGATTACTATGAGGTAGTGACGATTGCAAACCCTGCAGAGAAGTAGCAGGAAGGATCACTGCATATAAATATTCTGCTACCCTGCATTAACCTAAATATTTTTTATTTTGAAAGCATGGACAGAGGAAAAATACATGTAAAATAATCTGAATTTATCAAGTTTTCCATGAAATGTAAATGCCTTTGGAGATGAAAAAGTTTTGATTAGGAGATGTATAGCATTGCAAAGATGCTGGGCATGCAACACTTCTCAATCTAGATTCAACAAAGTATTCTGCAAGTTATTTTCTTGTTAGAAATTCCCAAACGCTGACTGCAGGCATGGCACCAACACTAAGTCACCAACACTGTAATTAGCTGCTTTATAACACAGTTGCTTTATAACATAGTCCTCAGCTGTGAGATAACGAAATAAAACATTTCTAATATTACTCTCACAAATATTAATATGGAAAGTGGATATATTAGCTTTCAAGAGAACAGAGATTTAGCCTGGCATGGAAGCACTGTGAACAAAATGGAAAAATCAGTTCTTTTTGGCAGTAAAGGAGAGAGGTCACAGTGTGAGAAGGTAAGACATACCTGAGGAATACAAATTTCTGGATACAATTTGATGATCATTTCTTTCAACAGCAGTCCATCTATCTTTGCCTCTCTGTTCACACCACTGAATCCCTTGAGCTACATGTCCAGCCAGGCTGAGGAACCAAGCGAGGCTAAAGCTCTGCTCCCACTTTTCAGGTCTGGTAGTTTGAAATCCATGGCAGTCCCTGATCTGGTCCTTGCCATGCTCACAGAACACAGGGTGCCAGCAGCACTGGGCTGAGGGCCTGAGCGATGAGTACAGCCAGACTGCTGCCCTGGGCACAGGCAATGTTGCACATATCACCAATCTGTGCCCCAACACAGGCACAAGACCCCTCCCCAGCTCTGCCCTGCTACTCCAACTGTTGCCCCAAGCAGTGTTTTTGGACAAGTGTGGACAGAGCAGATGCTCCAAACTGGACAAGGGAAAATGATACTACTGTGGCTGAGGCACAGGGCTGAGATTCGGAACACCTAAACTGAAGTTCTCCAGTCTACTGTAGACTAACTGGTCCATCTTAGGACTGCCAAGCAGTGGTCCATCTTAGGACTGCCAAGCAGCCTCTCCATCCCTCATTTCCCTATGGGACAAAGGTCTTGGATCATTTGAGTGTTTCAGCCTCGGAGGCAGGCACTCTCCTTTACTCCCTGTTTGCAATGTCTCGTACAGCAGAGCCTCCATACACTACTGTGACAGAATAACAATAAGGTTCCTTTTCAAATGGCACTCACACGTACATGTAGCTCAGGGTGAACATGATGGACAGCTATATACAAGTGAGGATTAGAAATTAAAAGCATATGAGAGACAAACTATCTGCTAGCAGCTGATAATACTGCAGGGGAACAGTAGAAATAAAACACCGCAGAAGAGTTGTCAACTTCCTTTTCTTCCTCTGTGGTGGGATTAGTAGAAAAGGTTAGACTATACATTATCCAAGAGTCATTCTAATGATGTATCACTCTGAGGTTTTCATAGAATTAATCTCTCAATAATAAGACATAAGACAGGTTTCATGCATACTAGGTAATTAAACTGCTTGATGAAGAGATGAAAGAGTGAATGTTCTGGATCCTTAAACAAATCACAGCTTTAAATTTCATTAATTTTAAATTTACTCCAAGACCTAATTTAAAATTGGCAAAGCTTCCCTACCACTGAAACCAGAAATCATTAAACTAAATTGTATTATTTATTGTTGTCTTAAGCCAATAAAATACATCGACTTACAACATCAGGATGACAAAAATATGACAAAAACTCTACAACATTAAAAACAGTTTGATAAAGTCACTGCAGCTCTTACTTGAAAATTTAAACAAGATAATCAGTTCACAGTTACTTTCTTGGCCTTTTCATTTTCTATCCTATGCCTAGGGCTACCACACTGAAAGGTTTGTAATAATTTAACCATCATTTGCTAGAATTTTAAGAGAAGGGAAGGCAAAGAGAGAGAGTAATGAGTCTATCTAGTTTTTAGGCAAAGAAAACCATGCAAGACATTTACTAAAGTCTGCAGAAGATATCCAAGTGTTTGCAGCATTCTGAAATACCGTGATCTGAGTAAAACAGACACTGCTTAAAGCAGCTCTTCAAGATTTCAAATTGTAATCAGAGTAAAAACTGTAAAATGCAAATACGGAAAACCACAAGAGAACAACAATGACTCATAACTGAGAAAATAGTGACTTAAAATCTCTCTTTTACTACAAAATCAGGAAAAGAATGCTTCACAAGTGATTACAAAGTAATCTAAGAACACAGTATGGCAAATAACTGTCTGAGGCAGATCTTGAGGTGTGGTACCTCAGGCAGCTGTTGGTTTAACAGCCCTACGGTCCCAAAATGTGCCACCTCGGCTCTCCCAGCACCCCGTCCCACCCCTTGCTCTAGCCCCACTGCCATCAGTACCTCACTAAGGCAACAGAGAATTTTTTTTTGTTGAGTTCATTTTCTGGTGGTTAAGTGAGCTGAGCAGGTAAGGAGCATCTTGTTCAGCAGCCGCAGGCTTGGCAATGTTTGCTACCCCATCTATTAATGTTCCCACATCCTGCTACACACGTGCACAACCCCACAGACATGGGGGCAATTGCTCTTACTGTGGGCGTACTGTCGAATTAAGATCTAGCTCTGAAGCAATTAAGTGCACTCCTGTTTTTCAGAAACACAGGAGTGATTAAACTCTGCCCTAGTGCTTTTTGGAATTCAAGTACAATCATCTTCATTATGTCTGTTCCTTTTAAGAATAGTTGGTGACATTTCTCCCACCGATGCCTGAAGAGAAACTCTTTACAAATGTGTAAGTTTAACATAAGAACAGGACAACATGAACTGCCCCATGCTACAGTCCTGTATGTAATGCCTTTCCAGATTCTGTGCACTTCTAGGTCTATTCTCTTTATTTGCTTTATTATTCTCAGATATTAGCTTTTCATACCTTTACTTTTCTTCAGTAGGTCACCAGTGAAAGTGAACAATTTTCTTAGTTTTTTCCTATTCTCTTATGTAAATCCATATAATAAGATTATTTTTAAGTGTTGACATAACTCTCTCACTCATGAAAATGCAGCAGATGAAGGGAGAAGAGCAGAGGCTCTTCAGAACTGACTCCTGCTGGCAAATATCTAGCTTATAGACTTCCTATTGTTTTGCTAACAATTAGAAGCTTGAATTATCAGTTTGCTGGAGCTGCGTTGAAAAAACCCTTTCAGATTTCATCACTGATAGCATCTTTTATTTGATGACAATTGTCATACCTATTTAACAATTTTCCTAAACTGGAAGACTAAAGAAACTTAGCAAGGAAACTTTAGTGCATCACTATGCTTTGGTGAACACCACTGTCTGAATGCAGCTCCCAGTCTTGAAGTGTTCTTGACCAGAGCAATTTTATATCCTAGAACTGGAATAAAGCAGATTGACTTCTAAATACTAAGAATAATTCCAAACAAACATTTGGACTGCCAAAGAGATCAAGAGACACTGGAAAAAACATTGATAAACAAATAGACTGAGAATCTGTAATGCTCATGAGATGAGTAAGCAACTTCTTGCTGCAACAGCAGAAGCTGCAGGTCATTTAAGAGCACTCAGAAAAATATGTGGGAGTTATGACAATAACAAGAAAAAACTGAGCAAAGATGGATTGAAATACATCATCTGTGAATCTTCAGCTAAAATGCTGAAATAGGAATTATTTTATGATTTTCATACCTGAAACACGTTAATAGGGGCTTTTAAGAAGTGCTCCTTGGAGATCTATGATATTAACAAGCTAAAAAAATTAAAAAAATTTAAAAAACCCCACAATTGTGCTTGGAGGCAGTGTCCAAATCTGGATGAAGAAAAATCAGTGTGTACCCCAATCTTCCTCCATTGCCAAAAGAAAAGTATTAGTTGGACCACTACTGCTATGTCTCTCACATATTCAAATCTAACACCAAATAAAAGGGTCAGGGATAGCTGAAAAGCTACGGTGAGTCAAGGTTATCTGAGCGACAGAAGGAAACATCCCATTACTCATAAGATACCATGAAATGTTACTGTTGCATCTATTAATTGCCCTGTGCTAAAACAGACGGAGTTAACCACGTGTATTTTCATAAGGGCCATTAATCTTGTTCACAGAACATATTGTTTCATCAAAGGAAACAAAAAAACCCCACATTTTAACTGGCTATTGAAATCCAATTCTACATTTTTATTTATTTTACATTTTACAGAATCACAGAATCTGTGATTCTGTGATCCTTTCTGACCCAGTTCATGAAGTTGTAGGTACAACTAAGCATCAGATCAACATTGTACCTAGATCACTGCTGGTTGACTTAAGACTGAACCCAGACAACAACACAGTAATAATGGTGGATTGAAATAAGCAGTTGAAAAGATCTTATCTACCTTTTGATGGAAGAGTACAACTTCTTTCCTTACTTCAGTTCAGAGGTTATATTAGATCCTCACAGCTGTCCCTCAGTGCCTCAACAGCAGTTCTATTGAAGACTGATTTTTAACCATCTCAGACTGATGAGAAAGGAAAGACCCTTGCTTTCCAATAATGAGACCTGTACCATGCCTTTTACTTTTGCAGACACAACTTCTTTTAAAAGAAGTTTTATCTTATCACTTAAAGAGCACGCACCAGTGCTATTGCTGGCATTTGTTGTCTAGAAGTTTCTAAGTTGTATTTAAAGAGTTATCTTGATTTTTAAAGGTCTCAGCCTGGCTGAGATGACACCTGTTTTGCTGTGTAATGAGCTAGCAGTTCCAGTCAAGAGACACACATAACATAGTTAATCTCCTTTCTCAAGCAACTGTTAAATTGTTAGCCAGCATGCAGTACTCAAATGTAGATGCTTATTATTCTACCAACAAATACTGTATTTCATTCTGGTTTGCTTGGTATGAACAGTCCATAGCATATTCTTTGTCACTTAATTTCCTGTTTATATTGCGAACACTTATGAAAGCTCAGCAGGGTACATTAGAGAAACCTAAAGAAAGAACACAGAACATTAATCAAATTACTATATCAGATGCTATTACAGGTCTTCAAGTTGGAACTAGTACGTACTGATTTTTACAGTTTTCTTTTTATCACATCAGAGGAGACCAAAATAACTTATTATGTCAATTCATCATTTTTGCTGCCCTTGCTGATCATGCAGGAGAATGCAGACTGTCAAAGGGAATGTGAAAAGGGGCTATGCATAGATGTTGCGGAGAAAGGAAGTGCAGGGAAGCACTACCACAGCTGTCACTCTCTCTCCTCCCCTCTTCTTGACCCATGGGGAGGCTGGGTTCATGCTCCCCTGGTAACTGGATGTGGTAGCACTAATGTGCCATATATCCCTCACATACACCACTTCTACTGAGGTGATATCTGACCCAGGGCTACCAAATCTGTCCTTTCTTTTCCTCTGCTGCTTCTTCCATCTTCCATTTTGTGTTTCTATGAGGAGGAGATATCAGCAAGTGCAGAGGCTGGGCACTCTTTCTCAGGCAGACAAGGAGCAGCAAAGCACTTCCAGTTACCACAGTACAAAACAGATTTTCACAGAATCACAGAATTGGTAAGGTCAAAGGGACCACAGTGGGTCACCTGGTCCAACCTCCCTGCCCAAGCAGGGTCATCCTAGAGCACATGGCACAGGACTGCATCCAGATGGTTCTTGAATATCCCCAGTGAGGGAGACTCCACAGCCTCTCTGGGCAACTGCACATGTTCCAGTGTGCAGGAACTTGCACAGTAAGGAACTTCGTCCTCATGTTCAGGTGGAACTTCTGTGAGTCAGTTTCTGCCCCTTGCCTCTTGTTCTATTGGTGAGCACCACTGAGAAGAGCCTGGCTCCATCCCTTTGACACCTACCCTTTAGGTATCTCACAGAATCAAATTTCATTGAGAGCTTCCTCAGACAGCTAGCAAAAACATATCAACAGTCCCTTTCACCCCATCAAAAGAAGAAATATGTATCTGAAACCTCCTCTGTTTGGAAAATGACTTAGTAGATTTTATATCCTTTGACAAATAAATTAGGCAGTTTCAAAACTTACAACTAAATTAGGATGCAGCCAATTATTCTTTATTCATGGCCTGCTTTAATTTCTTCACTACAGGAACACTTGAAAAGTTTTATGTTCACTGAAAACTATTCAATGCTTTTATGCAACCAAATCCTGGCTTTCCCCTTTGCATTTTTGTACCAATACCCCTGCAAACATACCAGGACTTCCCCAAAATTAAGATGAATTAGAACACTGTCAGTGCAAATAGATGGAAGAAAAGCACATAGAAAAAGGAAAGATTTGAATTAGGTCTTCTTAGAATATTGCAAATATAAATTCTATGTAAATGGCCTTTGCTTGCACTGCTTTTCTGGTAATTATGAAATGTTTTGAAAAAGAATTGTACCAGTTTCTCTCCATACTCACCTGACTACATAATCAAACAGAATTAATCAGACAATCTGCAATGCCTGTGGGAAACATGGGACAAAAAATAGTAGAAAAGAGTTGAAGAAGATGCTTTCAAATAAAGAATATTAGTCAAAGAAGAGATTGCAGCAGAAGATCAGGAAGAGACGGGGATTTCAAAGGTACCAATGAAAAATGTAAGGCTAAAGTGCTACAGCCTGAGCACATGCCTTGAAAATGCCCTGATTTTCAGGGGTAATAAATATCTATTGACATGTTGACATCTTGACATCACCTCCATGCTCCTGGCTGAAAGTCACAACTCTTACCAAGGAGAATAAAACAAAGGTTTTTACAGGATGCTACATTTTAAAATCTTGGCCTAAAACCCAATGAAAAAAATTTATAATCGTAGTGTCTAACCTGTGACTCTGCGAGGTCAGAGGCCATGTGCATGACTTCACATTTCATGAGAGTGAATATATCTACAAAAGTATCTGGCAGTTCACCCCCACCTTTCTGTTTGAGTGCAGAGGTTTTCTCAATGGGCTGGTCTTTATCTCCAGCTCTCAGTTCTGCCATCCCCCTTAGCTAGACCGTACCAGGACTGTGGGGAAAGAGTGAAGTGTTCTTTTGCATGGGTCAAAAGCAACTGTGTTTGTGTTGCACGGGTTAGATACATTTAGCAAAAGGTGCAAAGAGCAATGTTAGCAAGTAATTGACTCTATCAATTATTTATATTGAAGGCGGGAGTGTATGCAAACCAGCTGAAGTAGGAGAGTTTATCCAAAAACCATTGCTGAGGAATCTGTAACTTTGAATTCAGTCACTGAAAGAATTGGCAATGAATAATTTCAACTGACAAGTATAGTGCTTTCTGTCAACAACTTATTTGCAAACAGGCTATAAATCTCATTAATTTGTTCATTATTTGTGATCCTTTAACAACTACCTTGTATAAATAAATTTAAACTTACAATTAGTTGCTAAGAATGCTTGTTTATTACATGCTATTGAAGTGACATGTCTAGCTTTCTAATCAGCTTGAATTTTTTATTAAGTTCAATCTCCCAAAATTCAGCTTTCCAAAATGTTTCTTCTGCATTGACTGTAGTGCTATTTACAGAGAAAAATGCTTATGAATCTGAGCCAGGAAAAATTATTCTCAAGAATAGATTGTTGGAATATAATATATAATTAAATTTTAATGGTTTTCTGAATTTACTCAGTATGTAAATTGTCCTAGGTTAAGTTTTTACTTGATATAAAACTGACTCAGACCAGTTCAAAGATCCTTTTATCCGCATGATGTCAATAACAGGAAGAACAAACAGTAAAACAGGCTATAGCAAAAAAACCCCAAATTCAACCAAACCAAAAAACCCATCACATATCATCTCTGTATTTGTGTTAAGATCCTGCACAATGGTAACTGCTGAAGTTGGTCTATCAGCTACCTGACAGATGTCTGCAAAGATGAAGAGTGGGTAAAGTACACTTCTTTCAGAGCACATAGTTAAGAAATCTCCCATATCTGCATTTGAAATCATTTTCTTAACCTCAATCAACAACAGAGGTTGCAATGTCATTTTGCACCCACTCAATTTGCAAATTTTCTGTTTGCAACACTTTCCCTTTCAAAAGTGGCATCTAGATGAGTCACATGAGTTGCTTGTTTACAGTAAAGGCTACACTTAAGGTTACAGTTTCTGCCTTGTATAGATGCCCTGTAATAGTGTCAAAGATCAAAATGCTACCCATTGGTACATCATTTTGAATATACCCTGTTTATTTTTTGCAGGTTCCTTATCACATAATGGAAAAAAGGGTTTAGTTTCTCAACTTGAAAGCCTGCAGAGGATGAACTTTCTTTGCTGCTGTACAACTCAAAGTCAGCTCCACATGAGAGCCCACTGCAATGATCATTACAACAGAGGTAAGGTAATCATTCCTGCATGGTCATAACTGCTTTCACGCAGTTATTTGCAACAGCAACCCTTCCCTTATCAACATTTTACCCAAACAAACATTCTAGGTTGAATTTTGCAATGGAGCTGAAGTGAATCACACACCCAGATTTTCCTGAAATTGGCAGAGGCCCTTCCCCATGCTCATTTGTAAATCCCAGCACTATCAGTCAAGTCTACAAAAGCTATCTGGAGAAGAAAAATGAGGTAAGTGGCAAAAAGAGCACCTCAGGAAAAGAAACATAACTAAACCTGCTTAAGGCTCAGTTCCTGAGCAGAT
Organism: Aegotheles bennettii; assembly: GCA_013398125.1. NCBI lineage: Eukaryota > Metazoa > Chordata > Aves > Caprimulgiformes > Aegothelidae > Aegotheles > Aegotheles bennettii. The sequence goes on along the minus strand of VZRW01001045.1, from coordinate 564,269 downwards.
ACTACAAAGGGACTAAGGTATTTATGAAAGGTAGAAGACAGGTCGCAAAAGCATTAGATAAGGGACCAACAAAGGGAAAGGCATAGCCTGTGGATTTGTTTATTTTTAATTGTTTCATAAAAATTATAATAGGTTCCATTTCACTGCAACCTTTTGAAAGAAATTACATGGGTTACACACCCTGTTTATCTACCAGAACAATCTATATGGTCACAGCTAACAAGAAAACTACCTTCAGTTGTAATGATCACAGAACCGTAGAAATGCACTTAAAAATTGCACCCAAGCCCTTATTTTTAAGCACAAATTATGAACTTTGAAAGGTTATAATGATTCCTTTTAGTCTATTGTACTATAAAAACCTGAGGGACCTTTGCTCACACTTTATGATGCATGCTCAACTGATGCAGTCAAGTCACTGGGTACTTATGTTTATGCAATGCATAAAACGTATTCCTTAAATGTATCTCAAAACAAATCTCTTAACACAGCACTTCTAAAATAAATATTCTGTTGTTCTGAATGCAAATTATTTTGTAGTCTCTTTGGCACATAATGGACAAAGAGTTTATTATCCTAGACTCCAGTGCCCTCAGGGAATGCACCTTACACACTCTTCTTAATGTTTTCCAAAAGAAATACAATTGCAGTTGTTGTAAAGTACAGCATTATGTGACAGCAGTGAATGAAAACATAATTCTGTTTACTAGATATTACTTATGCTTTGGAAACAAGAGAATTGTGATTTCTAGAGGGACTATGAGGATCACAAACCAGGCATTTACCTGGACATTTTTATTACATTTTCTTTTATTAGTCTTTATCAAATCAAAGCTGCAGATAGAAAAATAAAATAATGTTTTTATGTCTTCTCTCAATACTAAATTTTATGATTAGATATTACACTATGAGACACGTTGATACACACTTGGCCTTTGGGATGTAATATATATGGTATATAGTCAGACATACAGATAATAAGCTGTTAACCTCATGAAATGTATTAATAAAATGGTTCGATTATTTAATATTTTTTTTTAGTAGATGGTGAATGCAGACAATCAGCTTTTGCCATTAAAAGTAATGTTTACAGCTTTTTATTCCAAGAACTCTGCTACTCGGACGCTTTGGGCAGAAAAATTATATTTGGCTTAAAAATTTGTAAGTGACAAATATGGTTCTCACCTGTCTATACTTGACAAAATTATACTAATAGTTTTTTAGTAGTTCTTGTTTATATCTTGAATGAGTCAATATTGACGGGAGCACACGGTGCTGTGTTCTAAATCCTCTATGAGACCGAATGGTGGAGTACAGAAAAAAAGAAGACTGTGTTAAGACGGTGAAGATGAAGTTACAGCACCAGCTGGAGGAATGGAGAAGAGTACAGATGCTAATGTAGTGTAATACATTAAAAAGGATGGGTAAGCACCCCGCCTCCCATGAAGTGCAAATGGCAGTCTGGCATCTAAATACATCTCAGGGCTCAATCTAACCCCTCAGCCCTGCTAGGGACAGTTGTTAAAGATGGAGATCATCCAACTAATAATGAGGTGTCCTGAGATTAACTATGAACTGAATGACAAAGCATTCATTCCTTTAAGAGACAGAGGGAAGCAGAGTTGGACAGATGTCACCTCTGAATGATCAGCTACATTACTGTGACTTATGTTTTCACTGCAGTTCCAACCTTTTGCTACACTGGTACCTGGCAGTCTTTGTTGAAGAATTTATTTGTTGTATAATGAAGATGCATTTACTTCAATGGCAGATAATGTTTTGTTTTGTCTTTTTATTATTAACTTGTCAAAAGGAGAGATATGATAATAATAAAATGACAAAATAACATGTTAGTTGCTAAAATAAATGGGATGTATAATACATCAGGTAATGGTAATTCATTATATGGCTGATATACATAATGTCAGTTATTCATTACTGCTCTCAAACACTCAATTATCCATACTTAAAAATATTGGTAACCATATAAATAGGCTTAATGAATTATAAAAACAATGGATTCTAACACTAAAAAAGGTAAATAGACAAACTCTAAACCTAGTTAAGAGAATAGATTTCTGGGAGGCAAATTATTTCAGAGTCTAATGGGCACCCATTAAAGTTAAAGTCACATATTTTTCTGTCAGTTTAAATAGTCCATTTGTAGCTTAGTAATTGGTGAAATTTTAATACTCTGTTCATTTTATTATTTCCAAAGTTCATCACACAGCTTCATCCTGTACTTCTGAACTTTCCCTGAAGTTTGTATTTTAAATATGAAAATTGAGATACTCAGATATGCTATATAACACAATATGAAAATGTAAAGTTATCCAATTATAATATTTTACCATAAGATCCAGTTCAATCCTCCATATTATCTTTGAGGCTTTACTTTTACTCATGAAATATATCATACTACATACAGCTTATTTTCTAGATTAACTATGGCTGATATATAAATTGTTGTATAAAATGTGAACTTTGTCTTTTTAAGTATGCTTTATTTTATCATTTGGATGCAGATAATACAGTTCTTTGAACTAAATTACTATTAAAAAAGATCATTTTGAAACACAAACATATTTTATTCCTAAACCACTGACTTAAGCAAAATTCCTGTGGGAAGTCAAGATTGGAATCAAAAGCTCTATTTTTAAATACTCCTAATATTACTTGCCAAAACAGACCAGAAACAAAGTCAAAGCAAAAGTTTACATAATGCAGTAGAATAGCCCCTTGCTAGGAAGATGAAATAATCAGTGCCAAAGTATTTAACATATCATAATTACATACCTATAACATATGCCACCTCAGTAATCATCTCATTTGATAATTAAAAAGTAACAGCAACTTTACATTTTTCAATGCAGTTGGCTTAAGGGGGGGGGGAGGGGTGTGGTGTTATAAGCAAACTGCTCATTTAAGTCAGGCATTGTGCCTTTCCAAATACGTATGCAAATTTATGCACCAGGGAGCAAGATTGTGTGTCCAGTGCCAGACTTCGAGTTTTGGCATCTATGTCTTCACTGCTCCTGTTTGAAAAAAATTGTGTATAAAATATTAAATTCTCTGAAAACATCATTTTAATTACTTTTGAAAGACTTATCCAGCTATTAAATGATCCAGGGTTAACCGAAGGGCTACTGCTATGAAACCATTTTAACAGACCATGGTGATTTTATCAAATTTCACAGCTGTTCCTGCAGCAAATGCAGTTTCTCAGAACACAAGATTCCTAGTTAATCTGTTAACAGTAATCTGCATCAAAGGAGAGATTGCTACACAGGAACTGCCTGACTGGATTGGACCCACAGTCAGCCCAGTCCAGAAACCTGTCTCCAAGATGAGCCAGCACCAGATGTTCCTATGAAAATAAATACATTATACACAAATGTAATTCAGCCTACAAAAGGTCACTCTGCTTAATCGCAAAGATATGGAGGCTTCCTTTTTTTCCAATGTACTTTTATTAGCATCATATCATGCAAATTTCTTGTGATTCATACAGAAATAACCATATTTTGAACCTAAGTTTCTTGGCTTAAACAATGATGGAATCTATCATTTGATAGCATGGTTTGAAGACAGATCCTCCTTTATTCATTCAAGATTTTTCGTATTTCTATTCTATTGCTCTCTTATTAGGTGATAATTTCTCTGAATCCTTGACTTTTATAGGCTTTTATCTCAGTCCTCTTGTTCTTCATCCCTGTACAGTGAGCAGTCTCAGTCACTTTACTTTCTCTCCACATGACAGACTGTTGCTATGTCTGATCTCATTCTCAACACCCATAACTTCCAGGTGAGTGAAGCCCTACAACACTTCCTCAGGTAATCCATGCCAAGAGAACAATAAAGGTAGGACCATTTATTTTACCATTAGAACCACAGTTCAGTTAAACCACTGTTCAGCTGCATCTCAGATGCTGTATTTATGCTGAAGCCAGAGGAGAGCACAGATCTTCCAGCCAAACCGTGTAGAATTGGCTTTTGTCCACACTCCTCTGGGGTGGTCTGACCAAACTCACTTTGCACAGTACTTGGCTAAGGTAGCCTTAAAGTCTAAGATAATGAGCTCAGTCCTGTATCCATGAGATATAACAACAACAACAATAATTATTATTATTATTATTATTTTAGCTTTTTCAGCTCAGCGTACTCAAGATAAAGAAGGCAGTTTGGCTAAAGCTCCCAAAAGCTTTATTTGCCTAGCATACTGTCAGGGCATGTGCCAGGAATGAAGGATTTTGGATGAAAGGCCTGCTGAAATCCTGATGATGAATTATCTTGGTCAGAAGGAGGTAGAGCTCTTTTAGCTAATGCCCACCTGCCTAGAGTAGGACCCTGCATCCAAAAATGCTGTGATAAGTGTGTGGGTTTCATCACGAAGTTTTGTCTTATTCCAGAAGGAGACCCATTCACAACATGGAAATGATCACGCACAGAAAACAGGGAGCAACTAAATCAAAGTAGAGATAAACTCTAGGATCTGCAATCCTTAAATTTAACTTTGATGCCAAATGCAATTACACTTGGATGATTGATCTATTGATAATAAAAGAAAATAATAAACAGCACCATGTCAACATCTGTCAGCTTTCTAAGCCTGCAGACCTAGAGAAGTTAGCAGTGAACTTGGTTCATGGGGTTTATATTCTTAAATCCCATATCTCACCCCAACTATAATAAAAACCAAGGTCTATTTGCTGCACTAAAAGAGCAAACAAAGCATAGACTGCACTGACCCTATCCCTAAGTCCACAGGCCTATAGACTACAGCAACAAATTGAACTTGCCAAGCTTTTATACTTTCAAACACTAATTGTAACTCCTCATCTAACTTCAACCCTATTGAACACTCGTTTTCCATCCATCTGCAAAAGCCTTAGGATCCAGCAATAAATGGGGCTCCTGAAACTACCTCAGAAATAGGTAACATAAAGCAAAGTCTTTACAGGATTCTTCCAGGTCCATAAAAGTAGGGAGAGAGCAGGTGTCTTTATGCTTTATGTTCTCTCTCACAGTCATAGTAGCCATACACTTCAAGATACTCCAAATAGTTTAAAATAATTCTGCATACAACTATATATGAAAGCTCTTGCTGAGTTACAAAGGTGTCTAGAATGCTACTTAGAGCATAAACTTTTCCTTTATATATGTGATTCAGGAAGGCAGTCTGCATTTGGAGACAGTGAGAAAAATCACAAACTTCCATAATTTTTCCTTTTAATTTATGGGACATAATAGGATTATCCTTCATATTACTAAGGCTGCGAAGCTGAAAACAGCTTGTATTTCAGCAGCTGGATGAGCCTCCTAACAAAAGTTCAACATACAAAAGCCACTCAACACATGAAAAGTCCTCTAGCTTGATCCTATGTTAAGTAAAATACAGCATCTCTTCCTCCTGTGATCTTCCCAGATCACGATGGCCCACTAGAGCATTCATAGTTTTCTTATCTAAGCCAAATATTTTTGACCACAAACAAATGTGAAGCGTAGACCTACAGTTCAGGCTAGTAAGCACACACATTCACATTAATAATCATGCCTCTGATGTTGGGAAACTTTGCAGGTATTATACATACATGTAAGATAAGTTAAGTAGTGTAAGACATGCTTCTGACTCCAATGAAGCTGAACAGGTCCGCAATTAGAGCAGTGTATGCAACCAGCTGTGCAACAAGGTTTATAGATGAAGAAGCACAACTAAAGATCATGTGTTTTGCCTGAACCACAGCAAGAAAGGTACTCTGCATTTCCTGACTGCTTATGGACAAACCATCTAACCAAGGGGACTTCTGATGTGCAGAGTAATTGCTTGGGTAATTATAGTTCTAGTTACCTAGACCTTAGCCTTGTTCTGCTAAATAAGCCTCTGCCTTTTCAGGCAAGCTGCTGTCTGGTGTCCTGTGAACCTGAAAGGTTATGTCTGAACTTCTGAGTGGCAATTACAGTAGGCATGATGTCAAAATCTTCTGTCAAATTACTCTTATAAACTGGATGTTTCAGACTCCTGAGCTGTCAGTGTTATATACTGCTTGCTCCAAACTGTTGAGTATTTCTTCTAGTCATGCATGATAATGCCAAAAGCCAGTGACAAAAAATACGTTTTGAACAAAGGCTAAACAACATAAACACTTCTACTTTACAGATGGCAGTCAGAACTCAGCAGATGGTGAAAGAAGTCCCACAGGATGCTCTTCTCTCCCTTCTCTCTCCCACCTATACATATATGAGTGCATGTGTATGCACACAAAACAGCAAAGTAAGTGTCCTGACGAAATACTCAAAAGGCTTTCACAGAAGAAGTATCTATCTTTTGAACAGTATCTCGTTGCCCATTTTTAGAACAGGAAAGATCCAGCCAGGATAGGTACTAGAAAGGGAATCAGGAAGCACATGTCTGTTCATGGGTTTGCCACTAACCTGTGGTATGACTTTCAAAAGGCACTTCTTTGTTCCTTTTTCTTCCCCTTCCATGCTTTGTCCTCTATTTTTATTCTAAGAACCTCAGTGAGGAACCTCTTTCCATCTCTGACTGTTAAAGCCTTAAAACAGCTTGTACCATGCTGCCGCACTTCAATCCAGCTTCTGTTTCACAGAAAGCGTTGGAGAGCACACTCCATAGTATTTTCTACATTTCACAGAACTGAATATAAAGCTCTCCATGAAATGGAGATATGCCTGATGGAGAGAAAAATATGGGCAAGGACAAACCATAGAGAATCTACGATCCTCGTTTTGCATCAGGTCCTTTAAATAGACTGGATAAATTAAACTGGCAGAGAGCCATGCTAACAATGCTAACAATTCTTTCTACTTCCCTCAGTCTTGGGGTAACTCCTTCATGGCACTGCACTGTTCCATATAGTTAGGTATCATTTTGCATTTGCATCTTGAAATTTTTACTATATTACACTTATGTGTACTTCCAAAGGCAATGCACCCCAAAACCCTATATATGAACTCTTTACAGCTACCCCCAAAAAATCCTACCCGTTGTAGAAATGTCACTGATGTAGGAGACACCAGCAGCTCACTGGCACACAGCAGCACCAGGCACCAATTCAGAGCAAAGAACTTCATGGTCCCCCAAAACTGCAGGTAGGATTTACAGTAGGCAGCATTTAAATATCCAGGTCAGAGTTCAGTTTTACTAAAATGCTAAAACTGCACTTTGGTCTGGATTTTTCAACTAACCTTTTACTTCTGAAAGAAAACCCCAAGCACCTTTAATGCACAGAAATAATCAGAAATTCTCTTTTACTTGTAGTACACAAGAACCTCCTTATAAAGCAGCACATCACTGCATGTCACAATATTGTTTAGTATTTACACAACCATACCATGCACTGACCCACCAGCCATACTCTCCATAACACTAAATTCCCTGGCAGCTTACTCTCCTGGAACAAACAGACTCATTTGAACTTGTCATTATGATCACATTGCAACTCCATGTTGCTTCTGCACAAGGCCCAAGACAGCACTCATCTGTAAAGCACTGCACTTTCTCCAAAAACATAAAGCCCTCACATAAAATGCCTCTCCCTCACTTACCTTCAAGGGGGTTCACTGTAGCTTCCTTTAATTGCTTTGATTTTTCAGCCTCTTATAGAGACAGTTTCTCTGATATATATTTGTTTTGATCTCTGTAGGAATGAGTTTTACCTACATGTACAAAGGGCTGTGTGAACTTTCCCTTCTGCAAATAGGAACTCACTTCTTTGGGCAGGTAGATGCAGGGGGCACTAGGCCATCATGGACATAACGGGTCAAACACACAAGACACAGCTGTCACAGTTTGGAAAGTTGCTCTATCACCCAAGTCCATGTGGGAGGTGGATGAGAAAGGAGACCCATGGTTTGAAGTGAAAACAGATTTAATAGAAAAATAGTAATAATGAATTAATATTAGCCCCAATGATAATATAAGATACAAAGTTATATTCAGCTCCAGACAGTTGCTAGCTGTGCGCTTCAAGCAGTGAGGATGTGCAAGAATGTGGTAGTTGCAGCAAGCAGGGGAGCAGGCCTCATGTGTGGGACAACCAAGAAGACAGACAGGACCCTCTCTGGAAGGCAGCCACGGTATAAGCCCCCCCACACCCTTGCAAACTTCCCCACTTATAGTGAGGGTGACATTTATGGCATGGAGTACTTGGGTTGGCCAGCTCGGGTCAGCCACCCTGGGCTTCACCTCTCCTCACTCACTGCACCTGCGTGGCTCAAAACTGCCCTTGACCTTGGTCACTACAGAAACCCACACACCAGAGCTGGGTATGAACGAAACCAACACACCTTATCTCTTCTGTTCTCACTGAACTGGACCCTGCAGTCTCTCAAAACCACAGCTTCTCTGTACAGAAAAATGATTTTAGAATTCCGTCCCAACAAAACCAGGACACAGCTAAGTGGCATGTGCCAATATTTCTAAAGATGCCAGTAAAATCTGAAGTTGGTCACATAGTCTGAATGGACTACAGAAAGGGGAGCAGAGTGACAAGTTTAGCTATTCTCAAATTACTGAATCACTGAACAGATGGACTGATTTGATATAAACCTACTACAGCCCATCCAAAATAAGGAGTATTAGACATATGCACAGAAAATTGTACACATAAAAGTGTACTCAGCTATCTTGACACTTACAATTTTGGCAACTCATCGATAAATCTGTTGTTTAACCAGAGAGAAAAGTGATATTTTTTTATTTCCTTCCTCCCCCCCTTCACTTTCATGGCAACCTGATTGTCCAGAGCAAAGATGATTTCAGGTAGAAGAAAGTTGTTATGCATTTACGTGATGCTGAGCACAGTGTGTTGTAGACTGAGAACACATGCCAAGCACTTCACACCATCTACCTCTCCAACTCAGGAAAACGCCTGAAATGACTGCAAGCACAGTCCTCCACTCGAAGGCAAACCAGAGAAGGCCCTGTTTACAACACTGTTCATTAGGCCTAGAAACTGTTATGTAGCAGCACCAGGTGTACAAACCAAAGCAAGTCCAAAAGTGGGAGCCAGAACTACCTTGCTGAATGCAAGAGGATCTGCCCTGAAGTTGTAGATTACTTACTGGGAAAGAATATTTAGCAATGGCCTGGTTTTGGCTCCGAGTTTCTCCTTCCTCACCACTTCAGCCCAGCGGCACTCCCATTTACAACTATGCAATCACAGTAGACATGTTGGCTGTTACTTCCCACTCCAAGATCTGCATCAGTCATAAAAATTTAGCCAAGCAGGTGAATTTTTTCAAAGTGAGAGATACCTATCAGCTGTGATACTTGATTAGCTAGTCAGTTAGTTCCATGATAAATGGTACATTTAAAACATCGTAATTTAGACAACTAACTTTCCCAATTACTCTATGGTCCATGAACATAGTGGTCCAGAGCTGGGTATATAATCCTGATCTGATAAGAACCTTCCTTTAAATGCAAATTCAGGCCATGCCAGTTCCAGGCCCAAGAGCCCAGCTAACACAAGCAGGCTGTTTGCTGGTGTTTCTGCCCCCTCCTCTCTGTCAGTCTCAGGCAACAGAAAGGCAGCCAGGATAAGGAAAAATGCTGCTGTGCCAGAAGCATGGAGTAGGAAGGAGACAAGAGGGAGCAAGGAGGATGAGAACACAGCTGGAAGTTGGACAAATCAGAGACCCTCACTGCTGTTCAGATCAGGAATCAAAAGACAGAAGCAAAATACAATTGGAGGCACCAGTGGAAATGGAAAAAATAAACGCTGAGTATTATTTAATTAAAGATTGTACTGTTGGACTACAGGAGGGGTTCAAACTCCACCTGTACAGGAAACCACATTTCTAATATTTCCTGTATTTTGAGGGTGGGACCATGACCTTCAAAAGGCTTTTGTGATATGATTATTATGGATGTGGGTGTGAACTACAGATACAAAAGCTGATTGGAAATTCAAACTCATGGACAAATGAGTTGTACTCAGAGCTCAGATCCAGAGGATTTATTTGGGGTCATTTCTAGTTAAAACACTCTCAGTTAAGGTCACGTGATTCCATGGAATAAGGGCAGTTTCTAAATCAAACCACTGCAGTATTAGTAATAGATAGCTCTGTCTTTCTGTCAGGAGCTTTTTTATTTTTCCTGACTCAAAGGAAACAACCAGAGCTGATCCTGGATGTCTCTGAGCCTGGTGAACAAGTTACATTAAACCTCTGTTGAACACAGCTATGCTGGCTCAAACACTGTGTTTCAGTAAGAATCCTACCCAAATAAGAGGTTCGTATCTCGGAAGAGATCTTACAGCACTCTACATTAATTAAAGATAAGGCGATATCACTGCAGAGATAGACATTGTTATCTTCCTTCCTAATGCTATCAAGGTTGCTTTTATGCCAACAGATGAACACTTCCAGACAAGATATTTTTGAAAACCTCCCATTGTGTTTGAAAACAGCTGCTAAATGGTATTACAAAGTTTCTCAGGGAAGCATATTTTTGGGTCTGATCCACAGTTCATTGCAGTCAAAGAGATGGCATGCAAAATCATACTTAACTGCCTCTACTCTGGAAAGCTATTTTTTTAGCAGTGAATGTATAATATTAAATGCACAGTGAATTTCTTTCATTTTGTTGGCAGTTAAATAAACATTCGAAGGAGATACTTTCAAGAATCTACCTGGGTTAAACCTGAAAATAAACCATTACTGTAGCAAGAGGGAGGGGGAAAAAAAGGCTGGAAAGGTTCAGTTGCTGCCAAAATTCCAAACTCTACAGTGCTGAAAGCAGTGAGAAATCAGGATGCATTTTTTTTCTTCAGCACCAAACTCAAGCAATGAATTTTTTAAGTGTACTTTGACTTCAGTTAATACCAGTATCTAAAGATGCAATCTAACCGCACTCCAAATGAGAAGTTTACACACAATAGCAATGATTTACCTAACTTTAGGGGGAAACACAAGCAAAAGACTATTCAAAGTAGGTGAAAAGCAGTTGTTGGTGTTGACTTAGCTGAGCTCCTGTTGAAATTATTTTGATCATTCGAAACCTAACACATAGTCAATCTCAATATATGCAGCAGGATCCTGACTCATACTTGTGCATGCACTGTAGCATGCATTCTGCTGAGGTGCATACACACAGGGAAGATGCCGTTACAAAACATCAGAAGAGAGAAGTGAATCCTCCTTAAAATGGGGAGCTCAACCCTGTCAAGAGATGGAATTGCTGAAAGGAAACCAGTGGTGAAAACCATATGGCGTTTATGTTGAACTTTGTATATTTACAAATTTATTCAGTTTTGCTGTATTGTTTTTCAGTTCTTTTATAACAAAAAAGAACTCTGTAAGTCCATAGCCGAATAGTCGGTAGGTAAACGGCATGAAAGTATCTCTACATATGTCTTCATGCAGTTAAGGAAGATTTAGAGCTATTGTTTGAATTGTTACAGTGTAACAATTGATTACACCACTTTCTCTCTCAGAACTCAAAAACTGCATTTCGCCCTACAGTTTAGACAGACTGTTAGGTGATGCCTAAGAAACCTTTTGGGTTTTTTCTCTCCTTCAGCATTAAGGCAAGCAGCTACCATACAACTTCCTGCTTCTGGGGCTTAAGAGTAAATTGAAGGAAAAAGTACTACCTGGTTTCCAGATTTAACTCCTGAGTATCCTTTTGTTTGGAAAATTCCAGTTGGGTTAGTTCATGCCAATCCAGGTTCTCAAGTAGGCTGGAAAAACCAAATCACAGCTAGAGGAGCCATACCTTGGTAGATATGTTACCATGGTTGTTACAGCATATCCCCAGATCAAAGTGATCCTTTGCTTCTCAGAATGTCCTGAGAGTGAAAAACCTTACACAAGGTAATAACAAAAAAAGCTTCATTTAGATCTATGAAAACACTTCAAGTGGCACAGAGGTACCCCTACCAGGAACTGTACTGCACTCAAATATAAACCAGGCTCTGGGCTGAATGAGCTACTGTAATTCTAAAATACAAAATTCTTCTCTGCTTTATTTTCAGAAATACATGGCCTGTACCAGTTAACATGTTTCCAGACTGATTCTGCTTAAGGTTTAGTGAAGGTTTCCAAATAGCACAAGTTTGGTAAAATACTAAATAACTTCAAACAATGCACTTTATGAAAAGGGTCAATCATAGTAAACTTACTAATAGCCTCAGGTGAAATTCTGATGCATGCCTGGCTGAAAAAGAATTCAAGACTAACATTTAAAATGCAAGGTGAAAACCATCTGAAATTATAATCTCTCATTTTTTAATTGCAGGCAGATTTTTGATACTTATGTGCTTTATGACACAGTTAGGCATTCAGTGTTTTTTCTGACAGTATCTGAACACCTAACTGCTAAGAAGAAACACCCAAGCACTACTAAAATTCCCTAGAGACACCTACTTCTAGCTCTAGCCTAAAAATCTAGCTTTTATGGATTCCATCATCCTGTGAAAAAAAGGAGCCATGAGCAAGCGTAACAACCTGAATGTTCGGTATCTCAAAAGAATTCATATGCTACATCATAATAATGCCATAACAGCAGTTTGTATGCTAACCTATGCTGCAAGTGCATGCGGGTGAATCCTTGCAGCTTGGAATGCAACCCTGAAACCTTTTTAGTGAGATGAAATTAAAAGACAGGCAAGAAAGCTACTGTAAAGTAGCTGAAAGAGATATAATTATGTTTCAACAACTGGAGATTTATCTCTTACTTAGACTCATTTAAACATGTTTGCATCTACAAAGAATCTGGAACAGAAATATTCCATGCACAGATGCCAAGAGCTGACATTGTTCACCTATGAAGTCGATGAGCTCTTGTTTGTGCTCTCAATCTCTCTGCTAAGATTTTTAAAAACTGAAGAGTCAGAGAGGTTAAAACCATTTTTCAAAGCAGTAAGTTCTTCTCAATCTCTTTGGAAATCACAGAAAAATTGTTACAAGTGTTATATTGTTACTTATAGTAAACTCTAAAAACCAAGTGGAGAAGTGTGTTTTGGCAAACATGGGTCTGGTTTATGGGAAATTTTTTCTATCACGATATCAGCTGTATCAGTTTCAGAGCAACACACAGGGTCAGGACAGTATTAACAGCCAAAAGCGCCTTTTATCAGCATTCTCTGCTTACCTTTTCCTAACAAAACAGCTACAGCAATGTGCTGCCTCTTTGCATCAGTATAATTATACTCCCACTAATGGCAGAAGGCAGATGGGAAAGGTGCTGAAGGGAGAGGACTACTGACTTCAATACTACGTTATTAGTACTGTTTAAGAGAGAAATCTTTTCCTAAAGCCAACCCTTCTATGGCGTCCTCTTCTGGTATGTTTTTAATGGTGTTTGCTTAGGGAAGACCAATGCAGACATCAGAACCCAAACTAGGGCAGAGCAAGCCTGCAGAATTAAAGCAAGTTGGGTGATAATGGCACTGATCATCTCCTCTCTTCAATCTCTGAAAGCTTTGGTAAGGAACCCTCTAGTTCCCCTACGATCAGGCACTGCGTCCTGATCTGCATCCCTACCTCAAAATGAAAATATTTCCCCTGTATCCAGGTCAGGGATGTCTGCAAGTGGTGGTAGAAGCCTGGCCCAAATTCCATGTGCATGGAGGCAGATGTGCTCCATTTCCCACTCAAGGCTTTTCCTTCTCCACTTGGAACTATGAGAGCACCATCAGCATTCAAACTGCTGGGGAGACCTTAACATTGGACCCTGTTCTCCTTCATGTCAGCAAGTGGGAGTCTTTTGCTGATCAAGGACTTCTAGGGTATGGACACAGGAAAACAAGGCAGTGGGGATTATCTGGGCTGCTGCTCTTTGATTATTAAAGGTTTTCAAATGTCAAGAACAATTTCCAAATACCAGTTGTTTTCCTCTGCATGGCTTCACTGCTGCTTTCTGTGTTTAAAAAGTTTAGTTACATATTTTGAGTAGCTCATCTGTAGAAAACATAAATGCCTCTGACATAGTGATTCTGATTTTGTGACAACTGACTTCTGAAAATAGTACATTTATTCAATAAGCTTAAGCACAGCAGTCCCAGTTGTTGACTCTCCTCATAAAAATATTGATTCTAAGCTCCCTAGCTTATAATGTTTTGATCCACATTCTGGGCCTATTGATTTACCTTTGATACTTCAATCAAGCTGTTGTTTATATCACAGCAAATGCATCTGATGTCTCAAAAATAATTAGATTAATCACAGGAGGATCTACAAAAACCTTGTTTTGATTATTATGTCTTTATGCTCTCCTGGGAAAAGTGAAAAAAAAAAGACAGTTGTTAGCCTTTTCCTTCTAGCATCTTTGAAATGTTTTTAGTCCCAGTTTTCCTTTTATGATATCAGGCTTTTACAATACTGCAGGTTTGCAGTGTGCTTAGTTATGATTTCCTCAGTGGCTGACATTTTGCAACACATAATGATTTAGCCAATCTGAGCAGAATTATCATTCACAATTTATTGTTCCCCAAAGCATTATTTGTTATAGAAACTATGAGTTACATTTTATAGAATTTTTATTAGAATTATTTTAAACCCCAAGGAAATTAATCTCTTCCTTCCACATCTCCTGCTTTAAGATTTCCATTTTGCAAAGCAAAGAAAAAGTATTCAAGCACAAAAGAGGTGGTAGGTACTTCTGAAATCATCAGTACTTCTCCTTGCATAAAAAACATGTGAAGACTGCAGGATTTTGACTTAAAGGGTAAAATTCTGCTTTAATTTGCACCACAGAAACACCAGTGTTGTCAATAAGAGTTCAGTGAGAGTGCTGAGCCCAGCCACAAAAAGAATGGTAGATGCAATGCCACTGTTCAAAAATGTATTTTTTATTTGATGGATGAATTGCTAAGGAAAAAAAAAGAGCACTAAAAATTTTTCCATTCTGGAAACAATGACTTTGTACAATAATCCTATTGTTCAATCATCACTACAGTCTCTATTGGAACTGTGCCCAGAAGGACTAAACATTTTGTGCTAAAACTGTTGCGTACCTTTTCTAGGGGCCTTATACATTAATCAATAGTTTTGATTACTCAATCCTATTATTATTCCATTTTTTGGAACAAACTGTTAGGGTTATTAATTACACTGAGAAAGTTATTTATCTTCCAGTAGAACAAAAAGAGCTCATACTGTCACTGTCAGAGAGCTGTTTAATGCACTGTGACATGTTGAACTTCACTCAGCTTCATGCTCTTTCCCTCCCCTCTGATGGTGTCATTGAATGATAGGATCAAACCTTGGGTTACGGAGCCACAGGAGGCTTCCCTGAAGATCAAAATGCTGCTGCTGCTGCTAAAGGTCACTTCTGGGAATGCATTTCTCAATTTGAGAGGGAGCTCAGCTACTGGAGGCAGTGCAGGGAAAACAAGGCTTGTCTGATGTTGAAAGTAAGCTAGGCCAAGGGCACATTAAAAATCAGTGAACGAATGCCAAAGAAAGGATGCACATAACTGAAGAGAAGGAGGGAGAGAGGAGAGATGGAGGGGAGAAAAAGCACATAGGAGAAACATTGCTCATGTTTTGGGTTTGTTTTGCTTTTTGTGCATGCATAATGAGGGGTAATTAGCCCTCCCTGTGAAGTGGATTTCTGCATCTCAGTCGGGAAACAAGAAAATTTAGGAATTGCTCTTACTCAGAAAGAGTAGAGCAACACTGCAGAGCAGACCAAGATTGGAGTGAACCAAGAGAAATCATTCTCTGTGCAATACAGTACTGAAGAGCTGAAATAAGAAGCAGAAGTGCTGCAATGACATACTTAATGTTTCTGGAAGACAGAAAGAGAACAAAGCAGTGGGCGGTTTCTAGACATTTCCTTTCCAAACGAAAACAGACCTGTATTTATGAAGACAGTCATTCCCCTGAAAGGGCCAACTTCTCTTACCTTGCTAATTATGTAAGGTTCTTCCAATTTTTATGAGATAAGAAAACAGCCTTTTGCTTTCACTCATAGGAAGAATTATCATATGGTTGTGCAATTCAGAACTTAAAAGTGTAAGAGAGCGTGGGAGCTACCACCTAACAGCTTGTCAGGTTTCATGCATATTCTATGCTGGCTGCTGCAGTGTGCTCAGGATGACATCATAGCCCGAGCTGCCGAGCATCTGACATCACACCTTCTGGGAGAACGTCTTCTGCCTGGAAATAGCATGCAAGAGCTCAAGCCAGAACGTACAGTACCTACTGAAAGTGTTCAAGTAGCACAGATTGGACACATGTGGGATCCAGCACTGCTGAAGGAGAAGGAGGACATAACACCACACACATCTACTTCACACAGAGCTTACAAACTTGAGTCCCTTAGAAGCTGCAAGTCATTTTGTAGTACCTGAATACCAGACGACACAAAATTCTACTGCTATTACAATGGCAAGCATAAACATGCTACCTTCATCCCTTTGAGATCTCCTTTTTTTCTTCTTTGCAGGGATTAATTTCTCTTTCTTTATACAATTCAGTGGATAGTGTTCTGCCTTTTTTCTCCAAGTGGTTCGGTATCGATTCTTCAACCACTGGTTTCAGGAACCCAGGCAATCTCTTTACTGTGTGTCTCTACAGCACACAGCATAA
Source organism: Aegotheles bennettii (assembly GCA_013398125.1). Lineage (NCBI taxonomy): Eukaryota > Metazoa > Chordata > Aves > Caprimulgiformes > Aegothelidae > Aegotheles > Aegotheles bennettii. Next base: position 547,709 of record VZRW01001045.1, on the reverse strand, counting down.
CAGAAGCCCTTTACATAATTCTAAATATTAATAGAAAAAGAATGGTATGGCACTTAACTATGGCTTGGGAAAGGCTTAATGCACAAAATGCTAAAACCAAAGTTGCTTGTTCATTTCTGTCTGAAATAGTTTGGATTTTGTACTGCTCAAGAAGTGAGGATAAATTTACAATCTACAGCTTTCTGAAACGAACAGAGAAAAAGGAAACGCAATTAAAAGAATTTTTGCAGCTGTCTTGGATTCACATCTCCAGTGTTTTAAACCAGTTTTTCCCTGTAATATCTAAATTGACAAATTCACATTACAAGTCAGAAGAAATCTCAAGAAAGATATATTGATTTTTTTGTAGTGAATTGGGGGTAAACCACTTTTTCCTTATGCTATAACTAAAATGAATCTTAAATATTTTATAGGATAAAAAAATCTCAACAGAGTTGAAAGTAACACTAATAAGAAAGGCTCTGCGTGAACTCCAGTGAGCTCATTCAGGAGCTGGGGAGAGATGACTTCTCATTTATCTAAAATTTTAAAATAATGGGAAAAATATTAAAACTAAAGAGCAAAACCCAAATGCTCACAGGTTTGCAGATTACCATGCCCTCTACCTGTGAGCCACTGGCTGCAACTGCTGGGTCCTAAACAGGCAAATCACTTCGAATCACAGCATTTTGAAGGCCCATTAGACAAATCATTTTTCCCTCAATAGTTAATGAAACATAGCTCTGCACATTCCTCTAATTTCGCATATGGCAAAAAGAATTGAAACCACCAGCACATTTTAAAGATTCTGTTTTAAAATGTCATCTTTTGATATGCAAATACTAGGCCAGAAATAATACCACTTCTTCCACTAATGCTCTATTCCTTAAAGCTAAAGAAAAGAAGAATCAAATCAATAAACAGCTTCAATTTCTACTCCTTCTGTCAAGTTGCTTTTAAAACAATATGCAGCGAAAATCTCATAGTTAATATGCCAGGCCAACATACTGCTTCAATTACTGTCATATAACCTTTTCAATTCGATATCCATTATCTTATCTCTAATAGATAAATTCCTACCCTTGGGAAAGGACCATAATAAACATAAAATCATAATAAATAAGAAATTGAATCATTCTCTTAAGACACCTGGCACAAGAAGTGGTGATCAAATGATCAAAAACAGCACTCAAGCAGATCAAATTAAGGAAAGAGGGGGGTTTTTTTTGGTTCACAGATGTCACTTAACAGGGTCAGTTCCTCCTACCTGCTGTTCCTAAAAGAATTAGTTCCTAAAATGCAAGTTTTAACAAAAGTCCTTCTCCAGCAATGTCTGACTCCACCTCAACAGGCACTAAATCCGATGTGCCGGACAAAAGGAAACTAGGTAATGTAAATCATTCGTTAAAGCCAGTGCAATCTGGATAAACAGTATATTCATATTTAAACTTGGCAAGAAAATCAGAGAGGCCTCTCCATTTTGCAAGGATCTGGAAAAAGTGAAAATCCTATGGAAGACTAATAAAACTTTTTTGGCATACCATCTGGAAGTATCAGCAGTTTCTGATTTTGGAAAGAATGCATTCTGCTTTTAACTTCACACAATGCCTCATTTCTGCTTTCATGTACTCAAGACCAAGAAGTCTTTTTACAAATGGCCTGAAAATCAATATGTGTTATTCTATCTCACCTAGGTACGTGCTCTTTGAAAACAAACTCAGACATCTTGCAACTTAACTAAACATCACACAATAGCTCAGCCAATTCTGCCACCAGGAAGTACAACTGCAACACAGTCAAGACCTGCAGACTCTGGAAAGGTTGTGAAGCACTAAAAATGAATGGAGGAGGAAAAAACAAAGGGAAGAAAGTCCTTCTTATTCTTCTATTGAGGGACATAACCTGCAATATGACAGCTTTCACCTATGACATTAGCCAGTCTGTGCTGCAATCCAACAGAGTGCTTAACTCATACTTTACTTCAAGCTTATGAATAGACTGAATTCCACCCGATTTTGAATAGAAATTCTTACCTATTTAGTTATGACTGCCTGACTAGATCAAGGTCAAAGTCACTCAGATGATGAGGTTTATTGCCAGACTGTTTAAAGAACAGGAGCAAAGGTTATACAGTTTCTTACTCCTTAGAAGGAAAATGGATGTCAAAGATAGATGAAAGCAGGAAATCTTCCTTAAACGTAAAGCCCACAAATGGCACTACCTCCTAACAAACCTTGAAACTGTAGTAACAGCTACGCCGACCGGCTCGTGGCTGTAATACAATCAGTGTATGATTTAAGAACTTAATCTGTTCTTGTGAGAATTAAATAAAAGAGGAACCTGGACAAGAGTACCCCATGTGCCTGAGCCACATGATAACCATCTGATCCAGGACAAATGGCACAGTCCCCCATGAACCCAGATGCTCCTATGTTCTGGTTTAAATCTGAAAACGGGTTATTCAACAGTTCAATTTACAGGAAGAGTTCAAAAGGCTTATTTTTCACTCCAACAGAGAATTAACAAAAATGTCAGAAGTTGCCAGGGAACAGACTGTCACCCTCCAACTGCTTCTCTCCCTTCAAATACTTGGAGGATATTGTACTTCACATATCGCCTTTTAATCCTGTGTTCCGGTGCAGGCTTTTTAATATGTACTTGCTGTATCTGTGCAAAATCAGAAAATGCAGAGTAGCCTACCAGGCAGAGCTCTAGTGTGGAATTTAGGAGACCCATGAGCTGTTAAAAGCTGTTAAGAAGGCTGCAGTAAGTCAGTTCCTTACTCTGTACTTCAAGCTCTGCATTTTGGCAGCATATCAAGATGCTTTGAAATTGGTGGATGAAAAGTTTCTCAGACTTTAAAAACACAGGAGAAAGCATAAACACACACAAAAGACACTCTTGCTAGAAAGGAAAGATGCAAGTAATCCATATAGAACCATCAAGAAGCCAGTCTGTTTCTGACAACTACTACACACAACTTCCATAGATCATTTCTTAAGGTACACCAACCTTGCAGTCAAAAGCATTATTCTGACTGACAGGCCACCCCATAAGCTTGCTTTAGGCTAACCAGTTTGTGAGCTGCAGGGAGTCTCTCACCAGTAGTAGTCGAGTTCGGCATGAGCTTCAAAACTCACCTGAAAAGCTTTAGGCTTTCATTGCCAAGGCCACTGTGCTGCTCTTGATACCCAGCCAAGGTGGTACACAGTTACACAATACATTTCCACTTCCAATACAGACAAATACTTAAAGAAAAGGTGGTTCAGTTTTACTAAGCCTGAGTCAATCTGTGCTTTATCTGAGACTCTCTGAAGACTAAATTGTCACAGCTAACACTTAAGAACACTGCTCCAGAAGAGTCTCCATTCTGGTCCACTGCACCATAGAAAATTGAATAAAAGGTAAAATTTATCACAAGTATTGTTCTAAATGCTCTTCAGCTCTGAGGTACTCTTGTGGGGATAAAGAAACAACATAACAGCATAAGAGGCACATCTCCATGCTTCTGCCAACTGTTTCTGATGCTGGGCTCAGAGGACTACAGCATGAAATGCCCAGCTGTGATAGGTAGGCTTACAGTGTGCTAAAGGGTATCTTCACAAAACACTGTTTTCAATTAATTATTTACTAAAGCTCAAGTTTCATAGGTTCTTTCAAGGTAAGCGACATTGCAAAGAGTACAGTGTAAAGCCTGATACTCAGCGTTTAGACACGGACAAGTCTAACTTTGCTGAATCTTTTAACTTAACTAAAATTTTATTCTATCTTCAATACCCAGACTAAGATGGTAACTCTTTCTCCCATAATAATAGTTAGTAAAGATAGGCTGTATTGTTATGGCTTGTGCTGCCATAACCATGCATTATGATTTCAAATATGAAAATACATTACTGGAAAACACATCTTTAAAACTATATACTCACTACATTTGACATGTGAGCTTGCAGCCTCTAGATTGTTAATTTAAATTCAAAACAAGCTCACAGTGAAAGAAAATTCTGCCATCTGGCAGAAGTTAAAGCAATCCCCAGTGTGAGTGGGCAGGTGCTGACATCCCAAAAAGACTGTCCCAAGGAGTAACAACTCTGGTTATCCTCAGCTGAGGTACGAAGTTTGAGGAGGCCAGACACTAAGCTGCTTATTCCACTTCTGTACGTGCCCACGAGAGTAAAAGTCAGCACACACGAGCAGAGTAGGTAAACAGAGCCTTTCAATCTTCCCAGTGTACTTCACTGAAAATCAAATGAATGTTGAAAAGGGGAGGAAAACTCTTTGTTGATGAGATACAGACTGCCTGATGTCAGTTCCAGCGACAATCACACAGGGCTGACTGCGCAGATATGCGGAGAGTTCATCTCTTTCCAAACTCTGCACTTACCTGTTTTTTAAAATAATCACAGTGAGGGAAAAATGTGCAGAATGAGTTGTACAGAAGGCAACTCCAAAACATTGTCTATGTTTTTGCGGTCCAAGGAAGAGAAAATAGATAGACAAGCACTAATGAAAGATTAGATTTTGAAAGCACTAGGTAAGTGCAATGCCTGTGAAACTCTTGTCCTTCTAGAAAACAAGGTCTGATGATGTTGCCTTCACAAATTGCTTTTCATCTGACCCTCACCACAGCCTTGGCTAGAGAAGAAAGCAAGTCCACTCAGATCTCTCTCATATCCAGATATTGCACTGAAAAAACTGTACATGCCAAAAGCATATCTCCAAGACCACGTAGCACTTTTCAATATAAACAACAAGATTAAGGAGCTTAGGAAGTCAGGCATCCAGTTCTTCTTACAAAAAATCGCTGGTTAGCTCCCACTGACATAGGAGTTTGGGTTTATGCAGTTCGGTAAAGTTCTGGTTTATCGTTTTAGGACTGTTTAAATTCCATTAACAAAGAAGGCAATTTATCCCCCTTGGATTTCTTAGGATCTAGGCATCTAAGACCTTCAGGTTCTTTCACTATAGGGGAAGCTGATACAGAGCAGCTTACTGACTTGCCACTAGGCATATGTGTGTTCACCACATGCTTTACATGTTACATAATTTGCTTATATAAAATACTCTTTTCTCTCAACTTAACAGTATAATATGCACGTTTCATAATTGCGATGCATTGCAGGCTATCATGGGACAACACAAATCTTTCAGGCTGCACAACTCCCCTGCCAACCCAGCTCATTGGAAGAAGTCATATTTCTGTCTTTATAGATGACTGATTTCAAAAAACAACCAACAATCTAAAATCCTGCTCCATAAGGGCTTCTACGCTAAAACCTGGATTTTACTAACATATGTTTTGTGTGACAGAGCTGTAGTCAGCAGAAACTGAAATCAGAAGTAAATACTTTGGGGAACTTCTCCTGATGTGATTAGAAAAGAATGCTGTCTGGAGAAAGAGTGCTGGGCGCATATTTATTCAGAGGTCAAGAGCAAGGCTCTGCTCAGTGTTCCGCCTTCTAATGCAGAGAGAACAAGACTTTCCTGGCCAGAGAAATAGTTTCTGTACAGTACATCTGGTTATAATATCAGTGCTGCAGCCTTTTTTGTTATTCATGATGGGTTTTAGGGAATTATAATACTCTTTATCTTTTTATTTCAATTATTCTGGATAGATGCTAAGTCTGCTAAGAGAGTGATAGTTGCTTTGTAAAAATTAGGGAAGCTATGCCGTTTCATATATATCAAACCACTCCATAAAAGTGCTTTTGAAAGATGAGGCAATTCTAAAGACTTCTAAAAACAACCCAAACAACATATTTAATAGTAACTGAAATGGACCTGAGCAATTTGATGACTTTCCGGTGTTTAATTCTAATAGTGTTTATAGATGTATTATAAGGGAAAGTAAGTGACTCTCTTCAAAAGACCAGTCTGGTTAGTTTGGCCTGTGATTACAAACTAATCATTGAAACTGCAGCCAATTCATGGTAACTTGCCTTCATACACACAGACTGCTTTACTTGCCAGCTCTGAGACGAGGAAAAGATGCTTGCTTTGAAGGAGTGTAAATCTAGCAGCTCAATGGATGTAATAGATGGGGGCACAATTTGGGCAGCTGTTTGTACAACCCAGCAGCACTGAAGCTAGTGCTGGGCTGCAGGATGAGTGCTTTCCCAGGAAGCCAAGTATTTCGTTGCCTTTCTCCACATACTAAAGAGCCCCATGTCTCCTACTAGGAGAACCCTGAGGGAAATGTGATCATCTGACAAATATGTTATACCTTAAAGGAGTTACTAGCTGTAGGAAAATTTCTCCCTGGGGTTCTTCAGGCCTGACAGTTTCAATGATGCACTTTTAAATGTTTCACTTAGAAATGCTGAAAATGCCTCCATGACCGGAAATTATATACTTAAAATAAAAAATAAATAAATAAAATTCACCAAGACCTGCCTTACAATGGATCCAAAACCAGCAAGTTCCTTGAAAGTCCTAGGTCTTGCTGCCCCTGCTATGCTCGCAGACCATCTCCACCAGTGTGACACCCCTGTATGACAGCAGCCATTCCCATTTGGCTTTGACCAGGAGATAAAAAGCTTGCCACATTTTCTGAAACAGGTAGAATGTGAACTCGAGATGTTATATCCTCTAAGGCTCCCCAGTTGCATTTTAAGGAAAAAAAAATAAATATGTAAGTTCCTTGAGTAGATTAAAGTTGCATTGGTACAAAGGGAAATGTTCACTCACTCTATTAAAAGCCCATAGACTCCCTCAGATATGTCCTTATAAAGGCAACTATGAATCCACTTCGTATCTCTATATATTCAGTCTGGACTTCATTTTCACCACAGCCACTTGGTCTCTCCCACACACTGTGATGGATAAGTAGGAAGTACGGTTAGTTAGTAGAGACTTAGATACTTTTGCCACTCAACTGAAGGTGTAGAAAGCCACAGGAATAATAATTTGATAATGAGAAAAAAGAAGAAAATTAACTTGATTTTTTTTTGCTGTACTTGTGTCTAAGTAAAAAACTAATTCTATAAATTCCATACCTTGAAACATCCTTTGAGGAGAAGAGAAAGGAAAAGAAGGAAAAAAAGAAAAAAAAGGAAGGAAGAAAGAAAAAACTCCAGGGTTGAGAGGTATGAAGATGAATCCTGGTTCCTTCTAACCAGAAATGGGGCCATAATGGTTGAGTAGAGCAATGAGATTTTGCATTATTGCTCCATTTTACAATTTTCTATTAAAAAAAAAAAAAAAAGTAGTAATTTTCCTACTTTTCTAGCAGCAGACATTTTTGAGTTTTTCCTGCATTTTGTCCTCCTGAAATGTCTTTCATTGCATTTTGCCATGTACCCTCTTCCACAGCAGGTTTCTTTCCTCCATTCTTTCTTTACATTCGGAACTCTTTGGCCCTTTACCCTTTTAAAGGAGGAGGCCTCTTGCTGCTCTCACAGGCACTGCTTGTTCCCTGAATATTTAAATAGCTCTGCTCCTTTCATGAGCTGTAAGACACCTACATCAAGGACTAAAGGATCTAAGCAATGACCCTGATATTTAGATCTAAAAAGTTGTTGATAGCCAAGTTCACCCTCAGCATAGTTTCGCTGAATTTGAAAGATTCACATGTGGGATACATTTGGTCCTCTGTGTTAAAAATGTAAGGCTGATCTAGTGATGCATAATAAGCAAAGACATTTGAGGGAGTTCAGCGTCTTTCAGGGTAATGATTTTTAGATCTGTACCTTTGTTTCCAAAAGAGTTAAATGAATAATGAAATCTTCCTGCAGTGAGAACAGCTGAACTTAATTCAGAGGAAATTTCTCAAAGAACTGCCTTGGTACCTAGCAGATATGCCTGTCAAAAAGGCTTGCTCCTTCCCAGGAATTTGTTTTAGAAATTCCCTGCCTATAGGATTACACAGAGTGGCTTGGGATAGATTCATCTTTAAGCAGGTTTTCATTTTGTAGGTTTGAAAATTATGCTTTTTATTAGCATAAATGTGACAGCAGTTTAAAGACCAAAATTCTCTTTAACAAAATTAATTTCAAGCTAATAACTCTTCAGATAACCAAAACACAAACTCCTGAAGATCAGCACGATTTCTTCGAGCAGTTAATGTTTTCTACTCTACAATAGCAACTGTCAAATTATATTTTAACTGCTAGACTGTCCCTGTATCAGGTTGGATGCTTCCATTCTCAGGCTTCAAGTGTCTTGGACAAATGACAAAACTACCTGGACATCTGATTACACAAACCACACCTCAGGAGAAAATTACATGCTTTGCAATTTAGAAGGGAGCAAGTTAAACCCTGGTGTCATTCATTACAATCACTAAATTGACCTAATAGATATGTTAGAATTCTACTAGTCATCTTAGGCAGCAATATTAATTCTTATCTTTAATAATCATCACAGTATAGACAAATCCTTGATAACTGCAGGCTGCCAGAATTACTGAAGCTAGCATCAAAATTTGAAAGACACTTTGATTTTTAACTCTTCAGGAATCACAGTGCACATGCAGACATTGTTTTACAACACCAGCAGCAAAAAGATGTTTACAAAAGTGTGGCATTTTAATAAGATTTTTCAGACCCTAAATATAGGTTACACCTAAAGAACATTTAATCTTGATGTTTTTGGTAGGATAATGCATCTTCTAAGCAAGAGGGTAGGTGTAGAATTACCAGAGCTGAAACTTCCTAGTAAACCCATTCCTCTGTCAATCCCCAGTTTCTTTAAAGTTTCAGAGATGATTTCCAAGCTATTGTTTACTTTTGTATTTTTGTCAGTCAATTCACAGAAGGAAAACAAATTGGGTAGACTAGATCTAAACAGACTGCCAATAAAAAATTTAAGCACCGCTATCTAGAAGTAGAGTTTAAACAGAATTTTAAACTAAATCAAAATGTCAGAGTAAAGGACCATCAACGTAACAAGCTCTGATGCATTGCACTTTACCTAAGATATTGCAAAGTAACTTCCTCCTTCCTGAACTTGAGAAAACATCATTCAAATGTTGAATCCTTTGTGCAATGGCTTGATGCTCAATGGCCTATGGAGCATATAAAAAGTAGTACGCCATTGCCTGTGCTTTGAATAGATGTCTCTCAGCAGAAGACTTAGGCAGAGGAAATGGATTTATTTAAGAAAAAAAAGCCATGTTGAGGCAGAGGAAGCCTCGAATTTCACTGTATGTGGAACTTGGCAGAGTGTCTGGGAAGAGCACTTTCTTCTTTTTGGTGATAGTTTCTTTAAAACCTGGTATTTTAAGCCGTGTGTCTGAGGTTTGTCTACACAGGAAATTTCCAATCAGTCATAACTCTATTCTGCCAATTCTGCTACGCTATTCTGGTCTAATTCCCAGGATAAACACAGCACACAAAAGGAATTTTATTTTTTTCCCAGGATAATTAACTCCAGTCTGAATTAATCACTTTTAGTTTGGAATATAGTATCTAGATGGAAAGGTATACAGACTAACAATTTTGCTGCATGGACAGGTCTTTAAGTGTTAAATACTGTTCCCAAGGAACTTCCACATTTGTACAAAGTGTCAGTGCCAGCTATATGAAAGCCAACAGCAGATAAAACAACTTGGATAAAGCAGGCTGAGGGAAAAGGTTGCTTCAGGTATGGCTGTAAGACCGGAAGGCGGGAATGTGAGAGTTATGAATCTCTCCTTGCTATAAATCACCCAGTAGTGTTCCAGCTGAGTTGAAAAATAAAAAGAAAAGCACTGGGCTTTACACCACACTCGGCATTGTTTGTTTTGTCTGCCAAGTCTATTCCTCTTCCTTCAATGGAGTGCTTGTGGTTTGGGAATGACTTTTTAGCCAGTTCTGTCTGTCTCTATCTGAGGCCCCAAACTCAGTTCTGAAGTATCATACAAGCTGAAAGTTTGTACTTCTGTTCCCCAATCCTCAGCAAACACTGGAGTGTTTGTGTCTCAGTATTTATGCCATTTCAGCAAGTACTTAGAGAATGAAAACATCAACTCTTCCTTCTAAGCACAGAGATTCAGAAAACAAAGTTTAATTTTGAAAACACACACATGCAAAGGAAAGCAATCCACTCAGCAATACTGAAGTCTCCCACCAATTGGAGCCTTTCCTTTCTGTGCTATTTATCAACTGCAGACCCTGTTTCCTACTGCACCACTGCAGTCAGCACCACTAAGCTCAGTCTCAAGTTCCTCCAATATCACAGTGACAGAAACGACCACGTTACCCAGACACTTTCCTGGACCTCATGAACAGCCTTTCCTAGTGTGTTAAACACTGCTTTTACTTTCACTTAAAGAAGAAATGGTAGACAACAGGAAACAAAGACATTGTAAAAGTTGTCATACTCAAAATCCCCAAATGGGTTTGGTGGGAGGCAGTGCAGACAGCTTATCAGCCCGTTCTGCCAAACACAGCCACGACCCAGGGACCCTATCTTGCCCTGTCAGGATGGAAGCAGCAAAGACACTGTCAGAGAACACATCCTCACGAGGGTAAGGGCTGGTAGAAAAGCAGCCCTGGCAAGTAAGCAGAAGATTTTTTTTTTTACATCTTTTTAATCCATTTTTCTCTTAGTAATGCAAAAAAATTCTTAAACCACTATGATTCAAAGTGTTCAGTTTTCATGGTCTGGATGGAGGCAGAGGACTGAACACAAATCCTGTGACATGCCAAGTTCCACACTGGCAATTCCTATTGCCTACGCAGACTGGATTATTCTCAACATGTATTTTGTAAGGAGTATCAGTAAGACTCACTAGAAAACAGATCTCAGAATTCCAAAGATTTGTCAAAATGCTCTCCCATCTCCATCCTGGTGGATGAGTTCTGTTGGCAGCGTTGTGGGAGGTGCTGCCTGGTCACACAGGTCCTGATTCACTTAGATGAGGTTCATACCTTACCATGTTCTAAAATGCCCTCTTCACTGAGATTTATTATCAAGTATAACCCCCATGTTGTCTGCTCAGGTCTCTCATTTTGTAGTGTTCTTGTTGTGAGGAATACTCAGGCACACAATGTCGCTCTTCAAGTGACCAGCCCTACATAAAAGTCAGCCTTTATTCTGAATTTAATATTAATGTCACTGTCTTAAGACATGGACAACTTACCTATTTGCATTTTTTGCTCATATGGATTTGATTTACTAAATTGCTTCATAAAAAATACCAAGATAAGGCTTTGAAACCCCTTGTAAAATAGCTAACCATAGTGGTAGCATTATTGGCAGAGATGACACTGAAAATTCCCTGAGTTTAGGCTATGCCTCAAGAAAATCAGCAGATCTGTGAATGTCTAATTCACATCTTTTACGTTCTCTGAATTTAATTTATTAAGCATGCTACTGTGAGAATTCACAGTACTGTGAGAGCACAAGTAACTCTAACAGATAAAATTCAGCCCCAGGGAACAGGGCAGGGGGACAGACTGATAGAAGATCTGCCATTCACTTCAGATGAACCCCTGACCCTTCTATCAATCCAAAACAGGCTTCCTCTTCAAGTGCCATCCTTCCCAGCCTCCTTCCATCAGGGCAGTTCATATGCCAGCCATAGCAATTTGCTAGTGATTTGTTTCTCAATTATTTCATACTTTGAGCAAATCATGTATATGAAATAAAAATTAATATTTCTTCACATTTCACACTTTGCTCTCTGCTGTTTTTATGTACTGATTCTATGTTCTATCTCCAATAGCACAACTCAGAGTCTGGGCTCTATTCCTGCAGTCCAGGCTTCCATGGTGCAGCCAACCTAGCCAGTGGTCCTTCACAAGAAGGACATGCTTGTGTAAATGGTGGCATACAAAGAAACTGCAGCTGCTTCATTTTGCAGATCAGCCTGCATGTACAAGTATGCTTATTTGAGTTTACAATCAAGGTTAAACAAGTATATCATACATAAAATGCTGCTTTTATGAACTGTCTGGGAACTTAACCCTAGAGTGCTCTAAAGCCTTGTGTTAACTTCCCTCTGTGGTATGCATTTAATACTTGACATATTCACTGATACCTCACTGCTTTGCCGAAACATTGTGTCTTTTAACAAGCTTTTCCAACAACCATGTTAGAAGTGTACACCTTGAGACAGATTCAAACTATTATTAAAACAATCTAAGATTGGCTAGACCTTAGACATTGTTAGGAGACTAGAAAACACCACCATTTTACTTGTTACTAATTTACTTAAGATTTCTGTAAGTCTTACTAACTATTAATATGCTTTCAATACAGAATTGTGTTTAACGGTCTTACTATCATAATAAACAACTACATTAGTAAGAAGGCAGCTGGTGTTAAAACTTCTGATACTCGCTTACCAGTCCTTACAGGCACCTCTAATGCTCCAACAAGGGCAGTATGATTGACATTAACAAGTCCATCCACATGCACACAATTAAATATCCAGGTATATGTTAGCTGCAGACGGGATACAGTAAGGTTTGGACTACATTTAACTTCTTGTGAGCCAGAGGTTCAATACTTTTCAACTCAATGATTTAAATTAGCTTATGAAACACTTGATTTTTAGCTCTCTCCAAATCAATAGAATTCTTTCCAGTAATTTCACTTGGCCCTGTATCAATAATGTAACATTTCACCAGTACTAAAGTAATTTAATCTAGAAATTGTTTCCCCAAAACTTGATAATGATTTAAAGTACAATCAGTTTGAATTTTTTTTGAAGCCTGATAAATAATAGCTCAAAGGCAGACATCTCTAAAATTAGTTGTTATGCTTCACTTAGGCTGTCACAAAACCCAGAAAGCTTGTTCTCTTTTCTGTATTGCACCGTACAGTACGCTTCAAAACAATCTATACTTACTTGCTTGGTCTTTTCTCTGTAAGAAAACTAACAAATTATTATAATGCACATTTAATACATTATTAAATTAGATGTCACCTGCTCTTTGAGTGAGACTTCAAGATTGAGTTCTGTCTAGTCAAAAGGCATAAAGTAAATCAAGTATTAATAGCTGAATTACTTCCAGCAATAAGATACTAAGGCCAAGCAAAATGTCCAAGGTCAATATACTCCAGATGGCACACTAATATATTTACAGGACTGATGCCTCCTGGCATTTTCAATTTCTTATGTTGGGTTGGTTTTGGAACCAATCAAATTGAGGAGCTGGCAGCTGCAATTTGCCCACAAAAATAAATTTAAAGGATTACAAATCCAGTTTTAAGCAGTGATCTGACTTTATTGATGTGAAGCCACTATTCCCAGCTCTTGATTTTCACTGAATGATGATCACAGCGTATCATAAATTAAATCGGGACAAAACAGACTGGTTGTCCATAGAATTATTTTTTTTTCTCATGTTCACAGCCATTGATTTAAGCCTCAGCTAACCGAGTCAACAATCAGGAAGATAGCAAAAGGACCCTACATGAAATAACTCCTTCTGTATTACTCCGCACTAAGGGAATTTCAAATGACAGGGTTTTTTCATATTGCAAATTATGCTCAAGCAATGCATACACACACCTGATTATACATATTGATGTTCTGACCTACAGGTGTGGAATATGCAAACACAAACGTACAACTGTATACCAAAATTTTTGTATTTGTGCACATGTGAATGCACTCTTTTCTACCTGCTGTACCAGAATCCTAAGGACCTTTTGCCAATACAGCCAAAAAACTCCTAGAAGCCTGTCAGTCACAAATCACAGTGTCCAGTTTTGCATCCATGCAACCAAAGCCTACCTACAGTAACAGCATTTTGGGAGCAGTAGTTCTGGGAAGCAATAGACATTTAACCCAACAGTAGCCTGAGTAGCCTGTTCAGGTTAAAGATGATTTGTGCAGCACAAAGAGCTCAGAGGGGCTCCAGGGTATCCTATCCTACAGGATACTACGTGAGGTAGCAGGAAGGAAGAAAAAAAAAGCCCATCTGACTATCTAACACCAAAAGCAAACACTTCCAGCTCTCTAAAAACAAACAATATAAGATACATCCTCAGGCTTCATTACTCGAGCTGAACAGTGTAGCCTGACTTTATATATCTATATATACATACACATGTAAAATTGTGTGTGTGTACACATATATTTAAATACAATTGGACAAACACTGTTCTCACCTTATTCCTAGGCTTTCTTAGGCAGTAAATTCTGCAGGCTGCTTATCTTTCAGCACCTAGCTTCGGCTCTGAAGTTTACCGTCTGTTGTTTATATGGGCAGCAAGCAGAGGGAGGCAGCGACAGACTGTCAGGCAACATGACTTCAGTAGTAAGAGGTGTAGAGCAAGAACTTTGCCTTTGTGCAGTCACAACCTTTCCCAACAGGCACGTGAAGTCTCCACTGATGATCTCCACCACAAAGTCCTGTGTTTGGGGAAATTCTCAGCCCTTTAACAAGTTCCTGAACTATTTGGGAACCAAGACCGCATACCCCTTCCAGGCAAATTTCCTTTACCCACCGGCATCTTTCAGAGCAACCACAACTCCCGTGTTGATATGCCACCAAGGTGTTCCAAAAGATTTAACAGTAAATCAAGTAAAGTGCAATTCAAAACTTCCAGTTCCTCCAGGTTACTGTATACAGGTTTTATACTGAAATGGGGACATTTAATGTAGTTGTCTTCCTATCCATCCATCCGTCCAATGACCTGACTACAAGAATCCACCTTTTGCCACATCTGGCTTTTGTCCATGTCACTGTGGGTCTTACCTCTCTGGTTTATGCTCCTGACCTCCATCAGTTCCAGTCTAAAGCTTTTACTACTGCATTAGCAAATCTGTGAGCAAAGTTGGTTTTCCCTTTAAATCTTGTATCTTGATGAAACCCTTAACTATTGCAGTATGATATTGATGATCTAAATATTCCAACCTTCATAAATAAGTTATCAAGAGTGTTCTATTTATACTTCCATGTATGTTTACACAAACACATATAGTTAAAAACAGAAATTACTTTTAAGGCTTTTGTCACATTAAATGTACAGTAGCTCCTGAGCAGCTTCAGAAAAACTAAGAGTAAAAATAAAATAAAATTTAAAAGTCTTTAAAAATACATGTGCTCAAGGTACTGATTAAATCAGGATCTACAACATACCCGGATGGACTTGGTGCTAAGAAAATGGCGGCATCAAGGTTTTTGCTTCCATAAAATACTGCCAAGGTTTTGCAGAGGGGCTGCACTGAGCAATTGGGCAGCTCACACCAGGTACCCCCTCAGGTAGAAAATACCAGTCATTTTTCAATTGGACTTTTTAGTACTGGACAGAAAATGAAGCACGCAATTATTATTTAACTGAGAAATCATTTCCATACTCACAGAAGTTAAGCCCTCAGTAGTGATGTCTCTCCAAGCCCTTGCTCCCCAAGCAGGAAAAGGGAAGCAAAGATCAGAGCAATCTGCCGAAAACAGACGGCTCAAAACGTTATTTAATAATATATGACTTCTCTTGTCAGAAATCTCTGGAACGTCACCTCAGGAGAAACAGACCCCGTACACAACCGGAGAGGCACCCTTTGTTCTTACCTCAGGACGCGCCCCAGACAGCGGCTCCTGCGCCCGCGCCGCAGCCCCTCGTGGTTTTGGCGGGAAGGGGCAGAGGAGGCGCCAGCTCGGCTGCAGCGCGCCCACACCCCTGGCCCCAGCGAAGCTGCCCCCAGCGCGGCGCTCAGGACCCTCAGGCACCACAAACGCTTTAGTTACTCACATGTTATTTTTTCCCCCATGGCAAGAGCAACAGGCACATCAAAGCAGGTAACATTTCTCTTTCAGAGCGGAGTTATAAAACAAACAATTCGGAAATGGTTATGCTCACAGAGATTAAAAAATCCTGGATGACAAATTAATTCCTCAAAGTGATAAAGTGACATGTTGTCACATTTTCTTTGTAGTGAAGATGAGGAGGCACAAACCTGACAAGGCTCGAGCATCGGCAGCACTTATATAAGACCGTGATATGTTTTGGCTCATCTGTATAAATGGCTCTCGTGGAAATGCTCTGTTTTGAAATGCAGAAAGCTGACATCCAGCTATCTTCAGCTATCTTCCACTTGCAACTGCAGCACTCTTAACTCCCAAATTCAATTTGAAAGTGAAATATAATCCGCAACTGTTCTGAAGATAAGGCATTGATTGTATTTGTAATGCCTCTAATACAGTACTCATTTAAGAATTTAAACGCTTTCTTCCATGAGGTGCAATACTAAGCTTCCGTTTTTCCTGTATTAAAAAGCTATATTGCCTAAGGGTGAGTGGATATAGGGATATTTACTAAGATTTGAGGTTTCCATTTAACACACACTGCTGTAGCTGGATTAACATAAGGATGCATCACTGCATGAAACAGATTTCATGATCTCCAGCTAGGAAAAGCTGAGGAATAACAACTGGAAAAGAGGATGTTGAGAATGTTTCTTTCCAAACAAGGGGTGGAGCACCAAGCATTCAAATAGGGAAATATTCTTGACCTACTTGATTAAAGATGGCAATGTCTTTGTTCAAATCTGTGTATATCCCATGAACTTCCAGTGACAAATTTTAAATGTCCAAGACAACTCTGCTAGATCTATCAAAAGCCTTTGAAATATGAAAGGTCTACCAGCCTACCTTGCCCTTCTAACCACAGTATCTGAGCATTCACATCCAGAAAATTTCAAAGCCACATTTTATATTTTTAGGGGAAGTGTTTGTGTCCATTTGCACAAAACTAAGCAGCTTGGTTCAGAGCAAAGGATGAAATTCAGGAAAAACACTAAATACTGTATATTAAAACAATTCATAAAAATGGAGAAAATGCAGAATCTTTGACTAGAACATAGAAAATGGCAAAGAAGTATTCCTTTGCATTTTCCTGTAAATGATTCACTCGTTGCTGCACACTGAAGCCAAGAGTTCTTTATCACGCAGGTGCTATAGGAGTCTTTTGTCCATCCCAGTCAAATGTAAGAATGCAACTGAAAGGAAACGTGGAAGGTTTGGGGTTGCAAGGCCAATACACAAGTCTCCATCTTCTTTTCAGCATATTTCCCATCTTTCCGAGCACCTGGCAATGACAGACTCCCCCACAGGAATCACCTGTAACACACTACTTTGATTATGTAAATTAAGGAGAACTTAATTGTGTGTGCTTGCATAAGCAACTTGATCTGCAAATTCTCCATCTCTCACTGCTTTCACAAGGGTCTGAGGTCCATTCTATCCCAGCTCGTACAGTTTGCATTTTGTTCAATGAAATTCTATAAATATTGTAGTTTAAAGTACAACTAGGGCTACAAATTCCAGAGTAAGATCTCTAAAAATCTCATCAAGTAACGCCAGATACAGAGATACAAAATTTCACAGTGTAGGCACATTGTGAGAGTAGAAATTAACACCGCCATTTCAAG
Source organism: Aegotheles bennettii (assembly GCA_013398125.1). Lineage (NCBI taxonomy): Eukaryota > Metazoa > Chordata > Aves > Caprimulgiformes > Aegothelidae > Aegotheles > Aegotheles bennettii. The sequence continues at coordinate 530,428 of VZRW01001045.1, read as the reverse complement.
TATTACTGCCCAACTGGAATTTGCAGGTATCGTCTTTGTAATAGTTACCAGCATCTCTGGATCTCACCCTATGTATTATAAGAATCAGCAAAGAAGCATTTAGGCTTTGACAGTTATTCTTGTTTTCAGTCCTCGCTTTGTTTCTGGATCGATGGACAGATAGCTGTAAACAGATCTTTGCAATGCTGTCTTAACACAATTACAGTACACAGAATTGATTGACTGTCTATGGGACAGGCTATTTTGTAAAGGCAAGACCCTGAAAGCAAAATCTGAATCATAGTTTTTGATGTTTGGATAGTAATGCAGAAAGCCAAGGACTGTGAACTATCCCTTGAGAATTCAAAACGAACTACTTCATCACTTTTTTAAGATACTGTGCATTAGTGATAGCTACTATTTATAGGAAAAAAAGATTTTCAACTATATCATGCACTTGAAGTTCAGATTATGCTGCATTCTGTCCTATTACTTTAAAGGGAGTGAGCCAGAAAAAAAAAGAAGTTAATATGATGTGATATTTCACAATACACTAACAACAGTGTAAAACAAAATAAATCTTGTTCCAGCGTGTTCCACATTGTTGATTTCATTTATTTTTTTGAAGAAAATCTAACGGAGCAAATTCATACACTGGTAATGAAACTTTCAACATTCAGATATGCAGCACACAAATGCTCTGCTGTGAGTAATGAAGAGCTATTTTTGAGGTTTTAAGCCTTCAGGAGATTTCCATTAGATGATAATATAATACTAAAAGTTATTTATACATATATAGGTATATGTAATCATATATAAAACAAAAAAATGAAAGTATATAGATACAGGAATTTTGGTGATGGTGCTACCAAACTGATTTGAGAATTAATAAAACAGAAGTCAGTCAGTATTGTGACTCAGTGAGTTTCTCTGAATAAAATAACCTTTCAGTTTTAAAAATATGCTTTATTTCCACCTACACAACTATGTGACACAAACATGGAACAGAGAAGAATCTTATTTTAAGAGGACAGAGTATGTATAATCCTACCTCAGAGGATTTGCCCGAAGCTGAAACACTGTATCCCCACAGTAAATGTTTGCTTCTTGCATATCAGAAAGCTGGTTTCATTACCAGTCAGTAAATTTGCTTCTTTAGATTGAAATTAATAACAAGTACACATTCTTAAGCTTTTCAGTAACCATGTATATAAATAGCTGATATTCTTGGTGTCCATTCTTTAGCAATTGAGAACCAGTTATTAAAGCACTTACAAATGCTCTGTCTCCCATTTTTACTCTGAGGGTATAAAAAGCTATATAACAATGATAGCACTTACGATTCTTGATAACTAGGTTTTGCACAAATGCTTATTTTTCCTTAAGAAAGAGAGAATCATAAATTATTATCTTAATTGTAAAAATACAATAGAACAAGCTCTATTTAGGTTTTGAGGGGCTGGGCTAGTTTCTTTCTACAGACAACTGTAAGGTTCAGAGTAATCTATTTTACTCATTCTTACAGAAATGACTACAAAAAAGACATCTATCTCCATACATTAGCTGCCCTTCACCTTACCTAGAAACATTTTCTTTTAAGTGCAGCAGTATACTGGAAAGCTAAAACTCTAGTCCCTTCCCCAGTGAAATCTTAATGAGGAGCAAGGGTGGCATGTATCGAGCAAACCTGTTGTGCCCTGTATCACAAGAGAACAGGAGTTCTTGAGTAGTTATCTTAACAGAGCTGAGAGGCAGATATAACTGCTCTTAGATAACCACAAGTGCTCTTCTGGTCGCAGTCGTAGTGAAAGGATATCTGCAGACTTTGGCCACACACAGGTTCTCTAGTGCCTACGCTAGCTGGGCTAATCTCGCACAACTGTAACCCAAAAGATTTCAGTAGCACAAGAGAAAAGACTGGCTCTTCACAAGTCACCTGAAGAGCTGCACTGGATGCAGCTTGCATGCTGTGGCCTGAGTCAGACAAATCCAGAGCAAAATAGCTTTAAAGAATTACACAGGATTTCCAGGCATCATTCAGGCTTTGATATAGATTGCTATTACACAATCCTTGCACTACTCCCAGTTCAACTCATCTTTTGCCCCAATTTCTGTATGAAAAATAAAAGTTCAATAAATGGGATAATTCTCGGCTGTGAAAAAAGTTCCCTTCTGCTTTTAACTTTCCCTCAAATGACTCTCACTCTGTACCAAGCCCCTCATTTTGGGAGGCAGAATGTCTCCGTGTGCATTTTTAGAAAGAGGAGCTGGGATGGCTTCAGGAACTCTCTTTGCATGTTGTGATGGATAAGCCAGAACAAATGATGCATTTTAGTAGGTTTCTGAAACCGCTTTTACTGGGTATTTCAACTATTAGCCTTATGCACCGATGACCTGATAGCCTAGTTTTCCCAAAATGCTCCTGGGGAAGCATTTCATCTATCACTTTATTTTTATAGCAGTCTTCAGGTTAATGCACCTTGGGGCACCCTACAATATTAAATAAAATAAAATGTCAAAGCATATAAAGCAAATTAAAAGTGCAGTCTAAGAAATAATGTAAGACTGCTGCCTAATTCCAAAAAGCTGCTAGTTATTCTTTAGATCTTAACTATAAGAGTAATTAATTTCTTTGATAAAAGTGTGACATTTAATACGACTGAGACCAGAGGAAGTCACCTAACTTGTATTTTCAAGGTTCTTTCTGAGTGCAAAGAAATGGTTGTCAGTGAAGAGGAAAGAAAACTATAGTAATGGGTACAATTGACTGGCCTCGAGAAAGTTCGTGAGAAATTACAGTAACAGTTCTCAGGAATCGTTTTGATCTCCACGATAAAAACTACTCCTATTTGAAAACTACATGTCCGTTTGACAAGCTGAAATAGCAAAGTCTACTGATTATACAGCTCTTAGTTAAAAGCAATTTTGTTGATGTCTTTTCCATAACTTATCTTTTACTGTAATGTTAAGCTCATCGTCACGTGCACATCCAATACAAGTGGTGTGCTTCTGTTTTTGCATTGCATTACACAACTCTGGATTTGATTTTTTGTATATCACATGCTTAGTTGGAAAGAAACTACCCACCAACCAAAGCCCATACACTTTTATTCTTGTTCCTGTCAGACTGAGCAGATAGATAACATAACTCTTCCTGGAGTTACTTGTCATTTCTCTAGAAATGACAAAGTGGGCATTCATACAACAGATCCAGACTACATATATTACTGCTAGAAATAATCCTCCATGTAATCCATACTACTAAACCCAGCAGGTCTTCTAGCTTCTAAGACATTTTGATTTGAATCCAATGAATTAACAAAGCCCATAATCAGCTTTCTGTCTCATATTAGTTTAAGCTGTCTATGTGTACTTCTCTAATCTTATTGTGCTTTGCTGTGCCAGAGTCCCAGTTGTGGGTTCTCCTCCGCCAAACTGACGATGCTGGGAACACATGCTAGGAGAGTTCTTGCATCCCAAAAGGAAGGAGGGCAGCTCATAGTCCTTCCTCTTCCTCATGCATGCTATCCCCAGGGACTCATTCTCATATTTGAAAAATAAGGGTTCTGTTTTACAAAGATGCTGGCAGAGATGGCTTCTTACCTCTGAGACTAACATAAATGAAAACTGATGTTTTATTTTGTGGATTACTCATCACTTCTGTTCAGCTGAAGACACACAGGAAAAGATGAATAGCAAAACTGTCCAGCTGGCTTGGTTTTGATGTCTGCTGTGTTTCCTGAGTGTAAACTCTGGGTGACCTGCAAATACTTGACCATAAATGATGAGTAACCTATTAATGAATTGAATCCACCCGTATAGAATTTAAATGCACAAAATACAGGCTGCAAAAATACTGCACATATGCGACCTGCATATGCAAGCATCGTGTCACTTCACACCATACACCGCTCCAAACGCCTGAGCTCTTCAACACAGAAACTTCAGCTAGCACAGCAAAATCATGATGGGAGCCTGTGAGTCAACTGTCACAGAAAGAGTGAATTATAATGAAATTCCTCATAATGCCAAACTTTCTAGATTTTTTTCATGCTCTAAGGGAAAGATTTTTTAAATTAAATTCTGCTCTTTCAGATAATACTCCCACCATGTACCCTGAATTCCTACACAAATAAGCTGCATTCATTTCACGTATCTGACACGCTGACTTTATGCTAGATCATAAAGTTTACCAGATTCTGTATTTTATGTAGTCAATAAACTGTTGCAGGCACAGAAGCCTAATGATATAGAGAGAAATAAATAAATGAAATTATGTAAAGAGCCCTTTCACAGTTGGATCTAAACCCTGAACTTGCCCACAACATTGAAAGCCAAGCAACAGGAAAGTATTGATGTGCCCAGGAACTCACCAGATACTCCTAAGACAACTGAAAGTTAAAAACTCTTTAAAAGGCAACAGCACACAAAACACATGGGTCTAAAAGATATTCTTAGGCCCTTGAAAAAGTCAAGTCTAACTCTATGGGGGAAGGTTTTCTCACCAAGAATCAAATCTCTCTCTGATAGATTCGTCCTACTTTCTACAACGCATGCTACATGAAAGATGCCATTTTACTAGAAGATGTGCATGTCAAAAAAAGCCCATTAAAGGAATTAATGACTGATTCGGTACATCAGCTGCATAAATAGTCTTTCAGAACCACAGAACCCAAAGGAAGCCCTTTCTATAATTAAAAATTAGTGAAAAAAAAATGATTTAAAGTAACAGCAAGCATGGAAATGGTGTGCTTTTTGTGCGGATCTCATTTTAAACAAGATTCTGAGCAATTATACCCAGACTCTTGTTATTTCAGTTTTATAAATAGCAGATCCTCTGTTGTTCTCGATGCACAGCTCTAGCTGGTTCCTAATGTATCGTGCTGCCTGCTGTTCCCAGCTCAGCTTGGCTCTGACCAGGTCAGTTGCTGTGTTGCTCACTTACTTCCAAACACTGTGTATCAGATCACCACAGTTTATTCTAAAGGCTATTTAATTGCATTATAATTTTATTCCCAACCAGAAAAGAACTACAAATGATAAGGTTACTGTGCAGCAGAAATTATGAAAATAAATGTAATTCGTATAAGCCCCACTTATTATATCATATTCTATCACACATATAAGACATAAAGTTATTAGGTACTGAGGAAGATCTGTGCTTTCGACTCTCTCTTTCAGATACACACACAAAACAGATCCAAAATTACTAATCAGCAGAAATTATCAAAGGACTCACATTCTTTCTTCATAGATATAACAGGAGCCAAAGCAGCACTTTGGTGCATTTTTGACTCATTTTAATCCCAAACTCTAATCACGAGACAATAACCACACAGTTGAAAACTGCAGTATTAAGGTACAGTTTTCTACCCATCCTTTGAAGCAAAACATCGAAAATTAACACAGATAATACTTCAGTGTCAAAAAAGAAGACTTTTTTTTTTTAAAGTTTGCTTTTGCAGGTGCTGTCAACAGAAGAGACAATAATATATAGGCTTCACAAGGACTAAAAGTGACAACAAGTTCCACAGCAATTCCCCACTACACTCACTTTCTAACCATTTGTACTTTCTTCCATACTCTAATTTAGAACTGCTATAAAACCTGTCAAATTTGATGGGAAATGTCATGAAGCTGCAATATGAGCAGCTTACATCATGAAACGGCATGCTGTTTCACTAAGGGCCACTTTCCCTATCAGCTTGCGTTTCTTTCCTCTTCCATTTCAGAGCTTCTTTCGCTTTCTTTCTCTTTCCTCTTTGCCTTCACTTCCCAAACAAAAGCAGGAGATAATTGGGGAATGGTGCTTTCCTCATATATATTTTTCTTTTTCTGAAAATGAAAGAAACTATCCACAGTATGTGGGAGATTTTCAGACATAACCTTTCCCTGTTCTGTTTATGAAAGTATATCACATCTGCAATCACACACGCATTCTGTTATCCTAAGATCCTCTAGGGCAAAAAGACACTGTAAAATACAAAATGCTTCCAGGTATTAACCAACGCAAAAGTAATTATCTGGATTCCAAAGAAGTTTTTGCACCAGTAGATATGCATATGCCATTACTGTATATACAAATTATACATGCAAATGAGTTATGATTATTTCCACACACAATTATCCCATCCGCACCTGCAAGCACGATATTTGCATATACGAATTAAGTTGGTGTAGGATTTTTGTTTGTTAGGTGTTTGTTTTAAAAACACATTGTCCATGTTTATTTAAATTCCAGTACAAACCAAACATTTTGATTAATTACTAGCATACTCTCACACTAATGGCAATCAACACTACCATGTGTAACTAGCCTGTCTACACTTCCTTCAAGAAACATAACAAGAGAGCATCAGCAAAAAACTGAAAGAACAAGCAAGACACTGAGTCACAGTAGCTGTACCGAACGCTTAAATGTAACAACAAAATTTTAAATATGGTAAAATGGAGCACTTACACCTGTTAAAAGCTATGAAATATTCAGAAACATATCAATTATCTCTCGGATTCATATCATAAGACAGCTGCTCTTGTAGGTGGTTTTGACCAGGAAGCAGAAAGTTCAACCCCCCCCCCACACCCACACACACCCCTACTCAGCCGTGCTCAGCAGGAAGCTCCTTCAGCTCCTTTCAGTCATCTCCCATGCAACTGTTTTACAATGGCCTTTATTTTTCAGAAAGACTAATAATTTTTTCTCATCTCTCCATTATTACGGTTACATATACAATACTAGAGAATGGATTTACTATGATTATTTGAGAATTAAGTCTGTGAGCCTACATATAATGCTGAAGTAAATAATTTTAGTGCTCTTCCATTTTACAAATAACTAATTCAACCATTGTTTGTATAAGAAAGAATGATTTCTGGAAATCATACTCATGTAGTCACTAGTTTATTATGAAACAGTTTTTTCATACTTGCAATGCTGCTCATGAAATTGATGAAAAATTGAAGGAAAACCCCTATAGTACAATAAACGGATTATAAAATGTTGCATCTGAGCCTGGATCTTAGCTCATTAGAAATAAAAAGTCAGTCCCATTAGCCCCCTCCTTGAAGATGCTCTCTCTTTTCCACTAACCATGTTTAGCAGCAGTTTGCTCCAGATGACCTTAATTTAATCTATTTTTCACAGAAGGATTGCTTCAGGGTTAAAACATTTTTGTTGCTAACCACTGCACATGTTCTAGTACTTGGCCCTAAAGACCTTACATCTTTCTGAGAACATTTGCTTTGCAAAAACACTGTGGGAGTTATCATTTTTTAAAACATATAAGATAATTGATTTGTAATTATCAACAGGGAGAAATACCATTGCTTGTGTTTGCTAACCTAATTGTAAAATATATTGTTCCTTTCAAGTCTTAATGTATTGCCTCAAGTGATCACCACTTAGGCACCAACAGGCTACAGTAAATAGAGTGACAGCAGGAAGTCACAGAGATAGCATTACCCAGTTCTCGCCGTGATAAATGATGTTCCCTTTCTAACTATTGTTTAGTCCATTAATGTAATTTTCAAGGAATTTTCCCCCAGTGGGATGCAGACCAGGTGCCAGTACTTTGCAGCAGGATCATACTTTGTAACATAATTTACCTCGCTGGAAATTTTGTGCCATATGCTTAGTTAAATGTGGAGACTATCTAATTAATGCACAAACCCCACTTTGCATGCACCCATGGGCGCACTCCCATATGCGTGTGGGCACCCACACACACTATGGCCCTCGCTGTAGAAACTCCCATACTTGAAACCGTTTCAAACAACAATACTGAGTTATCTATCACTCTGCATCTTACTTTTCTGATATTCTCTGTTGAGTGCTTTGTGATTCTTAAGGCAACACCAACCTGAGAGGAGCAATTTTCTCACAGCTAGAAACTGTCAGCATCAGCACCACAGTTAAACTTCACTACCTGTCTTTGTCACTAACAAAGAACATAAAGAAATTTAAAAAACAGCAATTAGTTGGTCTGAGGGTGGTGATATTTGGGGCATGCCCTAAGCTATATAAAGTCAAAACAGTACCCATGCTTCAGTAGTCTTTGGAGCAGTTCCTTAGGGCATGGTTCATATTTATACTATGTTCCTGTTTGATGAGCCAAAGTATGTCATTAAAAAGTAGGAAAATGTCCACTTTATTTGTAGCTTCTAGATTTTTTTCTTAATATCTCCATTCCTTACTCTTCCAGCCTTTATTTTTTATATCAGCTAACATGTCTAATAGACCTTTCTTCCTATTTTAGGTTCTTACGAGGGCTATGTGAAGAAATGTCTTTCAAAGGATTGATTATGAGGTTTTGTTTAATTTTTCTACCCTTTAAACTATTAACAAGACGTAAGCTAGAAGCCTCAGGCAACATAAACTGTTTGAGCTGGATTCTGATTCAAATTTGATGAAAATGCAAGCTCTAGGGTTTAGTGCCCTGAACTATTTGGGGCTTTTTTATGTCCAGTATTAATTATTTTGGTACAGACATGAAAAACATTCCGTTTTTTCCACTTGCTAACTAGGTTTCCTATTAACCAGCAGATAAATCTTCCTACGGCCGATTTCAGGCTATTTTCATGCAGCATTTTTTCAGTGCTAAGATCGACCTGTCTGGATTCTTCATATTTGCATGGATTATCAATACAGTATTTTATGAAGAGACAGTTTTGTTTTAAAATCAAGTTCTAAACATTCTAAAATAATATAGCTATATGATTTCAAAGAATTAGACCTTTATTAAGGGGAAAAAAATAAAAACTGGCAAAATGGCCCCATGTGAGGTTGTTTCAAGCTGGCACACTTAGCAGCACCTCCATGCTGCTGGTGGGCTCTCACAAGGATTTCAGAAACAACAGTAAGCAGAAACAACTTGCTCAACCTCCTCTGGTGCTCTCCTGCCCACTTCACGGCTGAGAAAGACACTCACTGAAGACCAGAATACCCTGGCCTTGATCACAAACAACTAATAGCAAGGTTTAACTTGAAAGGGGAATTCCACAGCATTTTATACTTATGGACAAGACTGTTTTTCTTTCCCTCATTTTGAGCAGTGGTTGCACAGGGAGCCACGGTGCCCCAGGAGCTCAGGGAGAGCGCTTCCCCCAGCCCTGCCATTGTACAGAGAGAGGGTCCCCCAGTCACATGAAAAATACAGAATCAAATTATGGGAGCTGCAATGGAAAAATGTGACACAATTTCTTTATTTCAAAAATCTTGGTATCTGGCAGAAACCAAGTGGCCTCACAGAGATTTAAGTGTTCTTAAAATACCAGTACACCTACACATATACTGAGAAGTGATGCCTCTTCTGCTTCCTGACCTTAGCACTTGGGCTTTTTCCTAAAATCATTCTTTAAAGGCAAGTTCTTGGCTGAACAAAACAAGCAGATGTTGGACTTTATTTTACCCTCTTTTTTTTGTTTTTAATCCTAAGAGTAACCAAAAACTGCCTCCAGTAAAGCACTTAATTTATTCATCTGTAAAGGGCAAAATATACATACAGACAATTTTTTCCACGCTATACTCTCCTTAACTTAATGCTTAAATATAACACCACAATTTAAGCAAGTTTTGGGTTTTCCCCCTCGTGCTTGCGGAGCAACACAGTCCAATCTCTACAGACTGCTTTGAAAATTGCATAAAAGTCATAGAAGTATTCTTTTTATATACACATATATTTTTAAATATGATCCCACCAAGCCATTAATGTCTGCATGATAAACTAGCAAGTTAAGCTTCTGCTATTAACTCAACATGTAAGAGCAATTTTAGCCAACATTCAGAAACACTTGGTGCTATAAGTAATGACACAGTTCAAAAGCAGACTCTGACGGCTTAACCTACACTGACCCAAACATATATAAAAACTCTGGCTTTCATGTTAGACTGCTTGGCTCATGCATCATAGCTGCACAGTAAAATACTTCAAAATGTCTGTCAGTCCTTAGGGGATTCAAAGAACATTTGAGAATTGTTCCCACTGGTTTCTTATAGCTATACAAATGAATATTATAACAATTTGAACAGTCTCTTCAACAATCATTTGAAAATATTGTCTTGATGTTTCTATAGGTGTATTTTACCCAGGCCCCTTTATTCAATCTCCTCTACCCACTGAAAACAAACTTTATGCAAATTTTACAAAACCACATTCGTGCTGCCCTACAGAACCTCCAGGTTTGTCTTGCAAAAGAAAAAAGTTTTTCAAGTACAAATACTAGGCCACTTAAAATGTAGAAGTTCCCACATTACACTGGATTAGGCCAAGCACTGTCATAATTCACAGTATATGGGAAACTATATAATTCCTGTTAAGTTTCAGGACCGTAAAGAAAGCAGACATACAGTAAGAGGTCTAAACGTAAAGACAGCAACAACAGAGGAAAGGTAAGAGTAAAATAGGTAAAGCCAATACATTTCATGTAGCAAAGCTCTAAAAATAAAGAGAAGCGAACATGACAAAGAGAAAAGCTGTAGTCTCTCAAATGTATTATAAAAAGAGTTCTCATGTATTCTTTTGGTGGTGCATTTAGCAAGGAAGTGAGGAAATGTGAAACTGTGAGTACAGTATGTGGTTGGGCCTGAGCCGATCAATACAACTTCAAGTAAATAAGGAAAAGAAGAACTATTGCTACTTCTCTCTACCTGTTTTGCTAACATTCCCACACAAACACATTCTGGTTTGACGTTTATGAAACGTCAGATGGTTTATTGTATTATGGAATATCACACCAGCATTTGAGAAAACACCCGTACATGGGACAACGTACTGCGTTCTGCAAATAACATCTGGATAGTGCAACCACGCATAGCAAATCATATTGCCAATACACAGCTTCAGAAGAGACTTCTGAACCTAAACTCTTCATTTGACATGTATTCATTATTTACTTTGTATGTTGATCTCATAAGAAATTTTATATTTGCACCCTCCCACAAGAAGTCAGAATGCTTCATTTCAGAAATGTGTAATTCTTTTCAGACTTCTAATAGTTTTTACCCAGTTGGTCATTTGTTAGAACTATTCAAGTAATTGAATCAGTTTGTGATTGACAGTTACATTTTTCTGCAGATAAGATATTAGCTCTCCAAAAAAGAAAATGCCCAGCCAAGACAACTAATAAAATATTCAGAAAACAGATTTGAAACACAACTCTTCTGTTTGCTCTCTCAAGTTCCAGGATTTTTCACTAGAAAGATACCTGGCCCTAGCACATGATGCAGAGAGGAACACTACAGCAGGAAAGCATGACATAGCATCCTCCTCGTGGTACCACACTGGGACGGTCAGGTTTCCTGACACAAAAACCCACATATCTTCATATGGCCAAGAGCCACAAAACACCCACCTTAGAGAGGTGACAGCAGAGACAGCCCCAGAAATGGCAAAATGTTTTGCATAATGGAAAAATGTCATTCACAGCTCTCCAGTATCCCTACTTGCTCCTGGAGAGACCTATGTTAAGACTGCAGCTGGTTAGCACAACCCATAAATAATTTCAGAGTAATTTGCTAGCTTGTATATGTTCCCCAAACTAGAGAGCTGAATTACTCAGCAGGCCCTCCACTATCACTGGCCATTTTAGGAGAGCTGCATTTGAACTATTCAGAGTTACAGGAGATTCAACAGCTAGAGGTTCTGCTCCTGTTGCAAGCTGCTGGTCTTCCTCAATTTCATTGTCTTAAGAGCTGAAGGGGACAAATCCACATGACATCAACACTGTGCAGCAGATGCCTCTCAGAAAAGCAAGTCTGTACATGCAAAATATATTTAGACTGTTTTCCCATATATAATCTCCTATTCCTGACACTTTGAAGTGTCGAATGAAGTCTGGATGATCAGGATCTCAGAACACACCCCAGCAAAAATAAAACCCTCTCAATTTATTAACAGCCCCACCACTGGCTTCATCTCTGAACAGAGCACTGTAAGCCATAGCCCCAAAAGCCAAGAGCTTCTCTTTCACACGGACGGGATAAGGTATTGCTCTGGATAACCCTGTTCTTCACCTGCATTGTACCTTCACACATGAATGCTCAGCTGAACAGATGTAAAAATATTTTAGAAAGGCTTTCAAAAGAAAGCTCTTATTAAAAATCCTAAACTGCACAATGTGTGGAACAATAACACTGTCTGCCTGAAAATGCCATATCCTTGTCTGAACAGCCCAATACCTTATGTGCTCTGAATAAAGATAGAGATGTAATTGCTTTTCTTGTTACGACTCACTTGTGCATCATAGATTTTTTAATATCCTGCCGAACACATGTATTGTGGGAAGGAAGCAGGTGACAGCAGTAAACATATGTAATGTTATTTTTCTTTATGATAGATATGAGCTGGGGAGTCTAAATGATGGCTTAGGTTTTTAATAATCAACTATGGAATCTTAGGGGGAAAGTGTGCAGTTTGCCAAGAGCAAAATCATTAGAACTTTAACTCCAGCCATTGTGGAAAATTTCATTCAGCTAATTGTAGCCATTAAGTGACAGGTTATGCAATGAAATTACTTCAGCCTCGTCTGCGTTCAAAAACAGGATGCTATCAGCAAAGCAGCTTTTCCTGAGAATGAATGGGGTTTAAAAATGCTCAGTGTTGTTAAAAGTCTAATGGACTGCCATGTAAGAGGCGCTGAGCTGAGGCTAAGCAGCTTTTGAAAAACCGTATGAGGAGATACAAAAGAGTTCTGAAAGAACTGCAGCTGGCAGCATCTTTGAGTTTTCACATATATGGAATGCCTACAAGTACTGTAAGCAAAATAATTTCTAAAATTTTGGTGAAGATCTAAGCCAGGCCACCCTACCTTAACACTTCATGGACTGACCAAAGTGTGCTAATGCATAGACCTTTTGAAGATTATTTCTAACAGTCCAATTAAGCTTCCCACTCTCTCCTGCACACTATTTAAACCCAATAAGCACTTACTGCAGGTGTCTTCCTTCTTTCATGGCTTTGGTACAAGCTCTATAAAATTAGGTCTGTAAAAGGGAAGTGTTTACATATGAAGCTCTCAAGAAGGAAACTGGAAGCCTGTTGGTTGAAACTATAGGCATGCACAGTATAGAAATGCCTGGGATTTCCGAAGGTCTATTAGGATAAGGCTGCCCAATAGCTCCAGTTGGGCCACCATGCATCCCAGACAAATGTGGAAGTTCTCTGATACCACCTGGAAAGCTTCCCAAACAGATGTGTCCCTGTAAATCCATGGTAGATTATCTGGGAGAAGGTGTATCCCCCACGCATGCACTTCAATAGAGTCACAGTGCCAAAAAACAGAGGGAAAGGAGAAGCTGATGGGGGTCAAAAGTGAAGCAGTCACCAGTCCTCTCACAGCGCCTGATGAACCTGTCAGCCTCACCCCAAGGATTCACTTTCCCAGCCCATGCACGCAGCACTGTCTTAAGGAAGAAAAAACATCCCTCATATTTCTTGAAGCAATGAAATAATCTCAGTCTTTCTATGATAAGCATACTAAGCATATTAAGGTGTTATTATTTTAATTAAAACAACTAATCAGTGTTTTGCATTTGTAAATTATGACCTCAAAGTTTCTCATTATTAAACTGGAAAATCAGAAGCATAAGGCACACCTTTATTGCCAGGATTTAACAAGTTTGCCTCAAAGCTGTGCCAGGTCAGGGAGTGGGATCAATCCATTCATTTATATGATGATGCTTCTGGCTGTTGTTGGAATTTCCCTCAGCTGCGAATAAATTCTAATGAAAAAGAAAGCTAAAGCAAATTCTTCTGAAATCCCCAAAGCTCTAGGCTGCTACAAATGAAAAACAGTGCTGATGAATTGAGCGAGTATGTTTCAATTCCAACCACATCCAAAGCACATTCAACAAACTGGTATTAAAATATTGTCCTGGGACAGTACGAATTCTGCTATGTACATGGAAACTAAGGAGCATCCTTCTGGGATTGAAGTCTGAGCATAGCCCTCCAAAGGGTTTCTACAGGACTTAAGTGAAGGAAAACCAACTTATTTTGTTAATCCAGTGCTGATTTTCAAGTATGTTGAGTCATTTATATAGAACTTATTTGGTGGTCCTAAATTCTTGTAGCTTAATCCTTATCAAGGTATTCAGTTATAGTGATCTAAGGTAACTACAGTCCCAATGGGAGACACATACTGGTGGTTTAACTTGCTTACACACATTGCCTTCACACCCCTGCTCAATTCCTCAGCTTTCCAAATCAAACCAGAGGGACCCAAGGCTAAATACTGTAAGTGTGTATTCAGGGTTTTTTCAGCTGTACAGTAATACAGATAAATCCTGTTAAGTCCCTAATAAATGGTTCCTTTTTTTCTCTCTAGTCAGATCTTGTGGACTCTTCAGCTTCCCAAGTATGTTCTCTACCATTCAAGCCCTCCACTTCAAATGAATGCACAAAGTCTGCCTCCTCAGTATCACTAAAAACATCATTACAACCTGTCTTCTGCTTTACACTTTTCTACTGCAAAATCAAAGCCATAAAACTTGGCTTGCTTGTGAAAACACCAGCATGCAGCACTACACTCATGTACACTCAGTGTGGGTCTGAGCCACCCTATTCTATGCAGCAAAGGGCACACAGTTTTGGACTACAGCTCTGCCCTATTTCTAGAAGAGAAAATTTACAGCCAGTTTTCAGGCAGTGCCAAGTACAGAACAGCCTATACCCAGAATACATCCCCATCTCTACGAATTTTCAGCTCATGGACTTCGCAGTCACTGGTCTTCCTGTGCTTTATAGTCTAGAAAGCAGGTTTCTTTCCCAAATGTTTCTTAATCTCATGAAAAGTTTTTACATTTACAATATTCTAATGTTACACAATGAAAATGGAAATTTTAAGAGATCTTTAAAGAATTAGATACGCAAATTCATCTGAGAATAATAAAGTAAAAAGTTAACTTAATTAGGGTTCTTGGAATATCACAATTTTAAAATATTTTTCTTTGAAAATGAAGAGTCTTTCAATGAAAGGCTTCATATACAGAGGACAGTATTTCTTGGTCAGAGCAGACACACAACTGGGTGAGACCGTTAACATTACTTCTGAAGAAAATCCTGCCTTTGCAGACAGACAGTTTGCATCTCACGTTGTGTTGCTCCACTAACCAAGCTTCACCTAAAAATCTAGTCTTTAGTCTCCCACATTCTACCTTACCAAATATAAAATTTAAAAACACAAAAAGGAAAGACAGGTAGGGGGGGGTGGGAAGGAAATAATCTTTAAAGCATGCTACCCTGGTTTAAAGTCAAAAACCATTCTTGTCATCAGACTGGTACAAAGCAACAACAGTTTACTAGCATTCTCAAAAATAAAGACAAAATGTTGAAAATCAGTACAGTTTAGTTTCAAGGCTTCAAAACACCTTAAGAAAATAAAGTTTAAAAATTGGGTTTAAATGCTAAGAACTTTCTTGGCAATGCTAGTGGAAACTAGAATCATCCTGATTTAATTCCCTTGCATTTCAGAAAACTAATAATGGTTCTAAATAATTAGAAACTGTTATTACATTAAAATGCATGATACATACTGATTAGATCATATTAAAATTAAAAGAATAATTTTAATTATTTACACAAAAAAACCTCAAAGTGAAACAAATCTATGAACCATAAAGACAAAGAAAATAATTCCTCTAATATTAACAGCTCATTGCACAAGTAACTTCCCTAAATATTAGTTATGTCTGAATTGCATCAAATAAAGAATTTACACAAAAAAATACCCATATGTACTTACTTCAATCAAGTCATTTAATGCCTTGGCTATCTTGGTTCAAAACTCATTTTTAAATGCAACTACTAGATGCAACTCAATGATTTTTCATTAAATGCAAAGTATTCAGTATATTACAAATTATCCAAGACTATGATGTAGAATACTTTTGTGACAGCAGTATTAGTCAATATTCATTGTCAGTTTCTCTGAGGATAGACTGAGAACTAATAAATTCAGAATGTATTAGTATTATAATACACTACACAATTTATACTTATTGTTTTATACTAGCCATAACACTTAGTACCAGGCAGGTACACTGAATTCTAAAGATTAGATATACAAAATATAATAAGATATTAAATTAGATATTGATATATTCCTGCTGTACTCCTAGTTTAGACCTGCCTGTTGAACACATAAGCTGAGGGCAATATTTCTGATTTTTTGGTGACTCTTTCCCTCCCCTGTAACAGCTGAGGCAAACTCCTGGCTCTAGCTTGTTGTGCCATGGTAACACTGAAGTAAGGGCCATTAGAACCTTCAGACAATTTGGTTCACAGCCCAAGTAATGCACAAATCTGGAATGAAATTGCTAACTTTCCTGTGTAGCATCTGTAAGTTGTCTTCTGTGTGGTTTTGTATCAAGTTGAGCCTATAATTGCCTAACTTGTGCTTTGTACAATGCACGTTGTTCACAGTCAATCATTTCCAAGCTGCAGAACCCCCTGTCTAAAACGTGACTACAGAACATAAGCGCTTTTTAAGAAACTGTTTCTGCATTTCTTCCTGAATGTGTGAGAGCTACTGGCTAGGAGAGAGATCAGATACAGCACAGTGCATTTGCAGGCTGCTTTCCTAAAATGACGTGCGCAGTCCCATCGCCTGCTTGCCGTCTGCCAGTCCTCTCCACAACCGTAACATCTGTGCCTGCTGGCTGCTTTCAGATATGGATCTTGAGTTTCTAGCATTTGTGACTGAATGCTGCCGCAGAGAAGAGCGGTTCTATTAATGCCTACACTGAAGAAAGGCTGCTGTACAAATTCAGGCCTCCAAACCTGAGCTGGTGAACACTCCTGGCATTCACACAAATGCCACGCTCACTGGAAAGCTTCAGTTACCCCTTTGGCCTCTGCCCCTCAGCAGACTGGAGGCAGAGATGCTCCAGGAGGCTATGCTGGGGCTGCCTGGGAAGGGGCATGGCGAAAGGGCAGTCACTCACTGAACAGCTGTCTCCAGTCCTGGCATGTGGGGAAGGTGGTTGGTGTTGGCCTGGCAGTGCTTGGGCATGGTGGAGGAGGCACAGCTTCTAGGTCTGCAGAGAATATAGCCTCCTCTTTAGAGTATTTTGGCCAAAAGCGTCAGGCACACAGAGGTGGCCAATTTCTCAAAAGGACCAAAGAGAGGAAGGGGATAGGGAAAAGACAAAAGTATTCATCTGATAGAAAGGAGAAGGAGGTCTTGCTTAAAGCCTTCCTTGCTGAACTCCACTGTCCTCCAGGCCTTAGCCAGTTAGCTCTGTCCTTACCTCTGCACTGCTCACTGGGTTTCCTGTCCTTCAGCCTTAACAACTGGTTCTTCAGCTTTACTCCAATCACTGTTTCTTGCCAGCTCCTTACAGAGAATCACATAAGCACATTATACCCAAGTCCTCCTTTCCCCATCATATTTTCCACCCAGCAGCAAAGCAGCACACCAGCTCCCTGCCCCTCTTCCTGCAGGCAAATCATTCTGGCAAAAGCCTGTAAGGGGAGCAGGTATATGGGGGAAAGGCTGCAGAGATCACTGTCATATCCATAATTCAACAAGAAAGGTCAAAAAAAGACTGGGGAATACAATGGGATAACCATAAATGCCCAAAAGAGATGGTGGACTGAGTGTCCTTGGGCAGTCAGAGCGGAGCAGGCTATCTTTAAGGATACAAAGACGTCCCTTACCCTGTCTCCTGGTACAGATTGGAGAGATGGAAAAAAAGATGACAGAGACACTTGGGCAACTCATTCTTCTTCAGATTTTGCATTTACTGCCCAAGAAGTGGCATCAACATTTAATCACATTTCCTTCATTTGACTCAGTTCAATGCTGGACAATCAGCACATTCATATCCCCCAGAAATCTAAACCCGAGTGCCCCAAACACTTGCAGGAGGAGGCAGGCAGCTGTTCATATTGCACTCAAGTCCTCACAGAAGAGATGCAGGGCATTAAAGCTACCCATAATTCAGAAGATATTAGGAATGTTGAGATCAAGTCTGTCGGCTGTTGTTGATCCTCCACTGTGTCAAAATTTAGGTTCAACTGCCTTAGTATAATTGAATTTAAAAGGTCAGTCAGCTCAGACACAAATCTAATAGAAACTTGGCTCCAGTAGCTCTGGTGCTTAAGAAAATGTTTGTTAAACAGTAGTAGAAAACTTCTTATGCCTTTTTAAAATTAATAAAATTACTATTTATCTAAAAAGCAAGCAGTCAGACTGAATTCATTTACACTTGTGAAATTCAGATCTCTGAATCAACTCAATGTACAAACAAATGATCAGTAGCAAGTAATATAAAAGTTTCTATTGCAGCTGTAGGAACATAATATATGCTTCTACATGTCTTGGTATTTACACTCCCAGAAAGCATTCAGGTGTTTTAAAAGAAAAAAACAAAACAACCAACCAACCCAAAAAACCCACACACAAAAAATATCGAAACAAAAAGTTCCTTTGTAACTGTGACAGCAGACTGATATCTTGTAGAACTGATGGCATGCATCTTACTCTGGTCAGGGGCCATCTCTTTCTTTCCTCAATTTTCCACATAACTGACATGCAGTTGATTTACTTCCCCTGGGGAGGAGATGACAGGGGCTGCTAACAATAAAATGTGTAGCAAAAGACTGGGAAGAAAAACAGTCAAGATGGACTTCCATCAAATATGGTAGAAAAGGTCTAATGAAGGGAGATGACGTTATCCTCAAAATTAAGTAGTTAATTCCTTCACTCTCATGTCCTTCAGTTTTCAAGATAAGGGAAGGATATGATACGACATGATATGATGATACTGGGTTGGAATTACAAGCATTTGTTCTGTCAAAATGGTTTGCAAAAGTGAAAGATTAGAGGTAGCTAGAATGCTAACATGCGTGTACAAATAAAGAACGACAATAGCACCAGTTCTAGAGATTCATGCAGCCCAAGGAAATACTGTCACCAAAGCATCAAGTTAAAAAAATAAGGCTGACCAGCTCTCAATGCACAAGCAGAGCCAACTTGGCATTTAGGCAGGCTATGGCTCAGGGAGATGACATTCTTTAAGGTTGACACATTAGCATTTTTAACAAGTCATGGAGCAGAAGAAAGAATAGGACATCTGCTTCTCAAAGAAGTTTGGCTCCTGCAGAACAAAGGTGGCTCAAAGTCAGCTTCTGAAACACTTGCTGACCACTTGAGAAACCTGGCAAGGTCTCTTTTCCTCTTCTGCTAAATTGCTCACTAAACCAGTACCTTTTTTCTTTCTCTCTTCTCCTTACTGCAGTATCATTCAGCAAGAGAAACAACATTAGCCCCCAGCAACAGGGGGCTTAAATCAGAATTTATTTGTAAGTATTGCATTTCAAGAAGAGTCAGGTCATTCTCCACTGAAGACAGACTGCCATTACATGAAAGCTTGGATAGTTTTTCAACTTCAGGTTAAGCTTTCGTATGACAAACCTAAGACTGATAGCTTTTTTCACTGCACAAAATATATAAAATTGGCTATAAGTCTTTAAAGCCCTGATGTATTCCAGTCCATTAGTTTTTACAGTTCAATTTATGTTGTATTACGAGGAGATGTGCTGAACTGCCCGAAAGTACAGATTTGCCAAACTATCCAAAAATAATCTGGAAGGCAAGAAAGTCAGGATACCAGCCAAATCACAAGCAGTATGACCATTTTGCTACCAGTTCAGCTGTTAATAAATTTTTTAAAGCACTGTTAAACGTATCTATATGAATTTGACTTCAAATCACACTTTCTGCTGAATGTTCAAAGAACTATCGATTTAAAATGAAACATAAACACAGACAACAGGTACAGGTTCACATACTGCATGAATAATGACAACACAGATACCTACCTCTCTTCTAGCTTTGCACAACATACAGTTAACCAAGCCACATGGTAATCAAAAGTGATTACCTCTAGCAGAAACACAGCTTCTAGGTGAATTCTGCAATATGGAAGACTTAGCTGGCAAAGACAGCGGTAGAGCTAGTGAGAGAAGATGCAGCATCATTACCCTCACAATGCATCTTCCTACCATAAAGGAGTGAGATACTGTTAAACTAAACTTATCTTCTGCAAGCTGAACACGTCAGGACTTTATATTTGCTTACTCTAAAATTTACATGACAGTTGAAGTATCACCCAAATGCAGAGTCATCATTATAAGCAGCAGAGAGCCTGTCTGATCACTTACATATGAAACCATGGCAGGTAGTGAAGTTTTTCGTTATTTCTGCTTCTCATCTAGGCAGTATTGACAGTGAACTCTAGGCTCCAGGGCCATCACTGTGCTGTTTTCAATTCATACATATTCATGGAAGGCTCACCGAGAGTCACTTCCCTAACTGACATCTAACAGTTCTTCTCTGACTTCCAAAGTGCACAATCCCTCTTGAAAATGGAGCAGATTAAAAATAATATCAAGAACATTTAACAAACATTGGGCAGGCTAACTACAGAGTTATGAGCGTTCTGTAGGTTTTTATATAGCTAGGTCGTGATACACGGATGTTTTGCACTGCCGTTAAAAGCAAGCTGAGAACAGGTTTGTGCCATCTAACCATGGTAAATCAAAAGAGAAGAGAACTTGCATATAGAGACATATCTGGAAACATGCTCTGGAAGAATATTGAACACAATAAACTATACCATTTTGTTATTTGAAGATGACTGTATATTAAATATCTCCTCTTGGCAAGTATAATTTATGCCATTTTATAAGCTGTTTTAGCAATCCTACTGCAGTGAGATGTCCAAACTCAAATTTAGCCTCTTCAGGCCAAGAAAATGGACTTTTAACAAGTGGCAAATTAAAACGTCCAGAGCAATCACGTACACACCTGTTTACAAGACTGATATTATTTTATTTTACAGGTCCAAGTAGGTTTGTCTTTCTCAGAAATTGCTATGCTCACATTTTTACCATAAAGGAAAGGTACCAGATAACATCAACAGGTTTTTGACACCTTAACTTAAATTGCAAAGTTCTTAGGAAGGGACAGGGAGCCTCAAAACTCTCAAATCTTTCATACTCAATGATAGTAAAGCAAAATGTTGTAAGCAAAGTGATAGGCATCTGCATTTTTAAGAAGTGTATCTAATTGTCTCTCACAGAGGGAAGACAGGGAGACGACCTTCAAATCATTGTGTTTGTATCTGTCATTTTGACTGGGCTCTTTAACTGCATTCAAAGACCTTGCTTAGCATATTCATTTTCCATGCAAAAACAAAAAGTACCATAAGTACAATTCCCAATCCATAGGCACACAATGAACACAAATTTCAGAAAATCCTGAAGAAAATTAGGCCGATAACATGTCCTATGTAATGTTTTACCACAATTCACAGACTGTTAAAAGACCATATGCTGGCCTCTACTTATATTGAGAACAATTTGTCCACCACTAGAATCCTTTGAAGTGGCATCCTTCTTCCCTTCAGATGTCACTGGTGGATGAAAGTTAAGACGTTTCTCAATGGACGTAATCTGAAGTCTATTCTGATCAAAGGAAAGAATACCATTTGGGCTACACTGAGCACTGTATCAAGATCTTCATGTTCTTTTTTTCCTGAGGCAGTAAATTACTGGAATAGGATGAGAAATTATAAATATCATACTTTTGAGAGCATAAGTATGTTAATGGGTAATGATTACATAAGACAAGCTTCATGCTTCAGAAAAGAAGAATTACTCTGTTCTGTATCAGCTCATATTCCAATGCTAATTGAAGTGATATGTAACATTACTTAAATGCGATAGTTTCCAGTAGTTAAATGGTTAAAAGGCTTTACTGACAGATTTGATTTTTGATCTTTTCTACACAGAGATAAAAGCAATTGAATGTCTTGTTTTGATAGGAACTTTGGCTTGTGTTGTTCATGTATATAAAAAAAACTATTATACCCTTACTTTAGAGGAGGCAAATCAAAGAAATGCACTCTGCAATTGGCTATGTTAGAGGTAATGTTTATAGCACTATCTTAAAAACATCCAAGTGAGTCAGAAACTTTCATTAAAATCTC
Source organism: Aegotheles bennettii (assembly GCA_013398125.1). Classification (NCBI taxonomy): domain Eukaryota; kingdom Metazoa; phylum Chordata; class Aves; order Caprimulgiformes; family Aegothelidae; genus Aegotheles; species Aegotheles bennettii. The sequence continues at coordinate 508,458 of VZRW01001045.1, read as the reverse complement.
ACTATACAGTAATCTACCCCTAGCAAGCAATCTATTTTTCTTTGAACTGACAGGTAAAAAGACTCTATGATTTCACTACTACTTGCCTTGGTAAGAGTAAGGAGCTATGATGAAGGTGGAAAACTTTCAGTGCAGTTTCTCCCTCCCTGCTGTCTGAATAATGCTAAGCATTCACAAGGAGAGGGCTGTTTTGTAACTGTTCTGTTTTCTTTATTTCAAACCTATATATCCAAATCCTACAAAGAATGAGATAGTCACTGAGATAACACAATGGGTCAGATTAGATATTTTCATATGACTGAAGTCCATATTCTTGCCTGTATTCTACTGTTTCTTCAGGAAATAAAATACAGAAAAATGCTATTTTGGCTTTTGATGAACACATTCTATTTCTTATTATATGAACTTTTAAAAGTTTACTGTAAAAGATGTTGTGTGTGTATTTTACAGCACTCAGCCTAACCAATCCATGATTAAGATTTCTAGGTACTACAGTAACACCTGTACCAGTGACTATGAGTACACTTAGATAAGAATTTTAAGCTCTCAGTGGTAGCTTCACAGAGTTTTCACTCAGAGATTTTAAAACATTTCAAACATTAATTAAGCTTCACAACGTGTTTGTTTAACTAATTCTGGACATTGAAAAATTGAGGCAGAAAGGTCAAACAAGTCCATAGCAAAGTAAATTTCAAATCTTAAAGCCCTTGCATTAATCATATAATCCCAAATACACCGTGTAACATTTAAAGGTATTGCATTTAGTTCTGTCAAAGACAATTCAGGGACTCACACAGAATAAGCCACAAAACATCCTCTACGTCAATTCTTTCTTAAGGCCTCTTTAATTAGCAGGTCAGCAACATAATAAACCACAATGGCTCCCTTAGTATCCATCAAGCCAGTGTGTAGAGCAGATTGGGAATCTTTTTTCTTTCAAACAAAACCGTGATTATGTTCTAATTCCAGGTACTAACATTTCTTTCAGATTTATTTGCTGAAAAGTAGGTCTAGGTCTGGCTTATGATTATTTAAAAAGAAAGGTTGTATTATCAGGTTTGTAAATTGTCACTGACTTCAACAAAAGTAATGCTACAGTCCATAATGAGAAGGGGAAATTACAGGCAGCTGTCACATTTTACCCACATACCTTTTCATTCCAGGCTCCAAAAGGAAAACACACACCTTCCTGTATGAGATGAACTGCTGGAACAAAAGCCCTGATTATGCAAGGGGGTTGAGTGCCTCACCTACCCCTGAAGTTGGTGGGGGCTGAGACACTCAGCACCTTGCAAAATTGAGCCCTACAGTCAAGATTTCAGGAAAAAACAGTTTCAGCTCTCAGACCTATTGAGGAATTGCATTGTCTTATTTAAACTGTGAAAAACCTTGGGGAGACTGAATTTCTGCTGTTACAATGCCTGCTGAGGAGGTCTGAATGACATCAATTAAGAAGAAACTTGGCAGGAGTAATCTGTTAATTTTATGCCATTTACATCCATTCTCTTAGCAATGCCAACTGTCAGCATTTGAACTGTTTAAGTTCTCTTTTTCTCCTTCTGTCTCTGCTGTACAGGATTGCGAAAGCTTAAGCTGCAAAAGGAAGCCTCGGCAGCCATTGTTACTCCAGGCTTCAGTGGGTCTTTTCCTATGCCAAAAAATGTCACTGGCATCACTACTCTCAGGAGCACACTATTATTCCCAGTACATCTGTTATTGCCAGGATTACTGCGTGCTTGTATGCTAGCTTTTTCCCTTCTCTGTACCTCATGAACCTCTATACCTCATGGGTGTATCTGCCTCTACGTATTTGTGTCTGCCCTCAGAGATCTTCTGTTGCAGCACGTGGTAGAACTGCTAAAAAACATTCTAAAAACACAACATCACAGGGGGGGCAGGGGGTGTAGATATAATTTCAATGAATCAGACTCCTTAAGGAGATTGGTACAACATCATTCAGCTTCATTTGCATTTTCTATTTATTTCTGGCTGCTACGAGAAAAGCTGCCTCAGGTATGCTTGCAGATAGAACTAAGTAACAACCATAAATACAATAAAAAAATGGAAAAATGTTTCTGCGACGGTCATGGTCTGTCTAATGCTGGAGCAAAATACTATATCATACCTGCAAATTATTACTGGTATTCACCAGTCTGAAAAACTGCTCCATAATGGTGTGTAGAAGTCTCTCATTCTTCCTGCAACTGCATATACTCAGTTGTCACTCCTTCCCCTTCACGGCCACTAATCAAAGGCACGAGAAATTCCTAAATTGCACCAGACATTTTCAAACCATTTATGCAAACATTACCTTTCCTATTTTGACTCCAAACCTCTCATTGTTTTCCTCTTTCTCTTCCTCAGCTAAAAAGACATTCCCTTCCCTGTTATTACCACTACCTTTCTTTATCCATTAGTATTTCTCCTTTCAGGTAAATTAATTTGTACTAGACCAAAGCCCTTAGAATATTTAAGATTTTGGGATAGGTAAGATGGATTTTGAAGGGAAAAATTTACTACTGTGCCAGTCATTGTCTTGAACTTATTACACCTTCATCCAATCTTACACACAGACACAAAGTAAAATGTAGGAAACTGTTTTTTCCTTTGGAATATGCAGTCTGTTAGGACTCTTTTCAGTGAGTCTAAACCCACTTCTCGGTGAATAAAAGACAAATATATCACTGAGTCCTTCTGATGCACTGAAGACACCAGGTATTTGTCCATTTACCATTGAGTGTTCATTTAAGCCACACACTTCTCTGAAATACTGACTGGAAATTGTCCAGTTGCTTAAATCTAGGCATTGCTTAAATTCTTGTCCTTCTCACGTGAGAGATAAAATGGCTGCTACTCACTACAAAAGGCAGGTAGAATAACACAGCCTCCCGTTGGGCTTAGACTACCTGGAAGACTCCAATAGACATCACCACAAGCAGTTTTTATAGAGATTGTTACAGTGAAAGAAGAGATACTGGGGTTACTATTAGTGAACCTATTATGTTGACTTTGTATCAAAAAAACCATTGTCCTGTATGACAGAAGGTTTAATAGCTTAAACTGAAAAAAAGGTAAAAATATCCCAGGCTCAGTTTTAAAATATTCAATATACACAGTATTTTCCCTTACACACAGGATTCTTGTTACAGTTAATTCTGAGCCAAATATAAGCACTAGGAAATTGGAAGCAGGAATACCCAGACAATGGAGCATTTGGCTTTACTGCAGATTCCAATGGTTTCTGTTGACTTAATTACTGCTGAAACCTACTCCTTAGCAGCAAGCACATTCAATATAATGCAAGAACCAGGGGAAAAGAAAGAACAAGGATGCCAGATAACTTGGGTCAGTTGGGTGGTCAAGTAAGAAACTGTTGCTGAAAGCAGATCAGAGGAGCCTGTCATCATTCTCATCTCCTGTGTGTTTCCTTTGGAGAAGAACGCAGGAGATGCTCAGCGAGGACTCGCCTGCTCCCACCACCCCCCTACACACATATGCCCACACGCTCTCAGATCTGGAAGCTCAGAGCTCTCTTACTAGGACTTCCAGTGGCTGAACTTTCCTTCTTTGTGCCAGAAGCAAAAAGTGTCTCACAGAGATAAAATGGTGTGTTTTACTGCTTAAAAAATGGAGAAACATTCAAGTCTTGTTTTACTGTTCCTATAATGACAAATTACATGTTAACTTCTAGAAGGCTAAATTTTATACAATTCCGTTTCACACAGACATCGTGTTTGAAAAGCTGTCAAAATGCATCAATAACTTACCATTATCTAGCCTGCAGGAAGTATCAAGGTACTCAGAGAAGCTAGCATTGTAATATAAGATAACTTTCAGGTGAGTTAGGGGGAAAGAATGGCTATTAGGACACCATATTTATAGCATAAACCCTTAATAATTCAACAGAAACCTTCAGCACAAAGAAGAATTTAACCTGCAGTTTGTAGGACAGACACCCATCTCTTAAAATTTCATCTAGCTCAATTTTACTATCTTTTTTCCTCAGTGCTGGCAAATATAGATTCGTTTTCCCACACCTGAGAACTTATATCTAGACATATTCTGACTTATATTTAAGGGACCATCTCAAACAAGGATTTACTTTAGAGTCAATAAAACTATAGTGTTAATCCAATTTCACAGATGCAGCCAACCAATTTATTACTCCAGGGAAAAGTATTTTTTCCAACCTAATGATGAACTAAATAAGCAGTAATCTCAATTGCCCGTGATCAAAAAACGTTAGTAGCTAATTAGTAATATTTACTTACAATATTAGATTATCTTTTTAAGGTGAAAGTCACCAAGTATCAAAACAGTCTCCACATTTTCATGACACTGAGTACAGAAAGACATGGGTGTGAAGTAGCAAATGGACTGTAAACATTTCTTAAAGAGGGTTACACAAATATATAGACCGCTCCTGAACACAAGACATTTGCAGACTGGCAGACTGGGCTCACAGGGATTTGGACTGGTAGAAGTCCCATGACCTTCAACACCATCATGCATTAACTCACATACTTTGCGACACTATCATCATCACCACCACTACCACACTGGTATTTCCCAAATACAAAATGCACTCATTTTTTTAAAGAATTTATAAGGTAAAAATCAGTATTCTTTGTCATAGTTAAGCCTTCCCATTTTTACTGACAGGAAGTTACCCAACAGCCATGTCTGATTTCCACTCCTCCATCCCCAGTTTGTGCTCACTCAGTCCTTGTTAACACAACAGTTCCCTCAGAACTCAAGACAGTTTGTTCAGGTAATTTTGTAAGATTATCACAGAAGTTTACTGTTACTGCAGGTAGGTAACAGTGGAACAATAAGCAAAATGAACTTATACGGAACTACTGGATAAAGCAAACACATTGTAAGCTTTGTTAACCAAGAGTTTCCAAAATAGGGCAACTGAAGACATATCTACTCTAATGTGTATCAAGGAATTCCCTTTTTTTTTTTCCTTTCCTTTTTCATTAGATCAATGTTTTACACAGGTTTGTTTGTTTTTATTTCAATTTATGCCCATGATCTGGAACCAAAGATTTCAATTACAGTCTGGAAAAAAGAAAAAAAAAAGAAATATATTGCTGCTGTGTTTATTCCTGGCATACAGAAGAGTAAGAACCAAAAACCTAGCAAAAATACTCTGTTCTATATTACAGACCAGACTTCTTGCAAGGAAAAAGTGATCGAGTGTCTCTGTTCAAATCAACTGTTTAATATTCTGTTGGGAATATATCACACAGATACCCAGACCGAAAGAACTGCATTTCAGCAAGCTTAAATATAAAACACTCATTCCTCTGCTTGTGCACATGGTGATACAGGGTTTCTACCAGTGTTTTTAGTTATTAAGTGTCTTCTTATGCAGCTTTTATAGAGCTTTCTACTGACATGAAGAATATGTTATGTAAACTCCTTTTTGGGGTGGGAAGGAGAAGCCATACTAGGAACTTTATGAAGAAGCCTGCAACATTTCGGTGAAAAGGCAGAATATCTCATAGCTACAGCAATGGCTCATTTTGATTCTTTTGTAAAAGCTATCAGTCAACAGCCAGTAGAGTTTGTTAAATGTATGACACCATAAGATTTCATTACCACCAAAAAGTACCAGTCTCCTCAGCTGATGAATCATCCCTGACAATTTACAGATATGTTTAGAGGAAGTTTTTTACCATTTTATATGTCAAATGTATTTTGTCTCTTACCAAATAGAAACTGAACACTCCATCCAGTATTTCTTCCCAGTCAAGTCTTTCATTATGCATAGCGCTCCTCTGGGACTCAATGCTTCTTGCAACCCTGAAAGAAACAAATGTTGAATAGATTATATTACAGGGCTGAGTTTTTATAGTACTTCAGATGAGCTGATAATCCTGAAAGAATATATTTGCTCAATCAATTTCCAGTAGTTTGTGGGCTACTCTTTACTACAACAATATTCCTAGTTGTAACACACACAGACGTGGCACTTTATCAACACTAGCTGCTTGTGTGATCATAGATCTCATGGATACACTCCTTGTGCTATTTGAATGCAGACAAACACTGGCTACTTTTAATGTATCTTTTAACAAACATATAAAATGCAGAAATTCAACATTTTTCTAGAGATACATCATGTCATCCTTGGCTATTTAACTGAGCAAAAGGGTACTAAGGCTTCCATTACAAGGATTTAAGCCAGAAAAACATCATTCTTCCTTAAAAGTTGAAGTCCTAGGTTTTATAGTTGGTGTCTGACCTTGTAAACTTATGTTTTGTACTTGCCAATAACAGCCCAAAGTTTTGTCCCCGTGATTAACTGCACAGTTGATTCATAACACTGAGCGAGTTCATTAAATTGGCCCAAAGTTAAACATTTGAAATAGCCTAATCAAACATCTATAAATTACACCTGCAGTTAATTGTGGGTGTATCTGGATCACCAAAATTGGAAGCCAGATCTTATACACAGCCTTACAAACCAGAGCCACCCTCACATCTGCACGGAAACCAAGAGCCCTCCCAGCAGAAGGGAGGCAGTTCTGGTGTACACAAACATCCCAGAGTGAATCGAGCAACTGCTGCTTTCACACAAAATCTGATTCCAGTAGGAAAAAAATTCGCTCTGAATATTTAATTCACTCACTTTGTTCAGAGTGCATTTTAAGTTCCTATATTTTTAGCATCAACATGTTTTTATCAAATATCTGTTTCCTGCTTTAAGCTTGTATTTGTTTTATTTGTCATTTGTTTTCACATTTTACTTTCTAGTTTCACATTTTACTTTCTAGACACTAGTGCATGGTTTTACAAAACTGAGCTGGATGGTCTCAATAGTTATCCCCACCATTCTGTCCACTTTATTTTTTTTTTATGTAAATTTAAGAGCAAGCTACCATACGGTAAGTAAAAACAAATACATAACTATTTTTTAAAACAAAGATTTATGAAATTCCTCCAGAATCTATTAACTGTATCTGACACATTTTTAATTGCCAGTATGTGTAGAGAGTTTAATTGATAACTGAGATTATAAAAATCAGCAAGTTTTAGGATTCAATGAAGAAAAAAGAATGGAGTGATTATATTGGCAGTCAAAAACTACAAGTCACCATTTCACCTGTAACATAGTTTAAAGAAGATTTTGGGTATTGAAAGAGTATTGGAAAAAATCAAGTATCAAGAAGAAAGTAAATTAAGTTAGAAATAAATACCATTTAATTGAAAACCACAAGAAAAACTCCACTAACTAACAACTTCAATATTATTATTAATAGGATGGAGTAGTGTTCTCAAAAGATGAGAGAATCTAAGGTCTGTAAACTAATAGTAGCACTTACCAGATGTTTAGCAATGCTGAAACACCCTAACTTGGTAGTGCTATGGAAAAATCCAGCAACAGCAGTGTTTAAATTCTGAAATAAAGAATTTAAGAGATCGTCTTTCCTGATACATATCTTCTGGTGGAGGGGAAAAAAAAACAAACACAAAACCAAAATAAAAAGAGCTAAAGGGCACACATAATTGATAGCAAGAAGAAACGAAAGCTGAACAGACAAACTCTTGTTCATAGCACTCTGATGTTCTTGCAGTAAAAGGATGAGTCCTATTAAAAGGAAACATCAGCATCAAGGAGAATGAGCAGAGGTTATAAAAGGAACAGAGAAAAAAGCAATGCATCTCAAAAGGATTCCTGCCAAGGAGATGCCAGCTGTCTCAACTGCATTTACTGTCCCACAGTTTAATAAAATACATGGAAATTATTATTATTATGCAAAGAATGATGTTGTAATTAGGTGATTCTATCATATGATGCTTTTTTCTTACAACACTGCAAATTAGAAATGTCACATTCCTACAGCTAAGGAGATGGGGAGAAAGAATTACAGATTCATTGAAAGATGGAGTACTGCTATTTTCATTCAGAGCTCATAAAACCTTATTTCTTCCCTCTTCAGTGTTTTCACTCTTAGATAAACAAGGTAAACTGTGTGGAATGTGTGCCTCATCCTGTATTCCTTATACAACCAAGACTCCCATCAGCTGTAAATCCTTGACCCCTGTGGGGCAAATACACAACCAGAGTCTCAAGTGCAGAACTGTAGCTATCTGACAGTCATACCAGGATCATCAAACAGGTATTAACCAAGAAGTGGGGGGAAAAAAAAGAGAGAAAGAAAAAAAATAATAACAATTTAGGCTTGTGTTCGAAATGGGCAATAAAACTGATAGGCAAAAAAAAAGAAAAATAAAATTAAAATAGTCCCTCCCCCTGCCCCCCCACGCCCCCAGTTGCTTCTTTAACATGTTATTTTCCATACAGTCCACACACAACCATGAACAACTCCCTTTCTAATTAAGTTGTTGTATTTCCTCTGTCTGACTAATGAGTATCTGATCTGCACATATTATAGAGGTCTGCATCAGAGTGAAACACCAGATTGCTCTCGTGGCTGCAAATCAGACTGTGCTGCCTAAGGAGTGTTACAGCAGTATTAGGCAAAATTTCTGTGTTCAGCCATCAGAGTCAGGATATTATGCAGTGGCAGGCAGGAGCCTCTGTCACTTTCTACTTTTACAAAGCAATGTAATTTTGAGGAGCAAAAATATTCTCTAAAACAGAGCTGAACAGTAAGAAGAATGAGACACTGCCTTAAAATATCAACCCCAAAATAATTGCAGTAGCTAAAACATTGCATAGATTCAAAAAACACACCATGTTTTTCCTTGTCCACCTATTGCAAAGAATGAATAAAGAAATGAGACAGTGACTGGTTTAAGCCCTGAGAGTGTCACCAGGTTAAACAGCTCAGTCCTTGCTCTGTGCTCAGCTGTGCCATAAGTGTCACACTGTCCTTGGAGCAAAAGGCTGAGTGGGAAGTTTGCCTTCCAAGGGACACAAATATCCAAACTCCTGATTGTATTTCACCTCTAAACAGCTCATAAATTGCAGTGGTATACATAAATCCCTAACATTTTTTTTTTTGTCTGCAATGTGCTGAGGTTTTCAGGTTACATAGTTTGTAGTATGCACCAAACTCTAAGAGGGGGCAGGTATTCACAAGCTCTCCATTTTCACAGCTGCAGCAGCTAGCCAGATAATCAAAACCAACTGAACAGGCCTCTGTGCACTGTGAAAGTAAGCCATATTCTTTCCAAGAAATTTTCTTTTGCCCTATTCCTAAGTAGAGGTCCCAGCATCACTGCCCAGGGGCTGGATACCAGTCCCCATTTTTACATGGGATGTTTTCAGCTATACCAGCAGCAGCCTTAACTTAAAAAGCCTGAAGCTAAGCTTCCTTATTGACTGTGAGGAGCAAACTGGTTTCAAAGGGCATATGTGCATCTCTCTGGCTGCATAGGATGCTGTACTGGTCTCTCCTGCACATGTGCACACTGTTGAGCCCTCCACTAATTGCCACAAACAACAAGCACCCAAGCGTGACCATCTAGTGCATTCAGCTGTTCATCAGAAAGAGCCTAAGAAGAGGGAGCAGGTCCAGAGAACACAGAACTGGCTACATGCCACAGGCAGTGTTACAGGTTCCAGACACTGCCAGGCAGAAGTTGGCCTCTCTTCTTCTGGAAATCCTGTCTTTCCTCACACATGCTGCCTTTGAGACTTCAAAAGCAATAGAGAGCACAGAACAGGGACAGCTTGGGAGCAAAGGGGAGGGGGAAGGGATCAGGGGCAAAGGGGGAGCAAACCAAAAGCAGTTACTTTCTTCTGAACAGAAACTCTGCTTTTTATATCCCATCCACTGGGCAGAGTGAAGCGATGAATTGCATCTAAAACACAAAGCCATTTTCCATCCTGATGTATAGCCTTCTACCTTTGAATTCAGCACCATCACCTCCGATTCTGGAAATGCAGCCCCGTCCCAGCAGTTTGGGGTTCTCAATACAAGTGTATGTTTGCCTTTGCCCACCCCATCGTACAGACAATCCCACACCAGACTACAGTTCCATTCAGCACAGGCAGTCTTCAACAACACAATGCACAGAGAATGGTTTTAAAAGCAACTTTCAGGTTTTTCACTCCAGTCTAACAATTTCGGAAATGTGCCTACACAGAACTTGATGACCTTACTGCACTGTCTCCAGCACCCATGGAAGAGTTGGACAGGTCACACACAGCCAGACCAGGGACAATGGAAGGTCACTACATATTGATGACTCTTATCAAAATAGATGCTCACATAAGGCAGCACTCTTAAATTGGAGAACACTGTGTTTCTGTGGAAGCCTAGGTCTCTTAGCCATGTTAAAGATATTCCAAAACAAGTGAACAGTAAATCTCAGGGATCCAGAGACAGGCAATATGATGACTGCTCATAAGTTGTTTGGGGAGTCTAAACAGGTACTTAAGCATTGAGTTGCAGTATGAATTATGCCTGGATGCTTCAGCTCTCATGTACATGAACTGCTGGCATGGCCAGTTGTCATATTTATTAAGCACATGGAGTGAGTCCAAAAACGCCCTAGATAAGCAGAAGTTAATTCACCGACACATGTGCTATACATAAACCCAGGCTTTGAGACATCTAGACTTACTCCAGCCAGATACAATTTGCTGTCCAAAAGTCCCAGTCATATGTAACAGATCCCAAATCTCTCCAGACCAGGACTCCAGGCAGAGAAAAAGAAGTAAGTTGAGAAAATTAGGCAGAGGGCAGCCCTGGCTTCTGCAGCTGGGGTCAAGTCCAGCAGAACCATCTGAAAGAAAGCCTTCCTGCAGCCAACTCAGTCCAAAAGATCATCAAAAGCACACGAGACAAGGGTTTGGGGATCTGCATATGGCACAGGAAGCACAATTCAACTGCAAAACCTCTGCCAGGGTGGTGTAAAAAACCTGCCAGCTGCAAGACTGAGTACCTGCGCATGAAGACACAATCCAGAGAGCAACCACAAGGCTTTGCTTCTGCAAAATTGCTTGACAGTGTTATATTGCTGCCTAGTTTAGCTCTTTCTCCTTTCTGAAACAACAAAAATCCTCCCTCTCTCTCCTTTTATTCCTCTTTGCTTCTCCCCACAACTGTCTGTCATGTTTTTTTTCCCAGATGTTACTGATTTCTTCCTGGAAAAATCAGCAGGTCCATCCACACACTTGTCCTCAGAAAAGAGAAACTTGCTTTTTTATTTTCTTGTATTAAACATATTTTTCCACTTTGTCTGGGGACTTCCAGGCAGGCATTAGTCATACCAGTACAAAGTATTCCCAAATGCAACTGAAATCAATGGGGTAGCAACAAGGTCTCCCTCAGTAGATTTCTGTGCCAGCAGTATCACATATATACCATATCTGCCTGGCCTATTAACAAACTTTTAACTCCGTACCCTCTTCAGTTTATTCTGAAGTTTACTGTTATTTTCCCCACTGTGCAGCTGACTCTCCCCGATGTATTTTGAGGAGCTCACTGAACTGCAGCCACACCTGCCTTCCAGGCTCAGGAACCCCCGGGGGTCGCCTGCACAGCTGCTCTAGCTCCTCCACACTAACACAGAAGCTGCACTATGGGTTTAAGGATCTTGCATGCAAACCCCAGTGGCATCTGGAGCTCCGGATCAATGGGTAAGAGCAGCTTTGTGTGTAGAAGGAATATGGTTTCTTTCTTGCAATGGATTTTCTCATCACGTTTGTGTTAGGCTGCTAAGTAAAACAGAGCAAGCTATTTTTTTCTCTGCCACAGTCTCCAGATTGATCTGTCCTAGAAAACTGTAGGAGAGGCAGTCTTCTTTAATCTGGTGAATAAGAAGTAGTACAATTATGTCCAGAAAAACACGTCACGGACAAGCCCAGTCTCCCAAGCAAAAAATGTATAAGGTGGTGCCATGGCTTCCACAAACTTTTCTCTCACTTCACGCTTTTAAGTTTTCTTAGGTTTGTCTTAAAAGATACCAAGATATTCTCCTACACCCTTACTGGATATGAAAAAAGGAATGGGTAAAAGAGCAAAACACCTTCAGAAGGGACATGCGGGAGGAGTGTATACAGGACCACAGACCTGACAAAGCCCAGAGAAGAATCATCTCAGCCCTATCATTTTCTGGTTGCTTAAAATAGCAAATTCACTGTTTAAAACTGCTGACTTGAACTTCTTGTTTTCTCTTCCTCCCATGGGAAGAAGAAAGGTGTCAGCAAAGAAAACCTGAGGCGTAGGATCCAGTTGTACACACAGCCACTCTACTTTTAAACTTTTTAATTGAGACTCTCCTGTAACACTCCTACAGTCAGATGAAGAGACTGGTCCAGAAGAGCACAACACAGTTTAATTGCCTGACCCAGGGCCAGCTGACCTTTCATCAGCCAAGTGCTTGGCCAGCCAATGTTCTTTTGGCATCAGAAAAGAGTGATAGTACTGAACTATATTTAGTCACATTACATTCTCTCACCTATACATTGTGTTTGGTCGTTGAAGGACAGAATAATATACAATCCTAATGCCACAAAGTTCTCCAGCATATTTCCTCCCTTGGAATGGAGGACTGCAGTGAACAGCAACAAGGTTTGTATAAAGAAGATAATCCCTTTCTGTAAAGTACACAGAATCAGAAAGGACCATATTTTTTTTTCTTCTTCTCTGAAAATTATTTATAAGAATAGATCTTCAAGAACAAACCCAAGTTTGCTCTAGAATAGAATATTTCAGCCCATGTTAAAGGTACTATTCAGTATGACTTAATAATTTAAGTGCATTCAAAACTCTGCTTGAAATCAAAATAAATAAAAAGCATGTGAAATATGCTTAGAACTACTTGTATTTCCCTTATTAACAGCATATTTTCCATGCCTTATTTATCCTTTCTGCTGGCATATCTGCTGCAGACTTTGAATCAAAGTAAAGCTCTGTTCTTTTTATTGCCAATTTTGACTGGATCCCTGATAATAAACCATTAAAATGACAAGCAAATATATAAAACAAATGGAATCATCGATGCTTATGCATCACAGCTCTTGAATATAATAAGCACATCTCTCCCCTTTCTCTTGTCTTACATCTGAAGAGGATTTTTTATATTTTAACATGTCATAATTCAAAGTTATCCTACTTAGGCATCAAATCACATCTACAGCTAACTCTTTTTGGAGTTTGATACTGCATTTCATACAAAATTAAGTGAAGGCAAAATCAGTGCTCATTTGTGTAAACGTTCATACTATTTCCCTGTTTATAGACTACTTTAAATTACTCTAAGCTTAATGAAATTTAACACAGAAAATATTTCCTGTAAGAAATTAAATGTCCAGCAAAATTGTTAATTATCAATATGATTTCTTGGTCAATTCTAGAAGATGCCCCTACATGGATCTGTTACGCCTGTTAACTAAAATCTGTTTAGGCTGATTCCTACTGTCCCTAAAGCCAACGGAAAGACACCCTCCAACCCAACTTCTGGCCTATAAGTTACAGAGAAATCAGGTTTAACATCTTCTTGCCCCTTGAAAATATATATTATCTTCCACTTCACAAGCTCTGAGTTAAAGTCTACCTTCCTGTTATATATCATTCATTTGTGGGAAAGTCTTCCCAGCATTGCCAAAACTTATTTCAGAGAACAATCACATTTCATAATCCAAAAATCAAATCCAAAATCATCTTCAAAATCCAGAGAGCTTAAAGAGTCACACATCCACCTTTCAGCAGCCAACAAGACAGGGCCACCATGAAGGTACAGTCAGGGTTAAATGAAGAACTTGGAAGATAGTGGAGATAACAGCCTGATAACTGTTTAAGTTCTCGGCGTTTTTTAACCAGCTATATTTTTAACAACAAATTCTGAATTCCCTTAAATTGGGATGCCCTTTGCCTCATTTGCTCTTTTGCTTCTGAACTTTCAGAGCTCACATCCTCCAGTTCTCCTCCAGAGCTGCAGAAACAAACAAAAAAAATCTTAAATGTTACACAAGCTCAGAGTGCACAGCACTGCGGCAGATGGTTACAAAGCGACAGTAAAGCTTACATGAAAAGGAATTTAGAAACAGAGAAAAAAGGTTCACTGCTGCTCCCATTCAGGGTGAAATCACAGTTTCCCCCCCCTCTCTTGAACACGCTGAGATCAATGTTCAGTTTGGTTGGGACTTACAGAAGCGCTCAAGGGTGGCCTTGCTTCCTCCTTGATGAAACCAATTTACCATGAACATGAACAGCATTCAGAGTTTTTTCCACATTTTGTCATTTCATAATTCAATATACAATTTAAGAGGAGTCCCAAATTAATGTAAGCAAGATCTTTACGCCAGTCTTATGGTTTCCAAAGAACTGCCTTATGGTTTATTAAATGGGGGGTAAGCAGTGCCACTAACCTGGCTCATTGTGTCAGAACAATGCAGAATATAGCTGTAATTAAATTTCTGCAGTCTACACAAGCACAACATCACCTGTCATGTGCCTAATATCACCATCAGCCTGAGAATTCTCTCCACAAAGACCATTTTGTTTTCTTACATATTTTATCACTTTCTAAGCTTCAGACTACTTCTTTATGGTTCTTTTCCCTGTCAGCAGAAAGCCTCTCTTCCTAAGCTGTGGGGATGCCTTTGAAATTCACACATTGGAATTTATTCCCATTACAAACCTGCTGATCCAAACAAGCTTACAAACAGCAAGAACCGTGTCCTGTATTTGCTAACCTCCTCTCTATGTACTTTCAGTTTCTTCCCACGTCCTCCCTTTGCCGGGCTGATAACACGTGCTATCTGGTTTGGTCTGGCTGCTGCCTCTCAAAGCAAACATGAATTGAGTTCTGCCTGACTTTGCCCCTGAAGGAGCTTTAATGTAGGTCTTCTTTTTCCTCTAGCCGAGGATTTTCACCAAACTTAGTACCTCTGAAGCCTCTACATTACTGCCAGCTTCAGTGGAAACCAGCCACTGGATTCCAAAGTTACTAGCAGGGGACTGATGAAGATGCACAGGCAGTCACACAGGTCTACTGTATAAAAGCATGCCAGTACTGAAACTATGAAGCAAATTAGCTAAAACACAACCAACCAACCCCACCCCAAAACAAACAAACACACACCACCACCAAAAACCTACAATCTTTTGGCTCTTCAGCTGAACGTGAAGGATGTTAGAATGTCTCCAGTTCTGTAACACCTGGGATTTTAAACCCACAGAAGTGATTTTGGAACCTTTTGTAATTGGCATTGAGTGTGGCAGAGGGCTGTGCCTGCGCCAGAGCAAGCCCAGTCTTACAGGCTGAGGAACCTCAGGAGATAGTCGAATCTGGAGGGCAAGGCATCATTGGTGAGGACAGGAGGAGGACAAGAGAAACTGCAAGTTACACACATTGTTAGATAAAATGGATTTGTCCTACCAAAAATTAAGTATGAAACAGTATTTGAGCTTTTACTTTTCACTTGTTTCAACATTCTACTTCACGAATGCTATAATATGAAAAGCAATTCAGCCTTAATTATAGTGGTTTAGCTGGGTTGCTATAATTTTCCTGTCCCTTAATTCTCCCCATGTTTATAACTATCTAAGAGCTTAGGCTCTGGTAAATTTTTTTATTCTTCATAATTGCTAAGCCTGAGCGGAGCAATAAGAACTCCATGCTTAGCATTTCCCTCTGTAATCTCAAGGCATACTGTGCCAGATATAAGCCACTTTAAATAAGTCACTGTGGGTAGTAACGTACACGCTTAACTCATGGCACACAAAGTATCTGATGTCGTTTTTCAAGTCACCCACATACCTATTCATCTCAAACACCCCATAGCCAGACACAATTGTAGTACTGTACTAAAGCAGAAACATTCTTCTTTTTTTATCCTGTTGTTATTCCTTTGTTAAGTAGTTATAACTTACTTTTTCTACATTTTGATTTTACTGGAGCAATTCACACTTTGAACCCAAATAAAAAGAATTCCTGTGTGCCACCATGTCCCTGGGATGTGGCTCACCAGACCTGTGAAAGCAAAGGATAGCAGCACCAGGGAATGTGAAAGAATTAGACCCTTCACACAGCAGCTTTCTCCTCATGGAAACAGGGTGGGTCTTCCACTATGCTCTCCACGGGGTTTATACAGAAAAACAAGTAATCCTTCTAGCAGCATCAGACAAAATATCCTATTTCTGGTCACTACAACATACTGATTTTACTTCAAATAGGCAAAGAATTGGCAAGATACAATTCTTACATGTGGAGAAAACCTTAGGCAACATACAAGAACATGGGAGAGATTCAGGAAATTGTTTCAGATGTTGCAAGATCCCAAATTAAAGAAAAAAGAGAAAGTTCCAAACCCACTCGGAAGACAGAAGTTTCCCCAGAATTCCTATTTGACCGTGCACGAGGCAGCCACTGGCAACGCAAAATAATATTCCTGCTAAACCAATTCAGATGTTTCGTGAACAGACCAGCTTCTACAGACCAAGAGAGAAAGTTAAGCCCTATGTGCATGCCTATGCAATCACGGGAGCCCTTCTACAGAACCTGCCACCCGAACAGCTGTGTCCCAGAGAACAGCCCTTCTCGTGCTTGCTGACCATTTTCATTTCCCCCCTTTCATGCATAACTTCAATTTTCAAAACTTTGGGCCCTTTACTGGGCTCCGTTACTTTACACAATCAGAGCTACCCTCCCTTAGAGCACCTCACTGTCTGCTCTGACCCTGCCCAAGCTGCTTGTCTTGAAAAACCCTCATCTGGGGACATGTGTGTCAATGCCTCACCAAACAGCTGTGCACCTGACACACAAGCTGGCTGGGAAACACCATTTCTAGGGCCAGCTTCCTCACCAGGACCAGAATCTCTGACAAACAGCTTGCTGCAGCTTCAGTTTACAGAGTTTATAATTGTTCTGGGAGGTGCATTACAGAGTAATCAAAATGATAACAATTCTCAAAAATTGCAGTGGGTTGTGTGGAAAGATTAAACAGCTTGGTCCTATCCTCACGGGGAAACAGGAGACTTAGCAAACACCAAATTAACATTTTTAATATTATGAAGGGGAATTAATAACATAATAAATATAGGGGGTGGAACTCAAGCAATACTCTATTGACAGCAGGTATTCTGCTGCTATCTGGAGGCTAACTAAGGAAGAAAGAATTTTTCTTGTGAAATCTTAGTAGGGAGCACAGTATGCATGCAAGATTCACACAAGCAAGACAGTAAATGTCTGGGGTAAAAGTGGTAGAATACATGCAGTCGTGCAAAGTCTTCACAACCAGCTACACACCAGGAACTCTGTTACCCATTTTAGAGGATTTTGTACAACTGACACTGTGCAGCAGAAGCAGACAGCTGTGATTTCCACTTGCAAACATCGAATCACTCTCACACACACAAGAGGTGAGTGGATACTTTCAGTGATCTCAGATCCACCCATCCACCCAAACCAGTAATTCCTCTCTGGAGTACAACACATACGGTGCAGTCTTCATTTCTTTTCACTTGTAAGCAGAATAATTTCCAGGTGGTGTTGCCATCATGCTTAATTTAGATTTTAAAACATTCTGGAATGTGATGTGATATGAATGATAGCTCTTAAAACATACTGCAAAGCTGCCTCCCAGTCTTTACACTAAATATAAGCAATTGAGAGGAGGAAAAGGAAAACAGGCAAGGCATCATTTGCTTTCTTGTCAACTATTTAATCATAAATTTACTTCCTTTAAAAAGAAGCTAAAAAATAGCCTTGCATCACAACTAAATATTTGGACTTAACACATACAAACTTGGGTAAAATTTTGATTCCACCTCTAAACAAGCAGCATAATTCTCAGAAACTTGTGTCCATTCCTGAAAAAATCTGCATCTTCTCAGCACTGGGCCATGTAGGATTAATGCAACCTACAGCCAAGACTGAATATATCAGCTAGTTTTAAGTCACAGGTATTGCTAGTGTAATAGCTGTAGCAGCTAGCATGGATTGCCTGCTGGAATATCCATCCAGCTTAAGTAGCTTTTGCAGCTCTCTCCAAGTTCTGAAAGGTCCTGTGCTACCAGCACCTCTATTAGATAATCCAGAGCTAGCTTAGGAGACAGAAGCAGAGGAGAAGGAAAACAGAAGCTACCAGAACATAAATACAACCCTTTGCTTGATGTCCTAGTCTGAAAACACTGACCTTACCGAAGCAAACTAACAGAAATTTCTATTTCGGAGTACATTAAGCTATAACTGAATATAGAGCATTGGTAAACAAAGGCCAAATCCTGTTATCAAATACAGTTAATGTGTTGCTCTGATGCCAAGCTGGCATGCAAAGAAGCCAGAAAGAGTGCTGGGTTCCCTTCAAGTCACCTATAAACATATCATTCATCCAACATCACTGTAAACTGACAAATCCAGCTCCCTGTGTGCTGGTATTTTATTAACTTTTTTAATTATTCAAATGTTTGCAAAAGTTGTTGTCATTTTACCATTTACTTCCTTTTTTAAGGTAATTCACTTGAGCTTTGTAATGCAGACGTGACAAGACACAGGAAGAAAGGTTAAAAAAGCCAACTGATCCCATTCCGGAATACAATTAACACAGTACTTTACTTTCACAGGGCAGTTCTGGCTTAGTAAACATAATGATAGCTTTACTCTGAGGTTAAAATGAGGGCATTAATTTTTATTACTAACATACCTTGACAAAGGTTCCAAGATCAAAGACAGGCTGTCAGCATAATTGTAAAATAATATTTTCTTCCCCACATTTAATCACATGAAATAGCTTTTATATATTATTAATAATATTGCCAATCATTAGAGTAAAACTTGATTAAAGGCACTGCTCTGTGCACAAACACAGAGGAGGTTTGTATAACACAAGAATGAGTTAGATTTTTGGATTGCAAACAGGCAACAAAACTAAGAAAAATGTGCTCACTTCAAATCCAGCAAAGTCTGGGCAGTTTGAAGCAAGACTCAGTCCCCTCTTTGGAAAGTTTACTTCCCCAGGAGGCAGTTGCCATCAATTTATCTTGAAAGACCTGCCATGCAAACGAAGAGTGAAGTTTTATGTTCACTTAACTTCTCCTCTGAGAACAGATCACCCTTCTCATAGAAGAAACTCTGTGATCCCAAGTCTGATCCAGAGCCCACCGAGTCTCTCTCCATTAATTTCATTGGATTCTGGAGGAGTCCTTGCGTATGGGCTGCTCTAGCCACAGCTGATGGTTGGCATCCCCCAGATATCCCATGGCTAGTTTTCCCATCACACAATATTACACTTGTCATCCAGAAAACACTCTGTTAATACAAACCACTGATCACTAGGGGGTTATACAACCCTGGCAAGTGACAACCTGCTGTTATTCTCCCCCAATATTGTTAATATATCAGTATAACAAAATAAACACCAAAAAAGTACTCATTGCTGTAATAATTCTTCTCAGTTTGAAATGCCCTTCTCTCCAAGAAAATGTCTTGCATTTGGAGGTTTGAAGGATTAAGTGATCTAATAAGTTATTGCATCCCTATATTCCACGACTTATATTTGATAGCTTTGGTCCATCCTTAACATTCCCTGAGTCACTTCTGCAAACAACCAGCTCACTGCTGAAAAATATTTTGCATTGTTTTGATTGAATTTAATAGAGGAATACTGTAGTACAAGACAAAAAAATAATAACTTACAACAGATAAACTTTTATGGTTCCATTAAAAAAAAATAAACAAAAAGTCGATTTTTCAGTGTGAACAAGAGATGAACAAACTGCAGTCATTTCATAATAGCCAAAGCAGTGAATATAACAGCTCACCAACGATATAACTGCCATTTGTTCTGAGCACATGCATGCAAGTTACAAACTTTCATCATATTTAATGTGGTGATTACACTTATTTTTTCCAAGCTGCCTTGCCCAGTGGTTGAAAGGGCTGGCACAGTGCATCTGCAACATTGCTACTCTGTTAGCAGAAGGTCAGAGATGAAGCTCCAGAGCAGCTGTGTACAGTTCCCTCCCAAGCAGGGCTATAAGCACCTAAGTAATGCAGTGTTTTCAGCTGGAATTGCTCAGACATTTATAATTAGGCATTGAACCTGCATTGTTAAACTACGCATGGAATAGTAAGCATCCCACAGCAAAGTTCTTGGTAGGACCTAAACCACCATTTTTACTAGGGTGGAAATGGGAGCAGATGAATGTGTCTGCAAGGAAAAGTCATCTAGAAATCACGGCACAACATTCTTTTAGTGACTCTCCCCTGTGTGTAACAGCCACCCCTCGTGATGCCTGCAGACCTGCATGTTTCAGAAATGAACAGTGCATCTTGCATCTTATTCAGAAAAACAGTGGCCTTGCTCCTCAGTTCTGTGGCTGCCTTCCACCTCTCCAGCACCAGCGTGGAAACACTGACTGAAGAGACCTGAGCCCGCAGCCCAGAAGGAAAAGCTGTGCAGTGGCCAGTGCATGGCCAGCAGCAAGTCAGGGGCTGCAGCTCCAGCTCCTCAATTAGCAAAATCACCCTTCAATCAGAACAGGGCCAGACAAACTTTGGCCTTTCCAGACCTGTGAGAGAGCCAAGACCTGAGGTGTGCAAGGTTTGACCACACAATTTCCAGTATTTGATTTATATTTAATGGAAAAAACACATCATTTCAGCAGTACACTCAGCTTTTAAAATACAGCCCCTAAAGCACAGGCAGACCAGTTACACTGCTGGATGTCCTCCCTATACCCTAGTTTGCTGTGGAAGCCCACTCCCCAGTGTAACAGACCCAACTGCACTGTCACACATAGGCTTTCCACAGTAGCTTCTAATATCAATACAAAAGAAGTAAGAGAACCCTAAAAAGTAATATATCCCTTCCTCTGGGAGGTTAAGATGCCTCTGATGGGAGGAAAATTGGGTATCTGGCAATTTTAGAATGATTTAGGAAACTGGGATTGTATTTACTTCCCACCTACGTGAGGGAGGGAAAAGGGCTCTTCAAAAAATAGTTTGTTGCTCAACATGGTCTTTTGCAGGACTTTGTTATTCATTGAAATTTATAAGTGAAAGCTGGGAGTCACAAATGAAAAAGAGATTTGACTGGCAGCTACAACTCCACTTTGTACGAGAAATCTCTCTGGAAAACTTTCTTATTTTGCCTCAGCCTTACCTCCCAGTAACAAAATCACAACGATTACACTCACTGTCCTCTTGTGTACCCATCCTCACACTGGAAATTACAGCTAAATTACAAACCAGCCTGTCCAATCCTCACGAAAATAAAATTCATCGTCCACTCCACTACAACTAATTAATTTTCTTAAAACTGCCTCCCAGAGCGATCAAATAAGACATGAGCTTTTGCACGAGAAGAAAATCCCACTGGAGTCCCTTAACATCAAATGTAACAAACACCAGCGTTTCAACATCTGCATCACCATATTTGAACCTGCATGTCTGCATATGTAAGCACACATTTGCATGTAAGCATTATGTATTATTAATATTGATTAATATTATTCAAAGGTAGTAGTCTGCCTATGCTCTGTGTGAGGTTTGTATATGTGCACGCAAAAGCGGCTCATGAAATGAAACAGAAATAGATTGCTTATGGTTAAGTTCATTAAGAGAAGGTAATATATGACCGTATTAAAAACAAAGCAAAAGCCACATTCTACCTCTCAGCACTTACTGTTCACAACGGCTCCACTGTGAAGTTTTACAGCATAGCACTTCTTTTGTCTACTCGGCCCTGGGAACCCTTTTGCACATTTTCATATAGTTCATATTAAATATGGGAACTTTAGCTTCTCTCATGAGACATGGTTCTACAGCTATTTTCCCTAAATAATAGCCATCTGTTCTGGATGACCTCCCCAAACAACTTGCTTTGTTAATGGCAACTTCACTACAGTTAATACACCAGTTGGGATTACTCCAGCCAACTTTCCATGGGCCTCTATTGTTATGAAAACCTATTATCAAGCAATTAAATGACAGCAAGAATGTAATAAAATACAACAGTTTTACTTGTATCATTATCCTGGGTGCTGATGTTAATGAAAGGCTATTGCACCCTGGACTGTAATTCTAAGATACTGTCATACAGGAGAGTAATTCCCGACAGCAGCTATTTTCAGCAGTAATGGTTTGAGCGATTACAATCCTTGCCTAAGACCTTCCCCAGTATTTCGCCCCAAATGAAATTAAGGACAGCTCTGAGATTATCTTCAGGGTTTGCTGCTGAAGGCCAGGTGTAAAGGACACAAGGCTAATCTTACCTAAAGCTCGGTGAGTTTTTGAAGGTATTTATTTGTTTTCTTGTCAGACAGGCAAGCCTCACGGAGGTGCATTCACAACCGCTTGCCCCCTGTGTAAATGAAACAATAAACCAGCTTTCTAAATTCTCTATTCTGTACTTGCCTCAGTAGAAAATAATGAAGTTGAATTGCCCTTACAGTGCTTTTAGTATCCCTCTGGCAGGCTGAATTTCTGTCGTGACACCTTTCCTTTTCTTCTCTCATTTCTAGAACTAAACATAAACTCAAATAAACCTCTCAGAGAAATAAGATGCACATAATTGCCACAGATACCACAAGATGTCTAGAACATTTTGTCTTTCTAAATTGTCCTGGGTCTGAAATTTATACAATCAGCATTTTATATTTCTGATATATAATGTAGCAGTAGCTCTAAAACAAGTTCTTTTTTCCCACCATGAAAATAATCTAAAAATTTATGTTGACATGAAGTAGTATTTCTCTATCACTGAGATGATCCAACTGCAGTCATACTCTTTGGCATAGATTCAGCTAATATGCATTTATAGCCCTCCTTCCTTGACAGAAGGCAGTATATTTACCAGCCTGTATGTGCAGTTAGGCTAAAGTGTTGTTTTTCACTGGGACTCAGCCTCTAGTCTCTGGAATATTTATTTCCTTCCTAAGATACAACAGGGAAACTTTATGCAACTTACTATAGCAATTCTACATCAATACTACATACAGGCTTCTTCCAGATAGCTGAGCAAAACAACTACACAGAAAAGCTCTCCAGTATAAATTACTGGATGAGAGAGAGAATATGAATTAACTCTCTGTTCATAAGCATTTCTAGATTGTTTTGTAATTCAGGTGGTCCTATAGCAACTACATTAATTTTATAAAAGATGAATGTTTGAATCAATCTAGTTACATGGGCAGCATGTACGTACACTATCCCAAGAAGGGCCTTTCAAAGGGAGATTTTTTTTTCCAAATCAAATGAGAAACACGGGATTCAGTTAGATTACCCTTAAAGGAGATGAAATTTATGTTGTTGCATTTCTCAGAAGAAACCAAAGCAACTGCCAAGCAGGATAGACAGACTTGATTGTCCCTCCAAACCCCCTCCCTTTGCCATCTCATTATGCAGGGATAGAGTCAGAATCACTTTTCTTTTCTTCGGGCCCATAATCCAAGCCAGAAATGGGAAGAACTAATGTGATACCTTGCTCCTCCTCATTATCCTTCACATAAAATGATGCTACATTAAAATTATATAACAGAAACTTTATCCTTAAAAATTGTAATAAAGTACAAAGAAGCCTTATAATACATGGGGATGTTCCCTGTATATTTCTGTCTACTGGGAAAAAGAAACAGGAAAATAATATATTAATATAACACAGATAGGATTGCTTCTTGGCAGAACACTGATAATAAAGCGTAAGAGAGTAGACTGACAGTGCCAAACAACTGACATTTGCTTCTTGTAGCCCCTCCAAAGCTGTGC
Source organism: Aegotheles bennettii (assembly GCA_013398125.1). Classification (NCBI taxonomy): domain Eukaryota; kingdom Metazoa; phylum Chordata; class Aves; order Caprimulgiformes; family Aegothelidae; genus Aegotheles; species Aegotheles bennettii. The sequence continues at coordinate 484,818 of VZRW01001045.1, read as the reverse complement.
ACCTTTAAAACCAATTTTTTTGACTAATCTCCTCTCTGTCCCTCATTGTAACGATTGTTTGGATCTCTTTGAGATGTGGCTTATTGCAAATATCTTGCTAGAATGATTGTGTCCTTCATACCTACAGTGTAATATGATGTGATTCTCCTATTGACATTAGTGATATTTACAAACACACAAGAGAGCAATGTGACCTATCTGAGTATTTCCCAGAAGTTTGCAAGAGAGAACTCTGTCCTTCGAGAGTTATTGCAATAAGCTTTGTCTGCACACGTTGTAATGGACAACTGCTAAAAAGATCCACAACGTCAAACAGATACAGTAAAGGATGTTTCTGAAGCTGCACAAAGGGGTTTTTTTCCCCTCTTTGTGTTAAGGATGAGACAGAGTAAGCAGCAATCTGTAGCAGATCTGGATAGTGAGGTTTATTTAAAAACAAACAAACACACAAGGAGATTAGAGCATTTACTCTCATCCCCCTCAGTGCTATCTCTGTTCATCAGGTCTTGACTTCACCATCCAGCAAGGAGTTTAGGCAGAAAGTTGTCTTGCTCCAGCTGTGCAGTTATGACTTTCCAGGTCTTCCTGGCCAAGGTCCCTGGGCATCATCCCCTGGCATTCGTCCCCCTACTCACATCCAACATCCAGGATCTTTCCTCCAGCTAGGATCATCACCACCTCCTTTCTGGCCTCTCTTCTTCCCGAGAACACTTCTTAATTTGGGAACTCTTCTTTTTCAACACCAGCTCTGCTTTCCAGAACCCTAAGGCCTCAGTTCTCCTTATGTACTCTGTACAAAAGTCCAACACATGCCTCCTAATTAGTGGTTCTGGTTTACATCCCCTTATTAATTGGAGGATTTGAGGTGTGCCAATTGTTTAATTCAGGCTTTATCAGAACTTACAGCCATCCCATACCAGGCCAAGTTCAAAAGTTCAGTTTTGGACACTCACATAGAATTACAGACCATCTGCTAGTGTTCACAATTTTTTCCACCTACAACACTTTGGTATGAATTTATTAAAATACAGCTTTATGACAAACAGTCAGCACAAATTCCTGATTAGACCTTAAATACAGAATTCACGACAAAGCATATGCACAGGTACTGTACTCTTGATGAAAGCTGAAGATGGAACGAAGCCCCTACCAAGTGTGGGGGGAGGAAATAGTGCAGACAAATATACAAACTAGATGTTTAAATAAGTGGAGATGCATGCTGAGAATCTACAAATAAGAGGACTAGTTTCTGCTTTCACTTGCACCAGCATAAAACCTGAATGGCCCAAGGGAACTCAGTACAGCTGAACCTACATAAATAATGAGTTGTGAAATCAAGACTTGAATAGCAAATAATACACTTCATGATAGTATTCATTTATTAATAGTGCCACATTAACTGCCTTTCTACACTAACTTGCCCTAGAATAAGGGGGTAAGATTAGTATATAGCTGATAACCATCTAATCATTGGTTACATTAAAAACATACAATGCCTTAAAATTAGTCTCCAAAATGAAGGGAGAAAAGCTTGTAAATAAGAAGGAATTTATTTCTCTTTTTAAAGAAAAGTCTAATTAATTTTATAAAAAAGCATTTGAGACACCTACTCACTTGCTTCACCTATAAAGACAGGGAAGAGGCACTGTTAGTTTTTCCTTTCCCCCTGCTGAGTGCTAGTGAGGCAAGCTTATTGCCTGCACACATCATTTGACATCCTGAAAACAGAGCGAGTGCTCCACTGGCAGCGAAGGAAGATAGAAATGTTCTCAACATTTGTCACATTCCCTGATTGGTTCTCACTGAGCTATTTGGCATGGAAGCGTGAGGAGGAACGGAGCTCTGTAAAACAGAACGCGGGGGAAAGCGCTTGCAACAAAGCATCTTCTTACAAGTGAATGTAGAGTTACAGGACCGCGACAGGAAAATGAATCAAGATGATACATTTGATAATGCCTTTTACACAAACAAAGAGGAAGTTAATAATTAAGTCCCAATTAACGATGTGTTCACTACCTTCCTAAAATCCATTTATTTTCAAGAAAGCACACAAGCAGACAGCAAGCTTCAAAATGGATGCGGCTTCAGTATGTACCTCAAGTTCAGTGTGTATCAGAGCACTCTGCCAAACAGGGATAAACACAAAGAGCTGACGTACCCTCAGCTTCCAGAAACTGCTTATCATAAACACAGTAAGCACATAGTCAGGTCGCTAGCTGGACCGGAATTTTCTAACCAAAAATGGTTGTGAAACTCTTAAAATCTAAAGTAGCAAAAATACAAACAAATAGAAAATGCAGTTACTCAAGGGAGCTCAAAAGAAGGACACGCTTAATTTGACTCACAGAATCGGTAAGGTTGGAAGGGACCACAGTGGGTCATCTGGTCCAATCTCCCTGCCCAAGCAGGGTCATCCTAGAGCACATGGCACAGGGCTGCATCCAGACGGTTCTTAAACATCTCCAGTGAGGGAGACTCCACAGCAACCTGTTCCAGTGTGCAGGAACTTGCATAGTAAAAAAGTTCTTCCCCATGTTCAGGTGGAACTTCCTGTGCATCAGTCTCTGCCTATTGGTGAGTCTATTGGTGAGAACTACTGAAAAGAGCCTGGCTCCATCCTCTTGACAACCACCCTTTTAGGTATTTATACACATTAATAAGGTGCCCTCTCAGTCACCTCTTCTTGAGGCTGAACAGGCCCAGTTCCCTCAGCCTTTCTTCGGAAGAGAGATTCTCCTTGATCAACTTAATGGGTCTCTGTTGGACCTGCTCCAGGAGCTCCATGTCTCTCTTGTACTGTGGAGCCCAGAACTGAATACAGGACTCCAAATGTGGCCTCAACAGGGCTGAGTAGATGGGCAGGATCATCTCCCTCGACCTGCTGGCAATGCTCTTTCTAATACACCCCAGGATTCCATTGGCCTTCTTGGCTACAAGGGCACTCTGCTGGCTCATGGACAATTTGTTGTCCACCAACACCCCCAGGTCCCTCTCCGCAGCACTGCTTTCCAACAGGTTGGCCCCCAACCTGTACTGGTGCATGGGGCTGTTCCTCTCCAGGTGCAGGGCCCTGCATTTGCCCTTGGTGAAGTCTGAAGGTTTTTCTCTGCACGTCTCTCCAACCTAATAAGGTCCCTTTGGAGGGCTGCACAAGCCTCGAAGGTATCAGCCACTCCTCCCAGTTTTGTATCAGTGAACTTGCCGAGGAGGCACTCTACCCTCTCACCCAAGTCACTGATGAACAAGTTAAACAACACTGGGCCCAGTACAGAACCCTGGGGGACACCACTAGTGACAGGCCTCCAACTGGACTCTGTACCATTGATCACAATCCTCTGGGATCTACCACTCAGCCAGTTCTTGATCCATCCCACTGTCCACTCACCCAACCCACACTTCTCAGATTTCATTGAAACTCACCCTCATTCATTAAAAGGTTTGAAGACTTTCAGAAACCCAAAAATTAACTTTCCAGCTGTAGAACAAGGTACACAGGAGCCATTTTACACAGGCTGGATTGTCTGTACAACTTCTCACAAACCTAACTGATATGGTTACGCAGGCACTCATAATTTACACATTATCAAACTGTGTTTGTTTTAATAAAAAATGACACCTAGTCATGTCTACCCACAGCCAGCTGACATGAAACCTTCAAAACACCTTATGTGTATGCACGTCTCCATTGCTGCAGCCATTTGTAACACTAACAAACATTCAACTATGTTTAACATATATGCAACTATTTTTAATTAAATCTATTATCAGAGTAGTATAAAATTAGTATAAAAGAATACAGTTTATTTTGCTTTGACTTCAGCAGGGTTGGCATTTATGCTTAAACTAAATGCTGCACTTTGTGTTCTATAACACATGGGAAGGAGATGAGAATTATCTCCACACAATTCACAAATGGGAAACTGAGACAAAATGAGGCAAAAGAAAGTTAAATGACTTGCTCAAGGACACCTGAAAGGCTAGAAATGACGCTGTTGTGAAGGTTGAATAGCAGAGTGGCTGAATAACCCCTTGTTTAAAGTTTACAAGTACGTATATTGAAATGGATTAAAAATAGGCTCTTTACTTTTAAAATGGCTTGTTGGAACTTTCCAGCATTTTCTGCTTCTTTTCTATTACCCTCTACCAGCAGCAAAGATCACACACATAAAAGCAATATTTAACATTAAAACATTTAAAAGTTATTCTGATGTCAGTGATGATTAACTAAATTTAAAACAAATTCAAAGCTAAGCTTTATCATCTAACCTTCCCACGTCCCATTATACCCTCGTGCTGAAGCTCACAGCATTACCTTTCAGGCAGACAGCACCTCCACTGTGTGCACAGCCAGACCTAAAGAACATCAGCAACTCGCCCAGCCAAGGGAATGCCCTACCATAGCTATTCCTGTCTTTAACACAAGCAAGTCAGAAGTGTAAAACTGCCTTTAAAGTTCAAATTCCTTACGTCTGCACCTAGATGTTTCCTTAGAACATCAATTCAGCTTTTTAAAGTATATATCCATGCAAATCAATGCATGATAGATAGTTCAAAAGCAGTCATATTTGAGCAGTCTCACTATATAGGACTCTCCAGGTAGTGAAAAGATCAAATACACATACAGCAGAAAAATTGCAATTAAAATTGGAAGCCAAGAAAACTCCAGATGTTTCCTATTGTCCAACAGGCACAAAAAGCCACTTGCAGCTTGTTTTTGAGCACAAACAACGGGCACTCCTGAACTAGAGGAATCAGGGTCACAGTGAGATACATCAAAACTATAAATAATTCTGATTTTAAGTCTACAGTTAAATGAAAACAGAAAATACAACTGACAGCACCTATGCTTCTTGTCTTTCTCTATATTCTCTTACAATTGACCTTGAGAATACTTAATATTAGCCTAAGGGTAGAAGGAAACGTTCTTCTTCACTACAATCATTTAATAATAGCTTGTCCTCCTTCTGCTCAATATGCAAGTAGACACTGCTTTGTTAATACCTTCAGAAGGTGCTTTGTTCCTACCGCTAGCTACTGCATAAAGCATAGGGACTGCATATGCCTAAGATATAAAACTGTAATACTAGTGCTGAGCATCAAGTATTCAGGTACAATAAATCACAGTATCACGCCATAGTACCATTCCATGAAACAATTCATCTGTCATTCAACACAACTATTTAGAAAGCTACTTCTGGGGTGGGGGCTTCTGTCACTCAACTGGAGGGCAAAAACAAACAAACATATTGTTAAATCAAACTGCAAAGTGAATTTTGATTCAACAGGTATTTTGTCAAGAAAAAATGTCTGCAAGCAGTTTGGAGATGGGGTAAAATCAGATTGTTAAACTGTATTTTGTTCACATTTATGAAATGCTACAGTTTGACATTGTCACACATTTGCTGATCGATGGAGGAAAGGAGGCAGAGGCTTCCTACCACCACTGAGCAGCCCCTGAACCCTGGAGCCGCACTGCCCTCTCCCGAGCTCTCGGCACACTCGGCAGCAGAGTAACACACAACCTGCTGTTTCAGAGTGCATCTCTAAAGCAGGCAAAATACCTACAAATGCAGTTCATGCATGTTGGATAAACTTCGCTGTTTTGCGGCCGCACTGAGAAATGGCAGAGAAGTCTAACACATGAATACCACTGCCTGCTGCCATCCTCTGCCTTCCCTTGCTAAGGATTGAGAAGCACAGATTTTCAGCAGCGGGCAGAAGAGCTGGGGATCCTTCCAGAAGGATGGAACATGAGCAGCAATGCTGTCTCAGGTTCCCTTCCTGTGCGTATGATTAGAACAACCTGAAATCAGCAACCTGCAGAAAAACCTTCTCTCGAGAGCAGGAGCTTATCCAGCATGCTGCAGGATGACAAAACAAGGTCTGCAGAAGGGACTTGGAGCTTTGCTCTGCTATACCGTAGCAAGCAGTGGAAGAATCATTCAGCCAAACAACACTAGGGCAATTTTGAAGATACACTGTTAGAGCGGTGCATAGCTGCTTCCTAATTCCAGAAGGGGAAAAAAGCATGTGCATACACATCTGTAATTACTGTGATTTCTGGACTAGTCATAATAAGTACACAGACCAGCTGCCAGGTAGAAGGCCATTTGTGACTGGAACGAATGTGACCGCTCACATCATTCCACCATGCAATGAACTTCAAGAGTAGAAATCTGGATCCATATTGAATATCGTATATTTTCCCTAAAAGCCATTTCAGCCATTTAGTAAGCTAAATATAGGCTTAATTTTCAATAAAGCCAGTTAAATACTGCTTATCTTCATTTTGCCTATCATAAAATAGTCTCTTGAAATAATTTTTTCCTCATTTTCCCTATTCACATGTTTTCTGAGCCCTCTCATTTGAATTCCTGATTTCAGCTCCAGCCCTGCTTTACAGGCTCATTCCTATTGAAATGGTTACAAGCTCTTTCCCATCTTTCCTCCAGGGGTTTATGAGGACACACATACACCATGCCATTCTGTCTCAGAGGACAGTGAACTTAAGGAATGATTAAAACCAGTTTCACTTCTTTCTCTTTATGCTTAGTGCTGTACTTTTCCATTGCTGATACACTACAGTTGAGCGATACATGCTGTAACTTTATTTAAACGGACAATCATGGGTCATGGAGGACGAGATGACAATAAGCCAACTTTTGGCCAACAAGTCTTCACTGCAGCTCTAACATACAAGTTCAAGAGCTTTTCAGCTAAGAGGATTTCTGCAGTGGAAAGAGCTAACAGACAGAAAAGGGCACAAGTTTATCCGGTGTCTTGAGGATCTACTTCTTCCCTTGCGTTCCCAGGAGATCTCCAGCTTGGAGGACTGGTCAGACCATGAAGGAGAGCTACTTCCACACAATTGTGCACATTTATGTCTCATGTTAGCAGACCACTACCTCTTGCTTACAGTAATTTAGTACTTGCTGTTACCACAAGTAACACTGAAATATTTTAACCTTTAAGCTCACAGTTGTTCCTTTATTGCAGGCACCTTTCTCCATGACGCTTTGCTCTCTTCCATTTATAAACATCATTTCTTTCCCTACGTTTTAAATTGAGCTTAAATTAATGCTGCTGTTCTGTTTAGCAACAGCAAGAACTTCAACTACCAAAGCACCTTTTCATGCCAAAACATCTTTGTTTGTACACCAGCAACAATGATTAATGTCAACACAGCTCTGGGAATTGTGTTTGTTAATTAACTGCTGCTGTAGAGCTAGCAGGCAGAGTACAAAACATGGCGTTCCTACAGGGTGTACACAAATACTTATTATTTTTCTTATGCAAAAAGTCCCAATGGAAGATCTATTGTTTAGGTTTGTTTCAGTTAACAGAGGAGATAGTTACACTTTATCTTAGGTATTTTGGGGTAGGGTCTCCTCACCTGAGCTCCGCCAGACAGAGAACTGGAGTGGATAAACAGAAAAGCAGGTTGGGATTCTGTATTTCTGAGCCCTCTGAGCTAGGTCACCCCTGCAGTAAGGCAATGTCTGTTCTAAAATGAAGTGTGATAAATTTCTGAAGGGGATTATATGATACAGTTTTCTGTGATAGCAGGAGACTGAACTCAATGACCCAGAAAGCCCCTTTCCAGTCCCATGTTGCTAAAACGCTACTTCCCAGGCACTAGTTATTAACAGCTGTAAGATACCAGCTATAAGAGAACAGTCTGAAGTAACCTGTGTAGCAGATGATGCTGACAGGAGACACGTAGCATCCTTTTGGGGGACCGCTTAGATCAGTTGGTCCTGACAGAGCTCTCCGTTGCTCTGGAGACCACAGCCATTCAGGGCATCCAGTTAATGGGAGAGCAGAAACACCTCAATGTAACTAGAATCTATAGCCTGAAACCTTCTGGCTGAGGTCTGCACACCAAACAAACTCACTGAAATATTCCCGAGTATGAACTGATCCATAACAATAACCTCTTCCCGTGGCTCACTGCAGAACCCTTTTTGCTATCCTGGATCCTGGGATGCTGCTGTAATTGACTCCATCCATTACCTTAAAATGTTCTCCAGTTTATCCTGCCTTTATCACATCTAGCCATTATAAAAATCTCTTCTGTTTTACATCTTCTCTGTGCTTTCAGCAGTGCTATTACTCCTATAATAAGCCTAATGAGGACACTGAGTGGAAGAGTCTTCACATAAATCATCACAACAGAAAATGCTCCGGAGATGCATATAGCAATGTCACACTGCCCTCTGTTGAAATTTGAGGCACTAAAGTAATTTTTAAACTTCTTATTTCTAAGGACTAAAGGTTAATTATTTAATATTTTTTAACTGCAACAGCTCTTCCCAGCCATTAGAGAAGATTATTATTTTTTCACAGATTAAAACATACATATTGAATTAAGCTTAATTAACTGTCAGAGAGAGAAATCCTTACATCTCTCAAGTCAGGGGGCAATAGGGAGGGGCTGCAAATTCTGAACCCAAGTCTGTCTTTCAAACTTGAAGACTTGCCCCAAGAACACTAATCATAACAGACTAAGCCCTTTTAGCAACCCAGTTATCAATTCACCCACAAGCCAAGCCAGCTCTCAACTTTCATCAACTGTCACGCCATCCACTTCCTTTCACAAACTCCAGCAACCACGGCAAACAAACCCTCTGTAAGAAAAATTACTACAGGTAATACTTCTTCCTCAGCAAAACAGGTTAAACTGAATGACACCCTTGGAGGAGGTGCTGAGTGGTCTGCAGGTGTCACTACCATTTACCCTCTGTGCTGTAAAGGACTCTCCTGCTGCAGAGCTCATCCCGTCTCTGAAGCATATTAAAAGCATAAAAAACAAATCATTCTTCTTCTGTATTTATCAGATTGTGGCACATCTCATTTTAAAAATCCCAGATGACATTCCATGATTACACCACAAAGAGTTTTTGACGCACACAGACCCATACTTTAATTAGCCCACTTTGCTTTGAACACATTGCCCCAGAGATGAGTCAGGAACAGTGTTCAATACAAGAGTCGTACTCTGCATTCAGCAAGTCTATTCTTAGGTATAGGAGGAAAATAAGACTGCATGAGAAACAAGTATCTACTCTGACCCTGTTCAGTCTGAGTTTACCCTTAGCGGGGTGGAATCTGGAGAAAACATCTTCTGAAATTATTGGCAGCAGGCCATCGACAAGAGAGGGAAGGTTCTGGGATGAGCAGCTCATGCCAGCTGCCCCTTCACATTAGAAGCGGAGGGGTAACACTATAGAGAGGATTGTTACACAGCACAGCGTATCCTCCTCTGCCTGTTTGTCCTCATGTGGGCAAGCAAAACCTCAGCAAGTGCTACCTGCAAGATACAATGAGAGCAGCTTTAAAATGACATCTAGTTCAGAAAGAATGAAAAAAGACTGGCCTGTATAATTCAATTATATGCTCTCAGTGTTTAGCAACAGCACAGTGCCCCCTGCAGAGATGTTCACCCCATACAGCTGACACGAAGGAGTCTGATGGCTCATGAGTGAAGCCCATTTATCCTGATAGTTTGAATACATATTTTTATCATATGTGTGACACTCAGAAAAGCAAAGGCAAGCAAGACTCTTCACAATGTATTTTCTAGTAAAGATAATGTTTTCTACCTCAATGACAGTTACAATACCAAATCCAACTTATCAGCATTCTTCTCTGATCTAAAAAGTAATTCATCAGCCATATCATTGTATCTAATAGGAATATGCTGTAACGTCTCAACTTTGAAAATGAGAGTCAAAAGTATTTTTAAGAACCCCACGGAGCCTGTTCCGTTATCTAGCATTTTCTACAGACATGAAAGCATCAACCTTTCTCCATTTAAATTACAGGAAAGAATGGGTTTCTTTGGTGACTCTTTAGATTTCTTAATTTCAACATAAAAAATTATATCCTTTGTAGCATGGCCCAAGAGAACAGAATGTCAGGCTAGGAGCCAGGCAAGTCTGACCCAAGTAAACTATTATACATGTAAAATCAAACAATCAGTTATTTCAATTTCACTGCTAAAACGGGAATATACGAGCTGGCTTGTGAAAGAGTGAATTATCATCATTTTGGCACCCTAGCCAGCTGGAACAGGTATTTGAGGCCATGGGAGGATAACACAATGATGGAGTCTGAGCATACTCTAAGCAGCATTAGTTTTGATTATGTATATACTTCTCCCTAGAACAAAGGTGGTCATAAAAAGCACACTGAGCACCTCCCCTTCTGTTAGGAATTTCAACACCAACGGTGATTTGCAGACAGATTACCAGTGTCACTTAAGAAGAAACTTTATATCAGAATTGAGGTAGAAACCAAACTTTCCTGATACATATACAGGTTTTTATTACCAGAATAATGTATAACAGAAAACAGAAATTGTGTATTCTGGAGGCTAAACATTTAGACACACACTTAAATAAAAACCTCCTTGAAGCCTATAGGTAATGTTATCAGTCAATAACAGATGGAGATCTCAAAACAACCCTCCCTGATAGTTGTCAAATGTAGCTCTAAAGAAAAAAGGATGCATCATTTTATGCTTGGAGCCCAGTTCTATCAAAACAAAACAAAGCAAAAAAAAAACCCACACTGGGCTACAAAGAATCCCATGTTAAAACTCATGGCCAAGCCCATGTCAGTCTCCAGGAAAAAGGACATTTTCAACGCTTCAGCTGAATAACTTCACCCTGTGCTAGGTCTGCATGCACAACAGTTTTACAACCCTCTTTGGTTTAATTTTTCAATATCGATCCTAAAATATTAAACTCAAGTTCAGTCTTTAAGACTTGAGATGATTCAAACCCAGAGCAAAATTTCAGAGAGAATGGGGATAAATGAGTTGAAACACTGAGGGCAGGAGGAAGCAATTGTTTTAACCAGACAATTCTACATAGTCCTGTACTGGTTATTCTACAAAGAAGAGAAGTATGTCCTTTTTTGCTATCAACTCAATGCCAGAAACTCATATGCCAAGCTAAATGGAGGAAAAGCTTAAAAAAAAAAGTTCATATATCTATTTGTGCTTGTAACACCATACAAAAACCTAGTCAATGTTAAAACTCATCTAGGTTTACATCTGCACTATGTGTTAATGCCCATTGGTTTTTAAAAAATGGTATCTGAGTACGTGGCAAAGCCGCACATGTAAGCAAAAAGGACCTTCAGTTTGTCCACTCTCTTCTCTTTTTTCCCCAGTTTCTTTCAAATTTGATTATCCAGTAGGCCAATAGTGCTGTAAAAGTCCAGAAAAGCAATATATATTCAATGCATTCATTCCCCTTTGCATAAAATAAACATGTTTAATATCATTTGATCCCCATGTTTAGCTTGCTCTGCTTTCTATCGAATACAAGGCTTAACTGGTTTTTTGTTTGTTTTGGTTTTAATCTGTCAGTTTAGGGAAGGCCACTCGATGAGCATGATCCTTTCCGTCCTCAGCAGCAGACAGGCTCAGCTTTTGCCTGGTTAAAGAACACAGTGCTTCAGAAACATCATCTGCACATATTCTGCTCTTCACAACTTCAGGAAAAACAACAAACCAGTCACAACTCCCAGCTAATTCTTTTACCTTATGGGTTGAAGTGACATTGTGGGCCTGATTCACTGCTCTCATAACTTCACTTTGCTGCAAGGAGCTGAAGCCCATAACTTGCTGCAATGCTGAATCCAACCCCAACCCAGCTCCCTCAGCCCCCGCGCAGGCAGAGCCCTGAGCACCGAAAGGCAGAGCACAGCCCTTTCTACCACAACCCAGACTTTGTCACTACAGCCATCTCTGCAGGATGGCAGTGTTCAGCAGCCCTGGAACAAGACTGCTTGAGGGTTGGGGAGTAAGAATTTATAATGCAGTTTCTACCTCTGCTTTGATCTAAAAAAACCAAAACCAAACAACAAAACAACAAAACCCCATAAAATAGATTTTAAAAATCTGAACCATTTGACGTATTTTTCTTGCTAAAAACAACAAAAGGATTTATATGATTCATGTACTACTTTATGACATCAAACAAAACCTCTAGCTCTCATACTGCTTTTGGTTCAGGACCGAGTCTGACGAGCCCGATACGCAGCTGTCATTGCCTGCTCAGCTGCACAGGTCCAGCCTCTTCCCCTCTCTCTACTGTTTTCTCCTAGGCTTAAACAAATAACGGACAGTATAACATTGTCTCTCACATACATTTTTTTTTCCTACATTCTTAAAATGTTTATGTTAGCACAATGAGGAAACAGGTATTTCAGAAAAGTCATATTACATTCCCTCTCTCCCTCTCTCTGTACAGTTTTTCAGAAGCTCTATGTAACAGCTCTTCTGTGAAGAAGCCAACACTTCGAGTTTCTTCCTCTCTTTGCCAATGGAGAGGAAAAGTTAACACCTCTTCAAGCAACTATAACTTCCAGAACTAGCATCATCCTAGCAGTGTACAGTGAGTCAGTAGCTGTTCAGTTGATTGAACTCAATTTTCATAGTATCTTTGATTCCGAATTATATTATTTTTCCTACACACTCTACCAGTTGCAACCAGAGCATACAGGGGGAAAAAAAAAAGCACAATTTTTCATTCAGATTCAAATTACTTTGTACCTTAATTAAAAATAAAGCACAAATATTGCACTTTTTAAGGGCACCACCTAGTGCTTAGAATGATCAAGTAAGAACATACATTTACTGCCATTCATATTTCTGGAAGGAACTTGCTTGTCTGTGTTCATTAGAGACACTGGGGTCAAACCAAGCCAGTGCCCACTGAAGATGTAGCACAAAGCTGGACTCCAGTCCTCTGGTATGAGCAGTGCAGGCTCAGTCCCAGTTTATTCCCCAGAGGTTTATCTTGGGCATCTATAAAAACCAACAGAAAGTTTTGCTGTCTGCATTGGGGGAAGCAAAGGTACCATGCTTTGTTCATGTTTTCCCAAGCAGTTCCCTGTGAATATTTATAAGGCAGGTTTAACGTCAATACAGTTTCAAGCAAACCCAGAGAGCACATCAGACAATCTGAGAAGGCACACATGAAATGCTAAGATACTCAGTGAGATCTCGAGAGAAATAAGTCACTGAATTAATTTATAATTCTATTGTGTTTCTCTGAATAATATGGCCCGTTATATATAAGGAACCTATTTAAGTATTTTCCCCTTTTTCAACCTCCAGAAAATAAAGTTTGAAAAGCATCCTTCTCATTAAAAGCTCTCTTTGGTGTTTTATATTACACATGAAGTCTGAATTTCTTCCACAATTATTCAGATAATTTATCTACCAAAAGTGTAAAACGGATCATTTCCCAGCTATGAAAACACCAGCATTCTGCTTCAATACATGCTGTTATTTCCTTACCTACAAAAAAGCAACTGAAATCATTATCTACCTGTTACAAAGGGATTTTAACTTTCTAAAAAGCTGAGATAAGTAAAAATGCCATTCTCAGAGGTCTACTTTAAAGCAAGTAAGGTACATTTTATGTTTAAAGGTGAAGTTTCTTCTTTCACCCTAAGGGCTTTACATTCTCATCTTGATGTATTAATTACAGCACATTTATGGTGAATTTTTAATTATCTCCCTAATAAATGGCATCAAAAGGAATAAAACCGTCTCTTCACAAGTCTCTCTAGACTCCTCTGTGTCTTAGAAACAGCACTAATTCCACAGCAAAATAAGAATGCAAAGTGCTGGGAGGACTGTGAAGGCTGATGTGCAGGGACCACATGGCTGTCTCGCACTCTCTTGATCAAGGAGCGCTGCAAAACACTGCAGCCAGAGCTGGCCACGCAAAAAGATGAGACTCTGCTGTATTTCCTTCCGAAATATCTCTCTCCTTCCACTGAAAATCAGAGGGAAAGGAGGATTTTGTGGTTAGGTTAGTTTCTATACTCTTCTCTGGGGCAGTTCATGCTCCTCTGTACTCCTAGGCAGAGAGAGAAAGGACAAGACATTTGAGGTATTCCCACTCAGCAGTCCTGTTGTCATGTATTTAGAGTGCAAAATAAATCCTCACCCAGTGGAGGACCAGTCCAGGAGTGTGTGACAGCAGCTGCATGACCTAGCATGGCCAGTCCCATGCTGTGGCAGTTCAGCACCTCCTGAGCTACGACTCCAAGTCACCAGCATTCACACAGGGCTTCCACCTACTAAAATACATAGCCAACAGGCGAGGCATCATGACTGGTATGAAATACCATCTAAGGTCACCCAGTTTCAAAGGAAAGGAACAATGACTATACAAAAAACAGTAATATTGTCAAATAAGAAGATAAAAAGTGCAAATCATTGCACAATATAACCCAGGCCTTCGGGTGGTGAAGGTACATGATTCTACCTTTAAAATGTCAAGTAATGAGAGCGCACAGCAGGTGGGAAATGGGACATTTACTCTCCAAATGGCATAGTGCTGCCTTTTTACCCATATTAATGAGTACATGCACAAAATAACTACGTACCACAGCTTCTAATTTCATGGGAAGATTTGATTCTTGGGTCACTTTCCAAGAGCTACTTTATTCAAGACACTCCAGACCCTGCCAGCCAAAGTTTACAGACCCACATTTATCAAAGAGTAAACCACAAGTATAACAAGCCTCAGCACAGTGAACTATGGTCTCCTCCTTTAAGAAAGAGCTAATAAACACCTCGGGGGGAGGTGACTGCTGGCTACTTTGCTTTTTATCACCCAGCTATCCCTTCTGCAGAATGCCAATGATCAAATAAAGCCAACACTTCTAAATAGCTTTTAGTGTATTAAGTGAGTAGAAGTATTAGTAATTCACTCATAGCTGGAGCTATGGATCCTTTCTTTAAAAAAAGCTAGAAGCCAATTGGTATCATGCAGCTAAAATCCTGTTGGCTGTTTTTAAAAGAGTGCACCCCACAGCCTCAGTACCTTTGGCCTGTTGCCAGTCACTTCAAACACAGAAAAAAATATCGGAATACATTACTGCTATACAGAATACTTCATCAATTAACAGGGAACTTATGACTATTTCTTTTAATCACAGTCTAGCTGTTCTAATCAATTTTATCCACCTTTAGGTAAGAAAGCTACTTCAACTGCACAGAATAGCAGTAAGTAGTAGCATTTTTTTAAATACCCATGCAAGACGAGACCCTAACGTACCGTGCCACAGCATTATACAGAAGAGCATTAATGGACTACAGGACCAAGACCATAGCATTAACTGACAATTGCACATTTAGTTATTAGTGAAATGGAGCTTCTTGTATTTATTGTGCAATGTTTAAAGGTCTAACAATCTGTGGATAATTTATAATCTCCTAACTGGTGCTAAGAGGTGTCAGCATGCATGTTGACCAAATTGATGAGTAGGTATGTAAATAGCACTTTTGACATATTTAATGATTAACATCCATGTGGTATTTTCCTGTTCAGCTAAAATTTGCTACTAATGATGCTTTAGCAATTACATGTTTTCCAAACTGCTTCCTCTTAGCTGCAAAGACTTAAGGAGATTTGCAAGACGTCTCCACTTACCAGTCCAGAAGCTACTATTTGTTCAAGGTGCTACACAGCAAAAAGTCAACAGGAATTGTATACATTATGTACTGTCATTACATGCTGGCATGATTCCTCTGCATAACAGATGAGGCTACATCTCCAACATGTTGATTTCCTAATAAAGCACATTAATTTGTCTATGACAGTTACTGCCTTAAACCACCACAAATTAAGGATGACATAAAGTATTTTAACATTTTCATTTATATGCTCATCTGTTGAAGTACAGCCGTTACTTTCATGCAAGTTATGATGTACATGAATCAGATTCACTTGCTTATAAACTCTTAGTAGCTTGTAATTAAATAGCTTATTTTACATGCAAGGCAGGGCAGAGATTTACGGCATGTGCACTGTCCTGGCATGTGTGCAACTTCCCTTGCAGACCTGCACAATATAGGCACTACAAATCTCTGTTTCTATACTTAATATTCAAAGTCATGCATTATTCGAATTACCCTATAGGAGGAGAACAGACACAAAATCAGGGCATGACTGACCTAGGTCTGCTGAGGCCATCCAGTTCTGAGTACCCTTAAGTCACACACAAATGCATCAGAAGGCAAACATTCCGGCGGGTTTCAGTCCTGGCTGGCCATGGTTAACTCACAGCTGCTCACAGGGGCTCTGCGTGCCAAAAGCACCAGTAACCAGACTGGGTCAGAGTGCAGGGCGACCGCTGGCTGAGTCAGAGCACCACAATAAAACATTCACATCATATACCATGGCCCTAAATTGCAAAACTCCTCCATGGCAGGAAAGGCAGAGCAGAGCCCTTCAGTTTGAGCACTCAGCAGTCAGGATTTTCCCCAGCTTTAATGTGCACTTTGTTACCCCCCCAGAGCAGGCAGCACACAGGCTGCCTCAGACATGGGGACGAATCCTCCAAGCTGTATTCTGGTCACAGCTCCTGCTCACAGCTTCTACAATAATTCAGTGTCAGAGCAAGGTTCCTCATTTTCATATTCCTACCTCATTTGTGTCATGGGGCCAAACTGGAACAGGAGCATTATTCTGCCAGCTATTGGAGGGAGGTCATGGGTGCATACTGCTAACTACAGCAATTACTGCCCATGAACACGAGCATTGCAGCACACCTTTTAATGGGGGGGACACCAAGGACTGCAGGAAAACATAATATGGGTGACTTTATAAAGATGATTGCACTTCCATTTACAAAGCAGTGTGTAGTACTCAGGATACAGTTAAAAACAAAACAAAAAAATCTACGGCACTTACAGTAAAATAGCACAGACAGCTGGAGCCAAAGTCACAGAGCATCATTCGGGAAGTTACTCAAGTGTTCCCCAGAAAGGTCATTCCTTTCTAAGCCATGCTGCAAGCCGAAATGTCTGTAGCCTTCTAAAGGCAGAGAGGCCACCAGATAACAGACCTTTCGCCTTCCAGCTAAGGCCAAGTCACAGCTAAAAACCCCTGTGAGGTACCAGGGAAACCTCCAGCTTTCTCACAAAACCACCTTTACTTCTCCAAAGAAATCCCTCATTGGGTGAGCCCTTCTCTCACTTGACAGCAAAGGAGGTACAGTAAGTACCTATGATCAACCTCCAGTCTCTGGCTTCCCTCTGGTCCTTTCAGCTGATCTCAGAGCTGCCAAAATTTAGCTCTTAAGCAATTGCTATTTCCACTCTGACATGAAACACATCAGAAATTACACTATTAATAAACTCTTGCACTTGTCACCTGCCAAAGTGTCAACCTTTTGACAGGTGAATTGTTGAGGTTGTGTCAATAAGTGACATTAATTACTTTTTCCATAATAGTGCATCCATCGGTTGCTAGGCAAACTTTTTATTGTAGCATTGCACTAGATGAAGAGGTGCAAAAAGATTCATGAAAAAATAGCAAAGAAGTCTCCCTTCCCCAAAGCAGTTTAACAAAAAGCCATTTACAAAATCAAGACGAAATAGAGTAGAAATTACTGAGGAATTGGAAGAGGGGGAAATGTGTTGAATTATGCATCAATTGGCTGAGTTTTACACAGCAAAATATTTATCAGAAACTTTGAAACAGTAGTTTCTTCCTGAAAATTCAAAAAAGCAAAACATGGATATCTGCCAGTTTCCATCAAAATTCTTCCAACCCGCTAAGTATCAGTGCAGCTGCATTAGCATACAAGGGAGTACTTGGGAAGTAAGGCACTGTTCACAGGAATCCATCCCTGGGTTCTAATGTTTACTCTGGGATACGTACTTAATTTCTAAATAATTCACTTTCAGTCATGTCTTCATTTTCTGCATAGACCTGAACTCACCTGAATAGCTGCACCAGATTAATGACACCAAAGGAGCATTTGTCCCACAATTCACATTTGTACAGGATGTGTATATAGCTACAGCCTTATGTCCTTAATGGTGACCCTCTCAAGTGGCAGAGTATAAAATAAAGACCCATAATTAAGCCTCGTTCACCCTAGCCACTCTCCTTTCCAGCAGCCCCTCTCCCTTCCTTTGCCTGGCTCTCAACAGGACACCGCAGCCTGCCCAAGCTCTCATCCCTGCACCGCCTCAGCACCTGCTGATAACCCCTCTGAGACTCGGGGCAAGAAACCTCTTTTTCTTCAAAAAGAAGATTAAAGGATCAAAAGCCTCTTACCACCTCTCACCAGGAGGTTTGGCTAACACCCTGAAATATTCCCTTTCTTGAAACTTGTATGAAGATTATTAATCCTTTCCCATCAAGACCGTGCCACCCAGGAGCTCTCACTCCAGGCTGTGGTAGCAGGGTGGCCCTGCAGCCCCCATCACCAGACACCCTGCAGTCCCCATCACCAGACACCCTGCAGCCCCCGTCACCAGCCCGGCTGCACGCTGAACCCATTTGCTGTCTGTTTGGTGCTGTGAAAAGCTCTTGCTCTTCACTTCCAACCTATCCAAAATATTTAATGAATATTTGAAATGGACACCCACGTTCAGTTTGCCTCCTGAAAAACAAGGGGAAAACACACGGGTAATATGCAGCTTGTTTTGCAAAACAATAATGAAGCATCTGGTAACTTCTCCAGGAAAAGAAATGAAAGCTGAGGGGGTATTTTACAGAACTTGGAAGCATGCATGGGATGGTGTACGTTTATCCAGCATGTGTCTAAACACACACAGTCTCCTAGCACAGCTTGAGGAAAGATATTTGGTATATTCATTGTAAATCTCTGGCAAGCACACCATATGGCTACTCTGCTCCCGCCAGCAGGCGCAGGAGCCAATCCTGCTCCCAACCAGCCAGCTTAGACACAAGATATCCTGAAAATGCAGACAGCTCGGCTCGTCACAGGGCTGCAGGCAGAATCATACCTTCATTGTGGCAGCAGCCAGCAGAGCAAACCCCTCACATGCCAATGGATTATCTCCTGCTGGGGTAATACACTGATTCTAAAATTCAGGGTTTCCCTGTGTTTAAAGTTTATCAAGTCTAATTCTATCCCCTGCTATGATGAATGAGCAAATTCAGTTTGTGTGACTGAAATCTGAGGCATCAAAAATATACCTTCCAGATACTGCTTTTATTGCATTACTATACTACCTATAACCATGTATAAAATGCTAACAAGCACTACACATTACTCATGTGCATGCATTAACCAGTATATGTTGAGCCACGCTATCAGCTGGTATAACAGACCCAGGATTTGCCTTAGTAGTGTAAGAAATGAATACTAATTAGAGAACTGTAAGACAATTTATACCCATGTTGTTATGAAATACTATAAAAAGGATCCATGCTGACAGAAGGAAGGGCATGCAACTAGAATACAGTCAGCAAGGACATGATCAAAGCTAGGACAAATAGACTGCAAATACGGTACAATGTGCGAACACCTCTAAGGTATGCGTAAGAATCTGTGAAGCATCTTCACAGCAGGAGGCTGCAAGCACATTTGGAGTGGCCTAATTTGCCAACATATCACAGCCAACTAATAAAAGCATTTCTCAAAGACTGGCAAGTTCTGCAGGGCTGGCCTAGCACCACGTAGTAAAATTAAAAAGCTGTTCTCCATACAGCATGCAGCATTCATCCAAATCTTTGTTATCCTTTCAGCAGTGCATGGCATACATTCTCAGAGCATGTTTTTTGCAGAAATTAGCAGTGGGAGGGCGTTCATCAGCAGGCAGCCTCACGTTAGCAAGGGGACAGTCCACCAGCAGGCTGCATTTAGGGTCCCTGCTTGCACCAAGCACAGGACCAGGGCTTGCTGGTCCCCCTCCCACCTCTGAGGAGGCAGTTCACACGCTCAGCTCATGCTCCCTGCTGCAAGGCCAGGTCACTGAGCCCCCACAGACACCAGCGAGCACCTCAGATGCCTCGAGTTAGCCTCCATCCAAGCCGAAGAAGTATTTTCCTTCTCAATGCAGCTCATTTCCCAGAGCAATCCTCAGGAACACCATGCCTCAGATGCTCTTCTTCAAAGCAACAACTCTGCCCCACTTTCCCTTTGTTCAGGAAATCCCACTGGGAATGGCGCAAGGGAATGGCCACACTACTGAGCACCTGGGAGTTAAGAGTCAACTCCAGTCGCACGGTCCAAGCCCCAGCTGTCACGCAGTAGCTCTGCTGCCACATTAGCTGCTTTGCCTATTCCCTGCATGTCCTGATGCAAGAGCAAAAAAGCCCACACTGGATAAGGAGGTTTCACACCTGTTCCCCAGTTGTACCTAAAATTACAGCCTACCACTGAACTTGTTTTAGCTCCCTGTACCCATCACTGTAGACAGACCCTTGGGCTCCTGAACACCTGTGTCCTTTGAATATTAGAAGGGGGAAGGGACACTTTTGAAAATTTCAGCCTTAAACCAAACCAGTCTTCTGTACAAGTATGTGCAACGCCTAAGCTTGCAGATTTCCAAGGAAGAATTAATTATTAATAATGCAATGCGAGCTGGTGTTTTCATTCTCCTCACAGCTGTCAGGGAGGCACAGATGCAGCACCACCTTCTGTAATTGGAATCTTTATTTTACAAACAGTGCAATAGACTGTGTTTTATCTCCTTTGATCCCTGCGTAATACAAACAAGGCTCACTAATCAAGGCTCCTTCCCCTTTGTTTGCCCTTCAAATGCTGCAGAGAGCCTCTTTCTGCTGGATATTGCTGTTATGTACATTGCACAGTGAAAATGCCTGTGATACAGCAGGCATCATGGAGAGTTTTTGTCCTGACTTTAAGGTATCTCAATAGTGCCAACTGGCAGCACATACCAGCATGGCCAGGTGCTGTTGTCCTAAAGATACCATTATGTACCAACAATTAACAAATCTATCAGCAGATTTCCTCTACAATTCTTGGTGCTACCTAATTTAAATACACTGCAGAAGAATAATAGTGCCTGGATGGTATACAACATACCTAGCTAGCAGACATGAAGCATGAACAAAGCAAAGCAGCTCCACTAAACCAGAGAAGGGATGGAAGCACAAGCAAATCATGACCCTTCAGTCACAGCCAGAGCAGAGGCTATCACTGTGGTTGCCTGACACCTGTAACTGCAGAATGCCATCTTCAGTTGAAAACTTTGGCAAATCTTAACTAGTTAGGGCATTTCCAAACAAAGGGAGACATTTTCTGTAAGCATTTCAACCACAACACTTCTGCCGTTTCTGAGAAGGGCCCCTAAAGGAAGGAACTAATTCTGCCCAGGATAACCACAAATTTTTACAAGCTTTTCTCCTTTAAAAGCAGGTGTCTCAGTGCTGTGGAGCAAGGGGACAAAATATAAACAACTTCAGTTTTCATGATAACCTGCCTGATTTTGACTAAGTTCATAAGTGAAGATCAGATCCATTGAGTATGTTTCCTTAGAAAATCTTAGAGCCAAGATATTTCAAGGAAAAAGATTTTCCTCTGTGCTCTTCTTCCCAGCTTACTCTAGCTGGTTCTTGGGGTCATGAAAGACAACAGTTTAAAATTAAAAAAAGATAAGTGCATGGCAGATTAGGAGCTGGAGATAGCTGGGACTGGCTAGGAAAAAAACAGAAATCAACAGGAAAAGGAATGAAATGCCAAACAAGAAGTTTTGGCTACAAGCAGTAAAAATAAACACAGATGAATTGATGAGAAAGTGATATACTAGGGAAACAAGCACTCACTTGACAAAGAGCAGTGTCAATGGAAAGCTTGAAAGACAGTAAAATGAAGACAGATTGGTTGAAGAGTCAGGAAAACAGCATGGATGATGTGAGGAGTGGAAACTGTTCCTGAATGCATGTGAGCTGAGTACCTGCAGTAGCAAAACCAGGACTACTTGGCTCTAGGCAGGTGAGAAGCAAAGGTTATTGTTTGCACAGAAACCATCCACAGAAAGGGCTTGTTTGAAAGGGAAGGAAAAGAAATGAGGTTTTGGGAAGTGCACAGCAGAATGTGTGTCCAAAGATCATGTCCTCCCTAGCCTTAGCACACATGCTGGGGATATAGACATCATTTTAGGAACAGGGCAAGCACATTTAAACATAATTAGAAAGCTGATTAACAGTTATTACATTATGCAGTTAGTTTAGCTCGTGCGGTCCTCTGGTAAACCTGCAGTCCAAGATGAGTGGAGCTTTTGAGTCTATTTTTCCTCACAGTGTGAGCTGGATCTCAGCAGCTGAGGCCCAAATGGATGTCTCTCCTACCACGAGTCGTGGCTGCTTTCTTCACCAGCCAATGCTGGCAGAATAAGCACAATTATTTTTTTTTCTTATGCAGAGAATTTATAAAGGTAGGTGAAGTTCACCTTCCTCTGGGCCTTGCTGCACTAGGCTGATTGCTGTTCTCTTTGAGCATACAGGGAAGCATGAGACCCTGTCCCCAGAGAAACCAGGGTCAGGCCACTCAGCTGCCTGTCCTGGTCCTGTTCCCCGGAGCTGCCTTCCTGGCCATCTTCCCTCTCTCCTCTCAAAAGAGGTGGAGAGAAATCTGGCAGCAAGGAGATGGGGAGGCTTTGGATCAGAGTCTGCATTCCCTACCTAAGTCCCAAGAGCTCAAAAGCTTTCAGCTGCATCCTATTCACATCTTTTCCTTGTCAGATAGCCCTTGATCAGAACAGAGCCTGACAGGAGGGGAGGAAAAGGAAATTACATAAGCAAAACAGAAGTGTAATTAAATTCCCTCTGCAGATGAGCAGATCAGGTCTGGGCTGTTACTTTACTTCATTCTGTCACATTCTGGACTGTTCTTTAAGGAACTAAATGAAACTAAGAGAGCAGCTTAAGGTTTCCTTGTTCCAAGGAATGCCATATGCCTGGTCTCTTTTCACTCCTGCTGTCTCATGCCATTCTTACTAACACGAGCACTGACTGGGTGAAGCACAAGGCATACATTTCCAGGGTACTAAAATGAAACCACCAAAACCACGGTTGAATTATGCAGGAAGCAAGCGTGCTTCCACCAAGTGTCAGCCTCCCTGGGGGACAGTCCTGAGCTGTCTTAGCAATTGCTTGCAGCAGTAACAAAATGCCAGCTGACTGATACCTTCAGCATTTCCAAGGCATCTCATCAATCACAGCTTCAGTCTTTCCCAGTGACTGACTTCGGAACACAAGGCCACTCCTCTCAGCCTGCACTGATGATTTTCAGTGGCTCCATTATTCTGAGTTACTGACAGATGCTTTGTTTATCCCATTGTACAACTTCTAGGTGCAAACTACTTTTGATTTAGCACACAGATTAAGTCCTCTGCCCATCTCACTCTTCTAAATAGAAAAAGGCCTGATGCAAATTCAAGGAAAATTGGCCGTGCTTCCTTCTTCCAAAATAAGGCTGTGGTATTTTTTGGTGGGATGCTGTTTTGAATGGCTGCCTAGAGAAGAAAGAAGAATAAGAGGTTCTAGCGAGAACACTAAGTAGTACCATACTAAATTGCTATACTTTTGTTCAAGGTTATTAGGCAGAACAACCTGAAGACATTTCCTACAGTGAGAAAACCAGATCAACTCCAGATACTTTATCTGCAGACAGAATATCATCCTGACATTTCTAGAGCGCTTAAAAAGACCAAGACAAACTTAAGGGATCAAGTTAAATTAAACCAGATTAGATCTTTTAAGAAATAAAATGCTAACTACTAAATTACAACAGGCCTTCACTTCCCATGTCCAGTGAGAATGTTTCTACACAATATTTTTGCTCAATTTTTGATAGCTTACTTGCAATACGTGCAACCTGAGACATTGCAAGGCTACTACAAAAGGTGCTGAAATAGTAGGTCAAATTAATAATCTAATTGCTTACATGGAAATTACCTTCTTTTTTCAGATATTTTTAGCAGCTATGAAATTCTGGAACGCAATTTGTCCAAAAACTCTTCAAGGCTCATAAACTTAATAAGCACAGTCCAATTTCTTATTAAAATATTATGTCTAATTTTTTCTCAGTATTCTGATCAGCTGAAAGCTATCCCTTCTTTTGGGGGGGCACAAAAAAGGAAATGGCAAAGTTTTAAAGTTAGGAATAGAAATTACAAACTTTCTTGAAAGTTGGAGGGAAAAGGAAGGAAGTGGATCTTTCAACTCAAAAATGCAAGTTAGACAGCAAATCCTCAGCATTTGAATCAGCACAGACTACTTAATGGTGCAATCAGTTTTATTGCATTGACAGCCTTATTTCTCAGCTTTTAACTTTATAACATTTAACAGAGGTTTCAGAAAGTAATGATTTTATATGGATGTTTAATTTACTTTCAGAGTACATTATTTTTTATTTTTTTATTTTTTAGCTAATAGGAGACTGACAATGGTAGTTTAAAAAAAAAATCTTAAGTTACAGCTAGAGTAGAGAAAAACTATCTCTCAATACCATTTCATTTCCATGACAGTTATTTATGAAATTCAGACTGCATTAAATTCATGACTTAAAATACTGGCAACTGTGCTCATACAAGATTAACATGCACACACATTTGCCTACACTCACTCATTACAATTTAACTGACCCTTAGTAAGAGCTACCAGTGTTTGCCCAGGCTGAGGAAGTGATTTACGTAAATGATCCCTAAGAGGGGGAACTACAGCTCTAAGTTCTTCCTTCCTCAACCTACTCTAAAATCTCACCAAACCTTCTAGAGGAAACAGTTCCTCATCTTTGAGGAAACGTTTCAAACCACAAGCAGCTACACTGGAACACACCAGCAGTGGTCTGTAGGGAAACACGTTTCTGCTCAGTCCAACAAACCACAGGTTTGGTTCAGTTTGGCTATCACAGAAAGGTTTCTCATTATGTTAAGCCACCAAGCTAATTGGTCTTATTTAGGAAGGCCTTGAATGGGAAATGGAATGGCTTTACAAACACTGCAGTATCCTTAATGGCACAGATTTTGAGAGTATCGTATCATACACTTTGGGGAGGACTTTGTACACGCAGTCAGACAGATGGCTGGATGACTGCATATCTATACAGTTTATTAACTGTCTGAGTCACTAATGATCGTATTTCCAGCCAGTTTTACCCACCGCTTCCAGCTTTTATGCTCAAAACTGCACATGCAATTGCTTAATCCCTGCACTCAACTGTTCACCCCTCAACCTCGCATAACCCAGATCCCTGCGTGCAGTCAGTCAGTGCAGTTCCAGTAAATAGGGTAGTGCGAGGGAGCAGACAAAGATGTCATGCCGGCACGCACTCAGCAGGTGCAGGGGCTGGCTATGCACTTCATCTTTTGTGCCTGCAAATCCCCAGTCACAGTTACAGAGGACAGCTTTCCAAAGCTTAGGTATCATTTAAATAACAATCATCCCAGGAAAAAAGACGAGCCATTAAAGCATTTCTACACTATTTAAGAAGGTCTAAGTAATGACATGAATTAAAACTGCTAAATGAGTTGAGGCTTGCAGTGAAATGTGTCACTTCAAGGAACCACACAGCTCTACAGTCCCTGAATGTTTAGCCTTTAGGCTCACACAACTGTGCTACGTAATGAGCACATACTCACCATCATACAGAAACAAAAGCCTGATCTTGTTAGCACGTACTCAGACATCCCTCCCAACTGCAGTGAACCAGACAAGTGTCAGGGTCTGTGGAAAGAGCACTTAGGAAACAGCAGAATTTGTATCATTTGAAAAATCAAATGGAGAAGTTGCTGGGATGGTGTTGTTTTTAAGACTTGGGGACCTGTAGGCTCAGTTTTAAAAGACCTTTAAATGTCTTTCTCCAAAACCAAGATTATACTTGATCTCCTAAATAATGAAGTATACTTTGTCAGAGTGTCAAACTAACAACAGCACATCTCTTTAAAAGAAATATTCACAGAAGGACAACTGAATTGTGGCACAATGTTATCCCTCTCATCAAATCCTGACAATGATTTAATTGTCAACAGGAGCAATAAATGTTTGCCTATCTTAGCTGGAAAGGACATACAGCTTATATGATCCAAACAATTGCTGGTAACATGCATGAAAGTAAGGAAAAAACATTATCCGGATTACTAAAGCGGCAACCTGCTGTAATACTTTTATATAGTATAACTTGTAGAAATAATCAATTATCTCTTTGCTTAATGCAATGTCCAGTGTATGAAAATTATACTTTGCACCATCTTATTTACTACAGGGAAGAAGGTTAATGCAGGAGAACATACTAAAGGTCATTTTCATTCTTCGAAATAATCAAGTGTAGCACTTGCAGAATCCTTTTGAGGAGATTTGCAATAGAA
The DNA here is from genome assembly GCA_013398125.1 of Aegotheles bennettii. Classification (NCBI taxonomy): domain Eukaryota; kingdom Metazoa; phylum Chordata; class Aves; order Caprimulgiformes; family Aegothelidae; genus Aegotheles; species Aegotheles bennettii. The sequence goes on along the minus strand of VZRW01001045.1, from coordinate 458,690 downwards.
AGTGCTTTTAAATAACTCCACAGGTAACTGCATTAAAATAAATCTTCAGACAGTGGAGATTTAACAAAGAACTTGGAACAAAACAGCAGCCCCCTTCTGAGAGAGGGCAGTATTTTCTTGTCCCAGGATTTTTAAGTTTTCACACCAACAATGTCCACTGCACACGATTTTGTTCTGTGGCTCTTGTAAGCACAATAAGAAAAAAATTTTGTACTTCTAACTAGATTAATTCCAGATATTCATATTAGAATGAACTTTTAATGGACTGGAAACACAATACAGTCTGCATTGTCATTTCACCCACATCTCTCAATGTCACCAAGAACACTGAAGCCATCACAAAACCGTAAAGGGAAGCTCATTAAATAAGAACAGGAAATAAACTGAAGACACCATGTCCCTGTGGACAACTGTGGTTTCGGACCCAGGAACTCATCTTGTCAGCATGCAGAAAAGGTTTCGCTCTTTTGGGGCAGAAAGAACTGTCAGAACTCATAAGTCAGCATGGGGCAAACTGCTCTGCAACCACAGTGAAGATGACCCCAGGGAAGCCCATCAACCACTGGCATCGATGAGAGAACACCTTTTTCTACCTGCATTTGGGATGTGATATTTTTGTTAGATGGGGTACTTTTAAGAAATTATTTTTAATAGCTATTAGGTTCAGTGTTGTCTTCTCTCGAGGTAAAATAGCTAAAATATCCAAAACTGATGATAATGAGATATATGAACAAAAAAAGGGGGGGGAACAGAAGAGCACTATCTTGTATTTTAATCAGCAGTTTTGACATACATGGCAGAAACCGCTGTGGTTGTTCTATGTGTTGGAAGCACCAGAGTGGCAAGCATATTTTCCTTAAATAAGGTTATAAAATAAGCAATGGGATGTGTCAAAATTATGGGGTACAGAAACTCCAGCTTCATAACATTTTGGTGGTCTTTGTTAGTGCTAGCAGCTACAGGGATGCTGCCTTGTTTGAATTACACCAGGAGACATTTTTCAAAACCATGGCAAGTGTACAAACACTGCATATCTGGTCCCCAGTTTCACTGAAATGTTACATCAGCCTCGAGCTGCACCACAAGGACAGCATGAGCCCTAACAAACTCCTATTTAGTGCTTACTGGGCATCAGCATCCAGCAAAGAGATTAACACTAAAAACCAGGCCCACAATAGCAGTCGTAGACTTCATAGATTTTATCATTTTGATGATTTATCACTTTTCAGATGGAACAAAAATTAGTGTCCTGTAACAGAGATCACTTCTGTTATTTATCTCTGGTTGCTGTTCACATGAAGAGTCATGAAAACCCAAATGGAAAAGCCAAAGGGACAGGAGCTTTCACCACGTTCTTTAAACATCCTGAGGATGAGAGCTGGAAGTGGCAGAGCCAGTAAATCAATGACTGCTGCCTGCTCATTAATCTTTATGCCTCCATTTCTACCTGTGAGGAGCAGGCAGTGTTTCTAACCATGCCCACAGTCCCTCTTAGGTCATGGTAACCCTCCAAAGACAGTAGCGAGATGCTATTGCAAGGCTTCTCTTCCTGGCACAAATCACTGTGGCACAAACATCAGAAATATTTTTCTGCTGAACTCTGCTGTCATCTACACTGCCGTATTTTTTACCCTCAGACACATTACAAGCATAATGGAGAATACATAAATGAATGCACAACGATTATGGATATTTATATGCATTCTGCTAGTGAGAGATCATGCCTATAATTCATGTGGGGTAAAGTCACAAAATTATGAAGGTCTTTCTACCACTGCCATTTATAATCCAATGGGAATCCATTACATTTTTATTTCTCATGTTACAGTAGGCAATTTATGACTGCCTGTATATCACATTATGTTTTAGAGGTGATGATAATGTAAAAGCAGCCTGACCTCAAAATGGAACAACTGATTCAAGAGAAATGCCATTTCACAAAAACTGTATTGTGTTTCTTAGAGAAATATGTAACTATAGGTAAAGCTTTTTAAATGTTAGTTACGGTATTTATTTTAGAAAGCATTTTTTGTCAAAATAATCTCTTTTCTGAGGTAATTTCATTTAACTTTCCCTTTAGAAGCAGAGATGTGGTCTTATTTGATTTTTTAAAATCATAACCAAACATAAAAATTCAGCTTATTTCAAAAGCTTTAAATTAGCCCATTTTCTAATCTTTCAGTCTGGTCATTCCCAAGCCATGTTGTGATCAACACTGAGCTGTTCCCAGCCCACATGGAGGATTCATGACCGCTACTATTCATCCACCTCCTAATTGCATTGTAAGGCATAAGCTCTTGGTGCACATCCACACACTTAAGAGTTAATGTGATGACATCACTAAGAGGCCAAGAATTAACATCAGGTAGTTGTAGTGCCTTACTACACAGGGTTTGATGGGTTAGAGTTGTGCTTACTATCTTCTACTTATAAATGAAGTAGAATTTGTGATAACAATTATCCTCCATCCTTCACAGAAGCTGCATGCCACTCCCGAATGCAAGACATAACAGGAATATTCCTTTATCACTGTTATTATTGTTGGTCTTATTATTTCTAAGGACAAGAGTTCTATGACATTGATTTGGTTTCTTAACAGCAACCTAATTTTGTTCATACCTTTGCAAACCTAACACATTTCAATTTTCAGATTCTTAAGTTTCCAATATTAAGGATAGCATTGTCATAGTCTGATTACAGTTTTTAAAGAGCTATAAATTCTGTTCTCTGTCAAAGGGGTGCCTTCCTGTGGACATAAGTATTTCAGAACAGAATCATAAAAATTGACAACTGGCTAAACTTTATACATCTTGACCTCACTAAGAGTTCCATTTTACCTGCAGAAGAGCCATTTATATTGGCATAACGTGTTACACAAGTATAGCTGAAGTCAAATTACACTTAATAAGCTATACTGTATTTTAAAAAGAAGATGAAATAATGGCTATAATATTTAATGTGCCACTTAACTGTCACATTAATAGTAAATCTATCAGTAAAGATGACAAAGCTACAATGATTTAGCAGTTACTAATCCAGATCATTAGAGCTTTATGAGTAACACCAGTGAACAGCATTCACAATTCACATCTTTTCTCCTATGGAAAATTAGTCTCTTGAAATTCCTGAACAGTCCCAACTAGATAGGAACAGTTATGAGGCTACCCAAAGTCAGCCAAGGTACCAGAATGTGAATCTAGCAAGTGTAAAACATTACTCCATGTTCCAGGTTTTAGTGGGATACCTCTTGATGTAACTTCTGTGCAACATCTGAGTGCCCTGCTGGCTGTGTTGCTCTTACAGTGCCTAAAGACAACAACTCTTTTTCAGCATCAGACAGGAATTCCTTCTTAGACTCACCTGCCCTAGCAGAGGTGAACTGTCTTCAGTCAGGCTGCTTCCCTGAACCAACCCAGGAGTAGCGTGGAGGTGCCAGAGATCAGAGAGAGCAGGACATGGAATCAGAGTAGCCCAGACTTAGATGGGTTTAAGCTGCCATGAAGCTGAATAACTTGAAAGGAAACAGCTGAGGACTGATTTAGGTTTCCGCATAGCCCCCAGCAGCTGCTGACTGCAAGTACAGATAACAACTTTCCCATGCTGTGTGTTCACACCAAAGTGTTAAGGAATAAGCTGTCTCAATCTTATTTTTTTCCTTTGTAACTTATTTTACTTTATATAGGTTATAGTCTAAGTTTAACTTAATATTAAGTAATAATTACATCTTAATTATAATATATATAAAGTTGTAATTTAGAATCCATTTATTAAAAGTTATTTCTTTTTAAATCTTTCCTTGTTGGAAATTGAAAAACAAGTTTAAGTTTGTTTGTTATATTCAGTGCCTGGTCTACTTCATTTGTCTTGTCATTTAGTACCTCCTAATTGAAGGTTTTAAACTGATCTGCACTGTGTTTTATGTCAGTATCAATAAGTACATCCCTTGACTCACTGAATGTAAAAAAAAATAAAAGAAGAAGAAAACAAACAAGAACTGAATTCAAAAAATAAGCCAAAAGTTCAGAACAGCAAAAGACTTAAGAACACAGGTCAAAATAAATCCTGTTAATTTCTCACCTTTTCCAAAAGCCTACATAACTCTTAAGTTTACCTGTGCTGTGTTTACCAAAAGGCAAGTTTTGTTTGTGGGCAACATACAAAGTGTTTTCTTTAGTTGTCAGCATTTGACACCAGGATTTGAACTATGCTTAGAGTTGCATGATATTTGAAGGAAAGAAATTACTATCTTGACTTGTATTTACCCTTTCAAAGGAGTTGCTTTGAAGCAGCTCAGCAACAACAGTCCTATGTGTGCATTCAGGTTTTTTCTAATGAAGGATAATCTACAAATTCTAAACTTTGTAATTCATTCCTTTTTTTCTGTAATGTGACTAAGGGACTAGTTCCAGTACAAAGCAGAGTAAATTATAGAGTATATCTGCTTGAAAATGAAGTATGTTTCACTGTTACAGCAGTGTGATGCAGCTTCTAAAAAGGAAAGATAGGCTGGTAAGCAAAAATGATGAGGAAGATTCTTATCAAGGCTTTGCAAATGTCAGAAGAGGGAATGACATTGGTTTAACTACTTTGGCTCTGTAAATGTTTTGCCATTTCACAGGAACATCTCTGGTAGTAGAAGGGGGGAGAAAATGTTGCTTTTGTTAGATTTTCAGTGATGCATTTCAGGGGTTTTCCACCTACCAGAAGACTATTTTAATTTTTTTAAATATCATCCTGACTACACAGAATTTCATTCTGAAACAGTGATTTCTTCTTTTCATATTAAGTGAGCTTAATGCTGGACAAAGGTGCACATTTATCTCCCGGTCTAATGCTTGAACTTTGATTGAGCTTCTGAATGTTTCAGGAATGTCAGCCCCAAGCTCTCTTCACTCATCAAGGAAAACCACAACGCCCAAATAGCCTTAGACAGCAGCTCGAGTGCCATGCTCTATTCATCCCTTAATTCAATAAAAAGGTTGCCAACACAGGTTTAGCAGATGCTACATGGCCCACATACTTGAAACCATTTTTTCCTTGGGCACTGAACATTGTTCCTCTGCCACATACTAGGACAAGTGAAAAACTCCACAGTCCATTACAAACATCCTGAGCCATTTGATCATTCGGCTTAGAAAGCCTCTAAAGATTATACATGAAAACACACTGGTTTACAATTAGCTGCTTTAGGCTGCATGCTGTATAAATTTGTGCTTGGTGCACTGTGTGAAAAGCTTTCTCAACAGAAGGTGAAACCCTTGTTACTATCTTTAGTACCGACCTACCCCAATAATAAGTTTAATGGCCATTGTGGTCTGCTCAAAAATTTAGTAGCTTCTGGCCACAAATAACCATCCACTAGATAACCTTAAATGTTATCCTCTCAAGTTTAAAAAAGTGCATTTAAGATTGCTCTAGCTTTCAGTTCTCATTGTTGCATCCGTCTTGAACTTCTGCTTCCCAGGAGACTCTGCCCGGTGATAGATACAATGTGGTTTTTCTCCTGTTGTTAAAAGCCGATTCATTCATCATCCTAGGTGGGGTACATTTTTCAAGCAATGAAGTGAGAGCTGGCCAGCACAAAACAGTATGCATGAAAGATAAAACTGTGGTGAAAACAGACCAGGGCTAGTGTTGAGGGAGAGGCCAGAGAAGTACACAATAGCCTCTCCTATCATACACGAGACCTTGTATCAGGAAGCTCACTGCATCTCCCTCTCAAAAACTCTGTAAGTCTCAACTGATGTTCTAATTATTATGATGCATTAAGGATTGTTTAATATTATCTGGAATAACACCCCAAAAAATTCAAAAGTTTTTCTCATCTCTGAGGCCTATCGAGGCAAAGCACTCAGAAAGCAAGCTGTTCCATACACAGCCTGCATTAGTATTGTCTGCATAATGAACCCAAATTCATAGACAGAAATTATTACAAGTATTTTACACATAACTTTTTAATAGACAATGACTCTTCTTTTCTACGTATCTATTTTCTGCTTCATGGTATCTACACTCATCCTCTTAAGTCTCTGATACAACTGCCAAAGAAAATCTTTTAGAAAACACAGACTGGCTTTCGCTACCACTGAAATCGTACACGTCCTTAGAAGATAATGTCTCACCATTTACTTTTCACATTACAACCAAAAGAATTAGGATGTAATTAACACTCATCAAATAAGAAAACTACTCATAAGATTACTGAGAAAATTTCCTTTTAAAATCAGAGGGAATTAATAACAGGGTTTGCCTTTGCACAGTACAGATATTCATACTCACTACATCCTCAGTCATGGAAGATTTGACAGCAGTAAGTACAGCTATGACTTTGGGACAGATCACAAACCTCAAGGAATGTAGTTTTCATCTATAGGAACAGCAGTGTGCATACATAAGCATACTGACTGTTTTAAAACCCAGGTTGCTTATGTATGCAAAATGCCAGAACACATTTTGAATTCAGAGCTAAAAGCACCATTTCACTATTGGCATAGAAAAAAATTAAACCCTAAAGATGAAATCCTTCTACTGCTCTTGATTTTCATGTATCACTAACCTACATGATCTGTTATTTAAACTACTGATGCTATCATTGACTTTAATGGGCCAATGCTAATGGTATTTTTTAAAAAAAGCTTTCCTTAGATACAGAAAAAAGACAGACAGATGTCACAGTCGCAGAAGAGACACTAACAGGGCAGAAGATGTCTGCCTGCTGAACTCAGATCAGCATGCAAGATGATTGCCATATCTTGGGTTAAAACAGCTCTTCAGGAGGGGATTTCAGATGTAGGCAAGGTGAGACAGAACCCTCACCTATTGTAAGAAGCTGATATATGCAGCAAAAGGTGTATGTTTTATTTTTAAAATGCAACTCTTCTTTTTCCCTTGCCCAACATCTCCAATTTCTAAAACTTATTAGCATTAAAATACTATAACAGAGAAAAACAATGTTCTCCTTTTCCTTAAATTTTGCTTTGTTTCCCCAATACCCAGCTTCCACAGTGTGAAAAAAAAACCCAATTTCAATAGAGAAAAGTCCACTTTAAAGGTACAGGTTTGGCATTTTACAACAGTCTATACCTTATTTCAGCACAAGTCCAAGCACAATGTGCTTCCTGTCCCAAGCTTTGTTATACAGCGGAAATCCTTTCAACAGAAGCATAGATGGGTCAAAACAAACCAGAACTGCTGCATTCAGAAAGAAACAAAGAGTTCCCATTCTCACATATTATTCTATTCAAAGTGTATTTGAGAGCATTTACTGGTATCCAGATTGCATCTTCCCCCTGCACCACGATACGTGTTTTTAATTCAATATCTTCAAAAAGCTGAGAAATTAGTTGCTTATTTTCTCTTCAATAAAAAGCTCTTCTGACCAAGGAGGGGGGACATTTCGTAAGTCATGCAATAAGTAAGCACATGCAGTAAATGTTGTGGGAAATACTAGCCTGGGGTACCTGAACTCCACAGCACCTCCTGGCAATATCAACTAGTTTCACTCTGTGACGGATGAACACAAGTAGCAACAGAGAGGGCATCAGAGAGAAGAACACCTCACATCTGACTTCATCTGCTACGTTCCACATTTTGCTCTCATGAGCTCCAGAGATCCTTTGGCCCTACAGGTCTCTACAGTAATCATTAAACCAGAGAATGAAGAAGAAACCCTTGATAGCAAGCAGGCCCCCCCGATGAGATGGTAAGAGTCCAATATGTCTACAGTACACAGCTTTGCAGCATCATCAGTTTAGGGTTTTAATGTTGATTAAATGCTTTGTGAGTATTTGCATCATTTATACAACTGAAAGTAGCTAACACTACAGAGCTATATAATGCATATAACAAAATGCAGAGAAATACTACAATTAGAAACAGAAGTCAGCTTCTGCTTTCCAGAAAATGAATGCAACACTTGATTATAAATTACAATAAAAGCCCTTAAAATCACCATTGTATTTCTTAGTACTTTAGAAAAGATACACTTCCAGGTGGTATCAACCTGCAGTAGTAAAGCCAAAATTCAGATCACCTTACTCAAGCTAGCAGGATTATTAAGGGAAATGGGACAAATCTTCACAACATGGGGTACACACAGTTAGTTGTATTATCATAAAATTGTGGGTAATAGATCAGAATCCAGAATGAAAAATCTAAACCATTCTTCAAGAGATATGATCTGCCAAAACTAGGAAATCTATAAGGAAATGAATAGGAAATAATATTTGAGTCATTCACAAACAAATTTGTTTCAAGGAACTTCATCTATATTGGGTTGTAGAATTTAAAGCACTCCCACTTTTAAAACTTAATTAAGCTACAGCAGGCTAAGTCCATAAAAATGTTGCCCTAGTGCCTTTAACCCCTTGCAGAAGTAGAGAAAAGAGCAGTTGTAGGCCAAGTCTGAACTGAAGATTTCAAATGAGTAAGTTGTCTGCACAATGGTCAGCATACCAGGGCCCTATTTCATTCTGGAGAAGATAATAAACTTCATCAGCAAATGGTCCCAGCCGGTCTAATCTTTGTGGCACTGCACACATTTTTGTAGATGAGGTATCAATGAAGCTAAAAAGATATGTTTTAGCCCTAAAACAGGTAGCACCGGGACAAGCTCCTACGTCCCACTGTAGGAGAGTGGCTTATGGCACGCATATCCACTCACCCCAGAAAATATTTTTTGCATTGGGTAGGCATATTTGTTGTTGCTGGGAAAAATCAGAAAAGCAGGAAAGCCAGATTCATCCAGGCAGGGTGACTCCTCCCTTCTGCTCTTAAGGCGTTTGAGTGGAATGGTTTCACTTGCAGTACAGAACAATCTGGAGGCGCTACAGAAGAAAGCAAGGCAAGAGAAAAACTGGAGGAGCTGCAGGAAGGAGCAGGGGAAGGATACTGAGTGCTTGTGAACTTGCAGGGGAAAAGGAGGAAATGCAGGGTGCTCTCTGGAAAATGTGGGGGTGAGAAGGCAACCCCTAAACAGCAAGAGAAAAAACAATTCTCGACTTTGTGACAGGAATATCTGCAATCACCCAACCATCACCACCCATCTAGTCCCAGCAATTCCCTTCAAACCAGCACACCACCCCTCTACAAGCCAAGGAATCTCTCCAGCACCCCTGGCTTTTGGCTACCCTTTATCAATAGAGGTGCATGCACATACGCTGCTCTGCCTAGTAGGCACAACTTCTCCTACAGAAGAAAGTCTCTGACTACAGAGACTCTCTTGGCTACAGAAACCCTAGATTTAGGCTGCAAACTATATTTGTTTGTATTATTAACAAAGGCATGCGACACAGCAGAGTCATTTTCTCACATGCTAGGTGATCTCTTGCTCTGCAAAGCCAAATCGAAACCTGGAGTTTCTCATTTTCCTGATTTGTGATGCATTAAGCCCTTACTGAATAGTTCAGCTCCGTGACTACAGTTGCTCTTCATTTTCCTCTCTACCTCCAAACCATCAAGTCAAAATAAAGCGTGGCATTTTTTTCAAATATAACCCAAGACACCTGGATTGGTCAATCACTGTTAAAGAAGTAAATCCATGCTTTCAATTATTATGCAAGTTATTGTAAAAAGTACAGTTGTTTACAGCCTAGGTAGAAGCTCTTATATTTAAAACTGTATAATTGTCAGAGATAGTATAAACTGCTGCTCAGGTATTCATCATTTTAGTCTTAATTTGACCTCCCTTTTTAAAAATCTTCTTTTTGTAATGATAGCAGTACCCTTTTATTTTTTTCATCCAGATAAGACAGGACAGAAAATCTTTGCCATGACAGTCAGAGTGCTTATGTGAAACAAACACTCTGCGACACACAGATGTGCTTCTCCATGTTAGTATTAGACAAGCCGTGCTGTGTTGGGCTGGAGAAGGTATCTTTTACTCACAGGGAAATCCCATGCAGGCAGGACTCCCTCCCACTTGAATTGAAATGCTCTCTCCAGAGCCACACCACACACATTTGCTCTCCCCACCCAGACGGAAGCTACCAAAGAGCATCACCACAGCCAATACACACATTCCAGCTTGTTGAGTCACTGCATTTCACTGCTATTGGGTTAGGTGCCTTTTTGTTTCCAACAAGCTAGATTTTAAAAATATGCTCATATTTAATGCTTACACTTCAGAACACTTCTCCACTTGTTTCTTTATTCAGCCCTAGCTTTGATAACGCTCCACAGGGATGACTGGAAACGGTTCATATTTCATCCAAGCATCCCCTAAACCAACATTTCTGAAGTTTTTAGGAAACACGTAGAAGGCATTTCTCATTGTGCTGCTGTACACCTGCAGATGGTGGCCAAGGTCAGGAGAGGAAGCAACAAAATTCTTCAAGGAAGCCAGTTCCTTTGTCATCTGAACACAGGCAGGAAACACTGGAAGTATCATAAGAAAGTTTTTCTAATGAGATCTTAGTCCAGCCTTGCAGAAGGGAAATACAGATGATTGTTGTACGTCCCTTCCAACTTACATCTATCCTATTCTATACAGCTTTGAGGAATAAATGCGCTAACATCTGGCTATTTCAGTCCAATATTCAAACAGGCCAGATCCTCACGTTCACAGAGGCTTCTGTCCCTCACAGCACAGAAACAGCCATGAAACTCTGGTCTGAGGGTCAGGCAGGGTCAAGGTCTGGGTCAGACCGGCTTTGGCTGAACTGCTCCACCTGCCAAAGAAAGCCCTGTTCAGGATCTATTGCTCTGGTTTAACCTCAGGCAGCCTTCAGAGGAGGCTATGAGTTATTCTGTAACACAAATGATATTAATTACCAGCCATTTTATTTCATAGATACTTGAAGCACATTTTAAAATACTGCACTTAGTATGCAAATAATACATAAAAGGTGTTCTTTTCTGAAAATCAAGTGGTTTAAAATTATGCTTCCTCTTCAAAACAAATTTTTAAAGTTAAATCAGCATAATTCCCTGCTGCATTAAACTGGTGACAAGTCAAAATAGCTGCAAATCCACTTGCAGTAATTCATGAACATTCATCTTTCCTGTTGTTCGTTGTAAATATATCTGTACACAAGAAGTTAATTAACAGCATATTTTTTCAGGAGCATGCCCAGGAAGATAGATCCCAATAGAGGTGTTCATGCACAACCTTTGCAAACTAGCAAGATCATTCTTTTCTATTTCTCTAAATTTCAAAAATGAATGTAAATGCTGAAAAGTCACGGCAAGGATTTAACTGTCTTAAATTTTCCATTGTGCTTCTAAACATACGTATTCTCTCCTTTGAGATTCTGTTTGGATGTTAGTAGCCAACTCTTATTCTTTTTAATCTCTGTTAAACTGCACAGGGATGGGCACAGCATAAGCATTTGTACATTCAACATGAAATATCAGCAAAAGAAAATTGTCCAGGGCAGATATATTTCAGCATGAATCATTAATTCCTCAAGCTTGAGTCTTTTCATTATTCATTACACATTTTTCATCCTGCATTATTCCCTCAGTTAGCAGAGCTGCAATGAAATACTTACAGCTCAGAAGTGTTAGCATGTAGCTGGGTAGACTAGTCCCATGCCTCAGCACTATCAAATTGAGCAATTCACAGGTAAACAGAAGATTAAAAATTACTTTTCCACTGCATTGCAAAGACTGCAGTCACTGAAATTTGGCATTTTATAGACCAGACCCCTCAACCTCCATGACTAGCTTCCCTGACGATTTGCAGGGTACTTCTTCATGGCAAAATTACAAACAAGAAAACCCAAACTCAGATCTTTGGGTTTCAGATTTGCACAGTACCTATGCACTTGGAAGCCAGGAAGTTATTCATGCACTTAGGAATATATTTCTTTTGTTAAGAATAAAACGCTCTTTTATAAGGTCTAGGGAAAGACTGAAACTTTATATTCCACACTCCACTGCAATGGCTAAATCCAAACTAGCACAAATGCTTCACTGCAGAAAAGGAGACAAACACCACAGCAGAGAATGGCCTCCAGTGTTTAAATAAAGGAAAATACTAGCTGCTGTTGCCTCCACACAGATGGCACTGTTTCAGTGGGTTGGGGAAAAAATCTATAGTGACCGATTTCCAAGCCATTAGGAGTTCTTACACAAAACTCCCTGGCTCAGAGAGGCACAATGCAGACTGCACAGGAACAATGCATGGGGCACTGTCAGTGATACACTTAAACCATCTGCATTTGCACAGTCTTTGGCAGCAAAAGCAGGAATAAGGCAGCCTAGGTCTGAGGGTATAATAAAGGGAGTGCATATAAATGAGTAAAAGTCACTGAACCAATTTACAAGGCATAAGTGCACTGGCTCCCAGATTTCAACCCCTCAGCAAGAATTCTTTCAGAGCAGCTCTCTCCACCCTCCTTTTGGCAAGCGCTCAGACACTCAGCCCAGCGGACAGATCCATGAACAGCTTTTATAGAAAGCACATGTACCTCCCTCCCTTTTTCCATGTGCTATTTTAACAAAACAAAACCCCAGTCTGAAATCCTGTGCTCTCAGGAAAAGGGTGGCAGCAATCTGAGACTCAGGTCCATCCGATCTCTGTCACAGAAGCCTGCAGAGACTCACACACAGCCTGTGCCATGCAGCAGAGCCTGGACCCCACACCTCGTGCTTCTCCATCCCCTCACTGGCACCTCACGCATCCATAGCAGGGTGTCACAGCCTCCCTCCCACTCCATGAAACCATATGTGAGAGAGGTTTGGCCAGCCCCAACAGTGATCTGCCAACCAGCTGGGGCTGGCACACCGTGCTCTGAGAGAAGCCATGGCTGCACAGCAGCCAGAGAGTGCGCGCTCCTACGCATCCCTGTGTGACAAATNGTGTGTGTGCGTGTGTGTGTGTGTGCTGGAAGATGCTCCAAGGGCAGCAGAGCGCTCCTACGCATCCCTGTGCGACAAAGCTGGGAGGAATGATCCGTGACCTGGTGCAGGAGATGCTAACGTCAATGGCATGACTTCATGCATGGAGATTAAATCACTGGAGCACCAGCAGTTCAATGTAACAAGATAAAAGGAAAATCTAGAGACTTCAAGGGGCATCAAGGAAAGCATTTAAGATATGGGTCACCTCACGTCCTGTAAACACCCAGAGCAGCTTCCCTTCCAGGAACTTGTTTATTCACAGATTCATCTGGCACAGAACAAAGCACTAGTGAGACATATCCCTTCTCTGGCAAGTATACAAGTGGATATGGTGCATCAGTGTCAGGAAAGACACTGAGGTGAATGGCACCCCAACATCGCCCTGAAAGCAACCCCAAGCCTGTGACCTACTCTGTTGCACCCTGTTCCTTTCACCCCGATACTGTAAAATCTTACTCTCAAGATAAAATTCCTTCTGTGCTTGATTAGCCTCACGAATCCCAGCATCACAGAGCTATTTGTGTACTGCAGCTTTTGGGATGACATCTCTCCAATGTCTGGAATGTTTATTTGGTATATAGCTTGCAATTCAAGCAGTAATCTGACTTTTTATCTCTCCTGAGCCTCTCACAGAACAGTAAGAGGCAGAAAAATTAGGTTTCAGTGTTTTTTGAAAGAAAAATCAACACTACTTCAACCTTTGTTAATCTAAAATCTTCTGCTGCTTTAGAGCTTCCTAGCAGACATTCCACTTCAGAACAAGTCAAACCAGCAGTGTGGCTGGGTGCAGGCACTGAGATCTGCTACCCTCGGTCACCCCACCACTGAAGTCAGGAGCTTGCAGCCAAATGTTTCAGCAGGCAACATCTGACCCATCAACGGGGAGAATGTCATATGAAAGGCAGTATCAGGATGGGCTTATCAGTTATGTACATAGTCTAGGAAGGAAAGATAGGAGGCCATATCCCTGCTCCTCTCCAGCTCCCTACTCCTGCTACGCTTCATCCCTTACAGAATGAGGAATCGCAGCACGAAGCCAGGACACGAGTAGTGTCTGGAGAAACACAAGAGAGGGCTCGAACAGGGAAACCTGCCAAGCCCCTCCTGCCCCAGCAGCTCCATAGCACTACCACTCCATCACCCACTGCAGACTCTGGTTCTGTTGACTTTTTAAATTAACGCCACAGACATAAACAGTGTTTGCACTGCAAACTTTACCAAAAATGAACATGGATGTTATCCCTCTCATTTCAGACCTGGCATAACAGAGAGACAGAAACGCTTCTACAACAAAACATGAGCTTCCCATTTACATTGCCAGTCAGAGGTGAAAGCTAGGCTGCTTCTACAATCAGCAGTGTTAATTAATGAAAGGTAACAATTTTCATCTTTTTTGTTTAAGCAGGAGAAGAGAGAGTGTTGGTTTGGGTTTCTATTTTAAGGGACATTTCAAATATAGCATTTCTTTGGGTGAAAAAGTTTCACTGAAATCAAGACTGTTTATCAAAAACATTTCTGGAAAATTTTTCATCAGCTTCATACCTCTGCATTAGACTTGCTCTTCAAATTCAAATCACATATCAAGGTTAGTGTGCCTGAGTTAGCCTGCAGGCTTGCTTGTTAAAATCCCTGCGGACTGTGTTTTCAATGAAGAAATCAAAGGGATTCATGATTCTTTTCTTTCAGTTCAATGGTGAAGCAGTTTCATTTTACAGCTCCTGCACAGAATCCTACTGAGTTTTCACAGAATAGGGGTGCATTTGCTATCACTTTTTTTCATGTCATTTCCAAACAAGGGAACAAGATCATTTGGGATCATTCCCTGCTGAACATTTTATAAGCAAATTCTGCAGTCATTAGTCTTTATATAGCCAGAGGTCTCATATATGATGAGAGGTTTGCCTTATTAAGGAGCATAGGATTTAATATTCCATGAGAAATCCAGTTTAATAAAATGCATATGGTACAGCCATAACAGTACTCTGGAAAACATTTCAGAAAAATGCTATCGCATGTCCCCAGCAAACATCCAATTCCACAGCTTTAACTAAAATTCCTCAGCAGTTTTTTAAATACACCTTTTATTTTTTTAAAAATGGAGCTACATTGTTTTGTTTAACAAACCTGACAAAAGGAAGCTGAGTCAGACTCACTCCAGGATACGCACCTCAATCTGTGACAAAAAGGAAAACAGTTACCAAGTGGAAATGACTAAAAGCACTGCACTGCCCTGATTAAAAGTCCCAGAAATAACAACACAACATTCTGCAGAGATTATGCTTTCCACATGGAACAGTGATTGTTATTTTAACATCACTTTAAGTAATGTTTCTTCCAGAGAGGCTTCAGACAACAGGCAGCTACAATTGCACATTTAAAATAGGAGGGATTACAATGATTATCTGAGGTGTTCAGAATTTGCATTTCGGGTTTATTTTTGTAACTGAAGGAAAGTTTATGCTCTCCCCTACCATAATTCTTAGCTGGCCATAAAAATACTGACACACGTATTACTGCTGTGAATTTCAAATCTTGGCAGACCTTCACTCACACAGTGCTGGTTTTAGCCAGACAGACTACTAGGTCTAACCTTTATTAACTGTTACATTCTCAAGCTGTATTGCCAGGTCTAAAGCCCTTCTCCAGTGAGAGTTGAGTATTAGGACAATTGCTTTTGAGAAGCACCATTACCTGCAGCTGTGTCAATAGCAGTCTTTGGTTTTGATGACTGTGCTTCCTAAGAAGGGCTTATTTATCATAGGGAATTTCACCGTAACTAGAGTTACTTGCAAAGAAAGAAAGAAAAAAAATAAATCATGCTCACTCAGTGAAAAGCACGGGTTGTTTTATCAACTTGGCTGGAATTTGAGCTGGTTAGGAAAGCAATGAACTTGTTCCTACAACTACATCTTTCATTAATTCTTTGAGGAGAACTCCACAGAGCACTGCTCAGACGGGAGAGCGAACAGGCACTACGGCGAAAAACTGAACCGAGACGTAACCAAAAGCTATATTCATAAGGGTCAGCCTGCTTTGCTGGCTGCACAGAAAGTAATGAAACTGGAGTTTCAGATCACCTGACCAATCTCCTCAGCAACAGATAAAACATAATTCTGAAGAAAGATGCAAGCTCTAATCTAGCATTTACTCTCTGCAGTTATCAATCCTATTAACTTACACTAACCCGCTCACATGTGTCTGGGTGTTGGGCGAGCAGTCAAATACAATAGATTTAGCGTAGTAAATGAGGGCCCTGTTTCTGCCCATTATAACACATAGCAGGAGTAAGACAACAGTTATTTGGATTCCCAGAAATGTCAAACTCAAACTATGCACAAGCACCTTCAAAGTAAAGCTGAGTTTTATCCCCTTATTCCAAGAAAGTAAAGACTATTTTAAACTTTACTAGCATAAGTAGTCTGGAAGATTGCTCAGACACCAGCATTTAAATAACACAGGCTAACACTGTAAAGTTTCATAGAAAGAGATGCTGATGATTTGAACCAGACACATCTAACCCAGGTCCCACAAAGTCAGAAAGTAGCAGCTTATAAACTGTGGGAAAATCTAGGGGGAAAAGGTGCATTATCCAGTAAGGACAACTGGATGTAACATGGAGTAAAACTTGTACAGCAGTGCTGAACAGTTCAACAACAAAGGCCTGGTGTCATTTGGAGAAATGAAAGGCAGACAAACACTGTGAAATGACAAGTAAATAATTATCGCTCCTTTCAGTCGTGCTACCAGCTCCATCCATGAGTCAAACATAGTAGTGGAAAGTTGCTAGATGCCAAGGAGTCTATTCATTTCTTACCTATTCCTTTCGCTTCCAGAAGTTTAACTGTTAAATAATATTTTATACATAAAATAAGGGACCTAAAAGGTAAGTACACCTGCCAATGTTGTCTGACCATGCAAAGGACGTTTCTCGTTAGCAAAACCTGGTATGCATTAATAATATTTGGTTTCAAATATTACTCCCTTGCTTGCAAAAGACACGAATCGTCAAGGAATTTTCCCAAAGTCTTATGATTTGGCCCTAATGATAAAGAGAAAAAAGTCTGAAAGTCTAAGGTCTACAAGAAAACCTGCTTGCTATATTTTTGAGACAGCAGCTTTGGAAATGTGATGAAATTCACTGCCTAGGAAGCACAGCAGTACAAGTGCCTGGGATTAACCAGAAGATACGGGGTGGTCTGAACCATTAGGAGCTTTGCTGCCTGCTGGAGAGGGCTGCAAAGATGGATCCTGCATTTGGCAACATCTCGGTGGATATTTCCTCATAGCCAGAAAGAATCAGCTCAGCAGAGAAGAAATCTATAAAGCATAATGTGGAAGGTTTTGAGATTTTAAATCAGGCTTCTAAAATTTAAATGAAAGTCTCTTCCTCAAAGCTTATAAATGGGTTTCAGTTATTCTATTGAGCTCTGAAACACAGCATTCTGAAAATGCCTTTAGAAACTTTCTCACTTCTGTTCTTGAACTTTTCAGTAGAGATAAAACAAGTCACCTAATACAAAGCTTATTTAGCAGGCATCAAAACAGACCTTGATAATTTAGGCCTATTGCTTCGGGGCATCTATAGAGAACATAGAGGTTTTCTCATTTTCTCTTCTGAGCAGTGGATGTGAGGGGCTCCCTTATCCTCATCCTTTGTTTAGATTAGCTAAATAGCATGCTTACTCTCAAGTCCACAGATATGAACATCAAAGGCTATGCAACGGTTGCAAATACAGTTGAAGTCATTTGCAACAGTAAATCGTATCTGGGTCTGTTGTCTGCTGTGGGTACCAAGCTGCATCCCGACCAGATAACTCCAGTTCCCTGGAAAACTGCTATCAACATCCTCTCTGCTCTTCTCTCAGCAGTGACACAGCAACAGCTTATTTTCTTAGAAGGAAACTTAATTCTAGTTAGTCTCCTTACATAAGACTTTGAAAAATGTCTCCTCATTAGTTGCTAAACTTTTCTGAATAATTAATGTAACAATTTTTTTAAAAAGCTATTCATCTTTGCTGCTGTATGTTGTAAAAATGTGAAATAATCTAACCAACCTCAGCCTTCTAGCAAGCCAGGAAATCAATTCCATCACCTGTGCTGGACTCTGATGACAAATAGGGGCAAGAGAGTATTTAACTGTGGAACATTATTATTTAAAGTCCTACTTAAGATACATTGAACATTTGTCTACATTTATTATAACTGGTTCAAAAAAAAAAAGTGGATTGTGAGTTAAGTCCCACACTTCTGCATTATTTAGTTAAAAAATTCCTCAACTGTTTCTACTGTACAGCACCAGAGATACCCCTTTGTGTTCAATTTTAACATGCAGACAGGGGTCAGAAAATGGCAGGTGGCACTAAAGGATGCATCACAGTCACACAGGGTTTGGGTACTCAGGCTAGGCTGTAGGAAAGCCTGCTAGGTTATCAGGCTGGGCTCACTGAACAAAATCCCAACTTAGGTTTTATGTGCGCAACAGTATTAGAGACACTGACACCTGCACTTGGGTGAGTCTCCCCCAGGCTGCCACTGCCCAGCAAGTCAGCCTCAGGAATGTAACACAAATGCTGAATCTTTCCCTTCTGTCTGCGCCGAGTGGTCTCAAAACTTAAAACTAACCATCATCAAGATGTTACATTTTCTCTTCCTGGAAGGCCCACCAACACTGTCTTCCTCCTGGGGTCATAATTTTACCTGTAAAAAACACTGTTAAATTTCATTTTTACATCCAGCAGCGACGGAGCTTCAGAGGAACCCGGTCTCATTCATATGAGGGCTCTAGCTTTTTTGCCTGCAGGTACAAAAATCCTTATAGATAGGACATCTCCAAACTGCTTTGAAAACCTGTTTGTGCAAAATCTGTGCTGATCAAATATCAGACACTATTTCAAGTGCCATTCAGATGTTTGCTAACTCCTAAAACTCTTTATAAAATGATACTAAAAACCATACCAACTTTTGTGTTTCTCTCAGAGCCAATTTCCTTTTATTCAGCTTCCTCATTAGAGTCAGCAACAAAAAAGTAGGCATAGCAATAATAAGGCTCAGTTTATCTTGTTTCCTCCACTCCCTTTTCTCACTGTATTACTAAGACTTGGAACAATAACAGGATGCCAGGATGCAGGATGGGAAAAGGCTGACTCCCAGCTGGAAAACCTTGGAGACTGGAGAGCTGAACACTCCCAGTATTGCTTAACAAAAAGAGAAGTGGATTTTTCTATTTGATCTTTATTTTCTGTATACTGCTTAACTTTTTGGGATACTGTTGATTTTAGTTTGCCTGATTTGGGAACAAACTGAAGATCCACCAACTCTGACTCAGGTAAGGGATAAATGGTATTTGCTGTCCTTCAGCTATGAAGTTAATTTCAAAGGTTTTTTACCTTCACTAAAAATCTCTTCTTCTAATGTCTTAAATAATTTAAGAAATACCACAAGTCAGGCTATGAATTCTATACATATCCATAGAATCCTTTGGGCCTAACACTTAATGGCACTTAAACCAAATTAAGTGCAGTGAACAACAGAGCTGTTTACAATTGACACTGGAAGAGGAAAATCTCTGGCTTTCTTGGGCTATGCCACGATATCCCCAGAATGTTTAAAAGAAGAGATGTTTTATGCTTTTTTGTAGTTCTGTTCTGTAATATTTAGGTGATGTTGCTGATGCCCACCATAATGGCAAAGGGACAGAAATTATATGCAGGTTGCACCTGTAAACCCTTTAGGAAAGGATTTCACTTGCAGTGTGAATAGTTACAGGCTTAGTACTGCTCTGAGTGAGCAGCTATACGCTGTGCTATGATTTGATGCAATGTTTTATCAAAGTGGAGGTTGACTTGGTAGCTGTCTTTAAGGTGCTATGGCTTTATTGTGACCAATGCCAAGAGGAGGTGAAAGCAACCATGTATACTGGCCAGTTTTGGCATATTTCTCCTGCTAAGAGATTTGTTTAAGGTTTAGAGAGGAGTTTATATAGACACGTCAGTGACTTGGTCTCCTAAATCTCAAGTTTCAAGTGGCCCAGGTACTTTAGCACCCTTAACCCTGGACTACCAGGTTTTACAGCCTGTTCTAAAAGACCAGCAATTCTTATTTTAGAAGTGTCTTGAGCTCAGTGATTCAGAAAGACTAATTTTTTCTGATGAGGTATTTTAAGGGAAGTGGCCTGATACAAAAAGTTGGTTGAAAAGGCTTTTATCTTATCCTAAAGATAGGGTAACAAGGCCCTGAGCTAACAAGTTCGCTGTACAGCTTGCAGAGACAAAGCGTTTATGCATAAGAGATGAACTGATACTGCTCCTTCTGTAAGAACTCTATTCTGCAATAGCAGGACTGTCAGTGTGCACAGAACCTCACTGTGCCGGTTGTCATGCTGTAATAAAGATAAAGGAAGGAAAGAAATGCAAGGAAAAAAAGATATGGAAGAAGATGAATTTCTGTGAGAAAATCTGTTCCATTCTTAGCTACCAAAAACATTAAAAGTTGGTCGCTACTGCAGCTAACAAAGGTATAGTTAATCAGTGTGTCCCTGCCTCCACTGATTAATACTGTATGCTTTTACAAATGCTGATATAATGATTTATATAGATGTTCATGTAGGAAAAAATAATAGACAGAAGCAAGGACACTCCAGTGATTTACAAAAGCTTCTCATCTTAAGTTAATTTGTGCCTTGTAACAACAACCAATATACCAGAAACAAATCACAGAAATGCTGACTTGCAACTCATATGCAGTTATCTCCAGGAATTACTTTTTATCCTTAAATAAAGGGTGACCAACAAGAGTGAAGGACACAGGATAAATTTAGTGTATGAAAGCCTTAGAATAGTACAGTATACTATAGAGAAGAAAGTGAAGTTACAAACAATAAACCAAATTAATTTGAAAGAAAAAGATAAACTCAATTAACAAATCAATCCCGCTTTGTCCACAAACCCAGGCTTTACTTCTCAGCGTACTACAGCTGCATTGCATTACAACAAGAAATATTTCCCAAAGCTTTTCTCTTTAACACAAGATCATAAAATGGTTTCTTAAGCATTTTAAAACAAATGCTAACACTGAAATTCTGCCATGAAATAGCTACACGTCACTCAGCAATCAGCCCCTTGCAGAGCACTAGATGCAGGGCTCAGTGCTAAAGAGGCAGCTTAGGCAGAGAAAGTTCCCCCCAAACAGTTAACAGGTTTGTTGCCAGGTTTGCTTCACATCCTGCCTCTGTTGAGTGAAACAGAACTGAAAACAGGATACAGGTAAAAATCACTGGGGGTGGCTTAGAAGCTCCTCTGATTGATAGCAGTTATGGAACAAAGGACCTCACTGTGCATCTGTAAATCTATTACTTCAAATAATATTTCAAATGAAAAACAGAATAACTTTTTAAATATTCTTTTCTCTTATCAGAACTACAGGCTTAAATCAGGCCAGCTAATACTTTATATTTTCAAAAAAAGTAGAGCCTCACAGAAGCTTTCGGTAAGGAATCTCATGGCTATTTTTGTCACGCGTTCATAATTCCAGTTTTTGCTCAGGTTCTAGAAGTTTAATTCAGAGGCTCAAATGTTAGTACCAAGATGAAAATAAGAGATTCTTTTTCTTTGTAAGAAATTTGTTGGTCGTGGTGTATTTTGGTGTATTTTTCTTAACACAAATATCTTTCCCTTTGTTATCCTTGTGGGTTTACAAATAAAAAATCCCTCAAAGTTTGGCCCTAACTATCTGAAATGCAAGGAGTTACAGAGCACCACCATAGTTTGAGGTCGACCAAAAGCAGAAATGTTTTAAATTCTTTATTTTTCAAAATCAAAAAGGTCGGTTTTATTGTCCCAGTCTAGTTGTCATCAAAACCCTCCTGTTCCTGTGGGATTTCACCACCATCTTCTGTCAAAACTTTACAAGAAAGAGCCCCCCCTTTCTATTATACATTCTTTTAAAAAGCCTATTATCAGTATCCACAAATCAGCAGTAGTCCATCTGGCTTTGCCCCCACTGAAGTTACCCATTTCTCTGCATCCTCCTCTCTTTCCAAGCCCAACAGCAACATCTGGAGTGGTCCTCCTGACACCTGGCAAAGTGCACAGGGTGCAAGGTGTGTTATCTACAGCACACACAGGCCCATGTCCTTATTATGTCTGACAGTGTAAAGGGAAATTCCACTTCCACATTATGTCTGGAGGATACAGTTTAATTCCTTCTAATGCCTTTGTCCACGTTTCTAAGCAATGCTTTGGTAGAATCACTCTTCCTTTTCCCCTTCCTTTTATGATGCTACCTGCTATGAATTTGTGTTCTGGAAATCCTCCAGGAGTGCAAAGCCTACCTTACAACATACTGCTTGAAGAGACTAAGGGCTAATGCTGCTCTCATGCAAATGATAGGAAATCCTGCCATTGATGGGAATTGTTCCCGTGACAGGGTTCAGCTTCATTGGCAGAATTCCCACTGGCACAGAATTTTAGGTTAGCTTCTCCATTCGTTTTGTGGGATGCTCCCTCACCTTACCTTTAGTCCTAGACCTGAATTCAGAGATTTGCATTATCTTACTGGCTTTTATTGTCATTATCTTTCAGATATATATGATCTGTCTGCAAGAGAACCCTAACTCAGGGTTAGGCCAACCAATCAATACTACTAATAAGGTATCACACTTTTCACCACCTAATCTATGAATCCAAAACTACAATGAAGTAATATATATTGTCTATTTTATCATTACTGTTAATTTAGGGTTTTAGGGTGTCATTAAAACAAACAAATATTGGTACACTATGCACATTTTAGTATCATCCAGATTACCAATGCACTCCCACCTAAAACATGTATCCAGCACAGAACTTAAGCAGTAGAGGCTGAAAGCAGAGACCACAAAAAGCAGGAATGCTTTCTGTAATGGGTTCATTTTACAAAGACAATAATGTGAACTTGACAGTGACAAAGCTATTGCAGAGCTCTATCATCTGTAGCACAATTTAATAAACACATTTGCTTTGTATACTAGATTTACCAGCAGCAGCCTTGGTAAAAGTTTAGGATTAGAACAGATATTGAATCCTCCAATAATTGCACTCGGAGATGACTTTTTTCAACAGTTTCAAACAGGAAGAAAGGGGCATATTTCTCTTTGGAACATATTGCATCATTTTCCTGCTGTGAAATGGTTAGCTGTATTACCTGCCTTATATGGATTGATCTTCAGCTTCTTTAAATGAAGAGAAAGGCTTCACTCACACAAGAAAGGGGTTTTCAGTGGCCGTGATTAAAATATGAGCTGTGGAAAAATAAACATTCCACTTACACAGCCACTGAGGAGAAAAAAAATTCCCACCTCAGCTTAAGAAGTATCTCCAGCTGTGTGTCAGATTAAGGCAGCAAACCCACAGGTGCAGCACTGCTGTAAATAAGAACCTCCCGGACAGGTTACTTCAAAGCCATCAGCTCCCAGAGGGGTACAAACTGCTCCTGGGTGCTCACCACACTGAGCCCCGGCAAGGCAGCAGCAGCCACCAGCCCAGACCTTGGGCACTGGCTTGAGAAGACCCATGAGCAGAAATGCCACTGGGTCAGCCAGCTGAGAGCCCCCAGCTCTCACTTTTATCACTTTCATAAAGACTTCTTACCATGTGTAAACAAAAGCAAAGCCTGCCTTGAAACAGGGTCACTCCTGCAGTCACATCTTACCTGTCGAACTAGCACTTACTCTATGGTTGCAACCAGTTTCATGAAGCAAGCTCTCCCTGGGTGCGGGTTCCCTCACTGCTGCTTCACTGGGGTTGTAAAATTTATCACACTAATGACCTGCTTAAGCCAGTGCATAGATAGTGGAGCAAAATACAACATAACTGTTTTAAATCACAATCACTCCCACACGGAAACAAATCCACGCAGAAAAAACGTCTAGCTCTAAGGAAAGTCACAAAGCTTACAACAGTGTTCCTCATCTTTTTAAGCTTCCCTGTGTCTGAGGCCTAAATTTTCAGGCCCTCTGGCTTCCCTTTATCAGCACTGCAAGCTGGAAATTTGCTTCCCTAGTTTTACTTTGATTTGAAGATGAGATTTTCCTGACAAGAGCTAAGCTGTAAGTAAAAATACTGAAAGGCTCATTGTAAATTCATAAGAGCAGTAATAATATCATTTGTACAATCTCAAACACATGGAGATTATAACAATGGAAATGTTCCAGGAAAAGACTGTAACTATAGGGGTGGGCAGAAAAGGTCTTAAAGTCAATTAAGCCTGGTCTGGAAGTCTAGTTGAATAAGGGCAGGAAATAGAGAAGAATGAACTGACATTTTAAAAAGGGAGAAGAATACTGAATACTAATTACCAAACAGAACATACCCAGACACACCCTAGTTTTTTAGCCTCTTGCCTAGCCAGAAAACAAGAGATTTATGTATATGTACATGCTTTCCTTATCTGACACAAAATTAATTTTCAGGGGAAATACTAATGCATTCAGTTGCCCAGCAGAAGAACCTGGACAAAGAAATCAGAACACAGAGCCAGTTAAACATGGTTTCTCTGCTTCAGATTGCTGTTAGTGCAATAAGTATCAATTACTGTGACCTGTGCATGATGCTTGTGTTCAAGGCAGATACTTTCACTCTTGAGCTTTTGTTGAAGGAAAATGTCAAAAAAAATCTTATCTGCTGTAAACACAGCTACATTGTACGTAAAAAAAAAACAATTTATTGCATGCAGCTCCTCAAAGGATGGAGACTTTTCCTTAATCAAAGCTACTCAGTTGGAGCTCTGTGCTAGGAAAGCTCTCTGATATTAAGTCTTTATCTGGAAACAAAGGGGAAGTGGAAAAAGCTCTATAACACATTATTCTCCTAGTGTACCTTATTTTGTTTCAGCTTGGCCAAACTCTTAAACATTCAGTGACAGCTTCAGCTAATCTGTGTACATCAGAGCTAACCAGGGGGCACTATCAAAACAGATCAATTCTGAAATGTGCACACAATTTAGTATAGGAAACAAAGCTTCTGGTTAGAGATGCTTGAGAAATCTTTTTAGTGATCACAAACACCTCAAGTATCCCTGAACTGTTCCTCTTCTGCACTGGGATGAGCCAGATAATTTTTGGAGGATTCTCCTGTCTCCTTCTCACCCAATCCCCTCTCCCCAAAAATCAAACAACATCATCTCTGTGAGAGGTGCTGGGGATGAGGGAGGCTCAGTGCTGAGAGACCTGCACCTCTGCCTCTCCTATAAGAGCCACCACAGTTTGGGCTAAGCAAAAGGAAATTGGCTTAGAACAACCAAGAAAGAAGCTGGATCTACAGCCAAGTATGTATGCCACTGAGACTGACAGAATCTCAATCATTCTTCAAAGTCAATGAGACCCTTCACAGGAATAAGTACACCTGACTGCAAGATCATTCCTGAAGCTATTTTTTGCGTACAGGGAAGACAACAAGTTCTTTTCCTGTCTGTAACACTGGCACTTCATCTCTATTTTCAGCATCTGTCCTTATCAATAATTAATCTATATGGGAGATACTTTCCACTTAACTTTGTATTTTGGACAAAGACTTCAAGAGGAAAATGTCTGCAGTTCCAAACTATGCATGCAGGGTCTACCCCACCCATCTTATTAGCTCACTTCAGAACAGAAAGGCTGTATTTAATGCAAAGCTAATCCTCCAAAGTAGCTCAGACTTCAATAGCATTTGGCAACTGTCACCAAAAGATGTGTGGCCAAGAACAAATATTCTGTCATTTAACTGTTAAGTTTCACCCCTGCAACATCTGCAAAGCAAATAAATCACAGTAGTCATAGGTACTATGAGCTTCCTGGTTTTAAAAATGGAATGCTCAGAATCTATATGACATGATAATGATGAGGTGTGACAATATTCTTTACCAACACCCAAACTCTGCTTGTGGGTTTGAGCATACTCACTAAACACGAGAATATTCCTGCTCCTTAGGCATCATTCAACCCTCATATATGTGCTGCCAAAGCTCAGAAGCTGTAAAGAGCTATAGGGGAGTAGCATATGACCTTAAACTCAACATTATCATGCTACCAAAATTTCTCTTTATGATAATATATTTATTTGTTAGGAACTAGTGTCACAAATTGGCTTAATTAATCACAAATGAGCTTCAAAATATTTTAGGATCTGGGTTTATGCTGGGCACTGTGCTCAAGCACATTTTATCCTTTGTTATATTTTGTACTAACATAACATGTGTACTAACATTTGTATGTGAAAGAAAAGGCTTTATGCATGGAAAGACTGGATAATACCACTTGCTTCTTCCTTGAAGCACTCTAATACATTTTGGGCTCACCTCAAGGACAGTTTCTGTAGTAAAGCATTATATGACTACAGTAGCACAGCCAGAGTAAGAACTCTTAAGCAGCACCAGAACATAGATATTTCAGTGCTTCATGTACTGTATCTGTTCTGTTTCAGATTGGTATTAATCAGCTCTCAAGTATCTCTACAGCCTCAGAGATGACAAATAATATTATCATGAAAAATGAGTAAAGACATTGATTCTGCACCTGGCATGATACATGATCTGCATGCTGAGAGTACAAAATGAGCAAGATTCTTAAAACTCACCTAATGATTCAGTGTGGCTCTGATAGACATTCCTACATATTCCTCTCCTGGATGAGGTAGAAGGCCAGCAGTTATTACTAAGACTGCTGTATTATTTGCTAGACATACCAGGATGCTCATATGAAAGGAAAACAGTCAAAGATTAAAACAACAATCAGACTGCATAACTGAGCTGAAGAAAAGAAAGTCAGTGCTCTCACCATGCATTTTCATGATTTCAAAGTGGTGTTTTACCTTCATCACTTATGTTTTACCGTCATCCTCATCACAGCAAACAAACCTCACTTAAACTGTGCACTGGCATTTCAACAACAGAAGTGGTTCAAGAATTATTAATTTATCTGGTCCAAAAATAATGCTTCCTTAAAGTCCATGAAGAGACCAGCCTAGTAACTAAAACATGTATTAATTTACTTCTCAATTATCAGATTTACAAGTAAGAAACTAAAATAAAAAATAGTTTAGATCCATGGAAAAATTATTTCATTAAAGATTAGAATAAGAATCATAACTTGAACACATGAAACACAGAAGCAGTCCCTTTTGTTCGGATAACTTTGCTATGTAAGATTTTTGACCTGACATACAAACCCCTAACTAACTCTCCAACCTATGTGGAAGTTGCATATCTTTGTACATAGTAATACAGTCACATTTTTGTAAGATCATGTATGGAATTCATTTCCACAAACAGAATGTTTCAGATCCCCAAACTAACACTATCTGTGAAAGGCTAACAGAACTATTAGGCACAATCTATCAATCCATCTCTTCCAGATTGTCCCAGAAAAAGATATTGAGGTTTTCTAGAATTCTAACAGAAGCCAAATTCAGAGCTGATTCCGAGGTAAATCAAGATCTAAGCCAAACAAATGTGTATTTGTGAACAGGAAATTGAAACCGAACCCACACCAGCAACACACATTCAATGGTTTTATAACTAATCTGCTCTTTATCAGATAGGAGTCATGTTGGAACACAGACAGCACTCTCCAAACTCCAAACATGTTTTTCTAAGTTTTTGGAAAATACACGTTAAGATAAGGTTAACTAGAAATTGAAATAAATCAACAGAAGCTAAATGTCTCCCTACCTTTGAGATTCTGGGCCTTGGTGCTTGACTCTCCAACAGCCTTGTCCCTGAATTCTCTCAACTAAATCAGCATTTATCAGCAAAGGATTTTTGTGAGCCCAAGTGGGATCATGATTATGTCTTGCACACCCAGATAACAGGCAGTAAATGTTATGAGTCTACTGATACAGTTATCAGGATACCTTTGAAGGTGAGTACTGTAAGGAAAAACATTTGAGCTGAAGTAGCACCACCAACAAAATTACTTCCCTGCTTGTCCCGGAGGCCACACCTGTATATAACGGGTCAGATTCCGAGCAATTCAGAGCCAAGATGGACAAGAGCACGAAGCACAATATTTCTGGCCTGCTATGATTCCTGACTGCATCTGTAGTACTGTGCTGTTCATGACCAAAATAAGCAAAGCCTGCTATAGGCTAGTCTTTCTCCACTCATGCCAACATCTTTATCGTTAATCTATCCAGCTACAATATTACCAGGCACATCACTGATGTAAAACAAACTACAGTAAAGTCAGGAGAATTTACTGACGCAAGGTCAGATCCTGTACCTGACTCATCCTGCATCTCTTTCAGATCTGTGACGAGGTCACTTACAGCAAACAAACTGCAAATCTATACATCCCTTTTCCATAAAAGCTTCTTGGCAAGGAACAAAGGAAACCTTTGTGACCTCTTATAACTTTCTTCCTCACGCATTTCTCTAAAATCGTTGTTTACAGCAAGTGCATTCTTAGACCATACATTTCTTGCTTTCAGTTCACACTCAAGACTTTTCATATGCACTTCTCCCAGTATTTACTGCAGCATTTTAATCCTGGAATCAGGATTAAATTAATCAACAAGTCACCTGCTAAAATGTAAGCGGGAGTGTCAGGAAGCTCTGGGAGGACGTTCAGGTAGATTTCATAATTGCTGCTCACCTGTCTTTGTACACAAGATCTCACTCACTAGCTTGGAGGGTGCCTTTTTTTGCTTTTTCTTTAAAAAAGCCAAACCAGTGCTTGACTCCCCCATTTTTAGCCAGTTCTATATCTGAGTTAACAGAAAGACTGGGAGACCAATTTGCTGCCTGCTTTCCACCAGGCAATGAATCTTTAACATATACATAGCAAATATTTATAACAAAAATTCTTCATTTCTGAAAGAGGCATCCGTCCTGGCTGAGGACTCCATCCACCCAGGAGATAAAGTTGTATTTTGTATCATCCAGGAGAGAATTTTCTGGTGAGTTAAACAGGGGAAAAAATCATTAACACAATTTCCCCAGATTTACCAAAAATTGGAACTGAAATCACAAGGAACTTTCAGATTAGAATTATTCTCTTTTTTTTCTGGAAAAAATATGAAGAGCTAAAACCAGAGCCAAAATCAGAAACGCTGAGTTGCCTCCTCAGCTATACTGATACATAGTGCTGCAGCATCAACACCAAGAACTGAACAGCATCAAATGCACACAAGAGTGCTCTGACAATACTGAGTGACATACGGGGTTTTTTTAAAGTAGCAAGTTTAGTTAAGATACTGCTGAAGTGGCTATTCATCCAAAGGTACTATCACAAGTACAAAATGTCATTTTATAATCAGTTTTCAGACAGGCATTTGCACTCCAGATTGTTTAGTCATCAAAGTGGCTATTTACTCAAAGGTACTATCATGCATATAAAAAGTCATTTTATAATCAGTTTTCAGGCAGGCATTTGCACTCCAGACTGTTTAGTCATCAGTGAAAACCACTTCTCAGATGCATAAAGTCCACATAAGGACAATCAAAAATATAATACCAGGTAGTCAGGCACTAGGCCCATTTAAATCAGCTCAATAATCTGGAAATGAAAAAGCAGCACAGTGTTCTCAGGAAAGGCCTAATTTAAAATGAATCCTTGTACACCGTTGAGGAGATGTGACAAGACAGCTTTAATAAGAAATAAGAGAAACACTGAGTAACCACCCGAGACACACGATATCTGAAAATGCAACAAGAAAATTGCTCCAAGCATAATGTCACACAATTTGCATAGACAGTTTTTAAGTGATGTTACTAGAGTCTGAAGACCTACCCTAGTTCCTGTTCTCCCTGTACTCACTAGGTGCCCTCAACTCTGCTCACATTGTAAGCCGAGGAAGAGAAGGAGGATCACAAGATTTGCAACTTAGATGCCCAACAGAAATTGGAGTGAAGGTAACAATTATACCTATGTGATTATTGTGCTGCCGTGTTTCTCTGGGTTTGTAGAAGTTGGTTAGAGCAATGTTGTCTAATTATGAGATGAAGAAACTGGGAGAACAAAATCTGAGACTGCCATTACTCCTGGCCGCGGTCCACAAATTTAAGTCCTCTGTGCTTCAAATGTACCTTCTGAAAGGAATATTGCTTTTTATCTAGCTGCAGTACTCTTCACAGAGAAAAGAGTAGGCTTTATCAATTCATGTCTGCACAGCCATTTAAGGTCCATGAAAGGCAGCGTTAAGTATTGCTAGGACTATTTTCTTTTAATAATGTTTTGCTTGCTTACTAAAACTACAGGCATCGCAAAGAAAAGGTAATTTATCCCCTCCTGTGTTTGGTATGTTGCCTTTCTATTTCTTAATGCCCACTGCATTCACACATTTGCCTTTGGTCTTAAGCATCATATAGACAATAAATTAATGTTAAAAATGGATTCTGTATGGCAAGGTTGTTCAGGGTCATTTTGTGACTTGATACTGTGTTGGGTTCTGCTCTCGCTGTATCTATCCTGGCTTCACTGAGCACAGTAACTTTGGAGGTGTTTAGGTGGTGTACCAAAGTAAATTGTTTGCATCTGAAAAATCTTTTGAAGTGTTGTCTACTCTGTATTGTAGGGTTTAATCCACTGCAAATTCAACAGAATTTTTTGCACAGAGCTACTTAGGAATACTGGGGAGGGTGCAGCAGACAGGAGGGGGAAAGATAGGCAGAAGATACTCATTAGATAACACTATCCAAAGTTGACTTTTCTGAAAAAACTTTTGTGAAGAATGTGGGGTTGGTTTTTTTATTATTTTTCTTTCTCTTTTAGCCCAGCCAGTGCATCCCCACGGGCACACATCCATCCCAGCACCCCACTCACTAGGACTGCACAAGGCTGGGGCCCACACCCACACCAAGGGCAGGTTAAGCTGAGCAAACACCCTCCTTCAAGCTCCATACTTCTCCCAACTTACTGAATACAGTATTTCAGATATTTAGTATTTCCTACATTTACATGCTGCAGGCATGACAGCTGAGGTTTGATTAACAGCCAGAAACAGCAAAATTTCCAGTACTGTGGAATGGAATAGATTATGTCCTATAGTATTGATTTATTAGTAAATCTTTGTTCATGTTTTCTTCTTTGATGAAACACTCATTTTTGCATGGGATTTTTCATTTTTGCTTACATTGTTCAGATTCCAACCAAGATACTGTAAGCAAAAATAATAATTAAGTCAATAATAATTTCATTTCCAGCTTTTCTGATAATCAGGTATGCGAATTATCTGAACAATATGGACACAAACCTTTACAAATTTATTTCTTTTCTGGTGCATGATACTC
Source organism: Aegotheles bennettii (assembly GCA_013398125.1). Lineage (NCBI taxonomy): Eukaryota > Metazoa > Chordata > Aves > Caprimulgiformes > Aegothelidae > Aegotheles > Aegotheles bennettii. The sequence continues at coordinate 427,607 of VZRW01001045.1, read as the reverse complement.
AATTTAAGAAAATTTCTCTCTTAGGATGTTCCTTATCACTAAATTCTAGCATTATTCCTGTTTTTTAGATGCTGAAAAACAAAAATTCTCAAAAATTAGCATAAGATTTTAGTTCAAGCAAACTGAAAAATACATCATTTCAGCTAAAACTGTCTCCTCATTACTGAAGTCTCCATACAGAAACCTGGTTTAGCTTCACTTTAACTTGCAAGCATAGAACAAATTCCCTTGCTAACTAAACTAATCTCATGTAAGCATTAATATACATTTTTAGAGTGACAAGTGAACCAGGTGAGAGGCAAATACCAGAAACCCCCCCACAAATGTTCATAAGAATATTTCATCAAATGTGTTTTCATTACATGGAGACCTTATTTATATTAGCTGCTCATCAACCTTACAGTTGATTACTTACCAAAGCAACTGTAAAATGCAAACTTTTAATTAGCACAGTATTGTCTGTATCTCCACCTGACATTTTTTTAATAATTACTCCCAAACTGCAAGAAGAAATTACACCATATGAGTCATGTATCCCATAAATCAGTTTGAATACTAGAATTTCTCAGTTAACTGTCTACAGTACCCTGCAGACCAAGAATTATTCACTAAAATAATTCAACATATAAATGAATAATGTTGGTGGAAAAACTCATCATTTGCTGAAAGAAAATTTAAGAGCAAAGCAAGAAACTTCACTATTTGAATAAACCATTCCCTTGCTAACTTGAAGGAACATTTATGGTCCCTGCTTAAATTGAAGAAAGTTTGAATTATTGGTCTAATCAGTTAGAGACAGAAGGGCAAATGGAGACTGCACATTCAGGTAGACCAGCAGTGGAACCTCATGGCAGCACGCTGGGCAGAGCCATGTATGGGACAGATCAGTCACAGTACATGCTGTGCTGTCCCCTTCTCCGGAAGCGTGTGGCCATGGGGGTCATTACTGGAAAGGGTGTGACTTACTTCCTTTTCTCAGTCCTGGCTGCCACAGCAGACATGAGTAGAAACAAAAAGCCAATCCCTACATGTCATCCACCTGTCATCCCTCAGAAACCTTCTTGCTTCTGATTCCATGGGAATGCACTTCCCTGCTCAGGCATGGGATTATCTCTCTTCTGCTATTATCTCTGGCATTTCAAATGAGATCTGCTGGAAAGGAAAACTATCATGGATGAGAAAAGAGAGAGTATTTAGTACAGCTTGTCAAGACCTAACATCCATGGAACGTGACCTTCACACCAGGACAGTACCCTTATCCAATTACTGCTCGGCAGGGTCCTGCTGCTGAAGTGCTGCCAAAGAAGGGTATTCTTAAATATTGTGATGAATTCAGCTACGGATTCAACAGCAATGGACTTCCAGCTGCTGAACGGAAAACTTGCATGATACCATAAAGGAAGTCTTCTCACAGTCAGACTGTCCTATGGAGCAATGCACATCAAATGTCCCTGGAAAAGACAGCATGCAAAGTGCTTGAGAATGCAGTGTTACCTCTACCAAAGTGAGAAATCTTGAAAGATGCCAAGGACAAAGCAGAGGTAATTTTTGCAAGAGGCTCTTCCATCTCAATCTGTGTTTGACCTACAGTGCATACCAGAGGGCAGATTAAACTCCACCAAATTGCTCACAAAGGAACCATTAACTTACCAAGGAGGCTGGACAAATATTAACAAGAAATCCATTAATGAGGAATTAAAGGAACTGAAGCTACTTTAAAATCTAAGAACACAAAGATGGCTCTGCTGGCTTAAATTTCAGCTGAAATGTGCATATATTTAAAAAGATTTAGTCTAGCACTTTCTGTATTAATGGCCAAGCTTTCAAACAAGGCCTGAGCTGAGAAACACATACTGGCCACCTGCTCCAAAGGAGAGTTTGCATTGGCTGCATGGATCCTCAGGAATAATCAGGATATTACCACAGTTCCAGAGCTCCTGTACAGACAACTGCACACTCGTTGTGACTTTGAGCCTTCAATTTCCGATAAGCAGCGCCCCTGAGGGAGGACACCAAAGGTCCCGGGGTTGCTGTTACCAGCAATCACTCATGGCAACAGCAAGACAAGTACCCTGAGGAGTCTGACAGAGGGCATGGCAGGCTCTGAATTGAGCATTAATAAACAGAGAGGCAAACACTAGGAAAATATTACTGGGAAGACATAAAATTTCTCTTCACAAAGTATATTTATACTGAGACCATATACTTTGGTGGAGATTTGGCTATTTAAGATGAAAATGCTTTCTGCAAGGATGTTTTTAAATGTGTCACTTCCAGTGGCATGAATGGCAAGTGAAGTGCCTTCCCAACTCATCTCTTCACTACAGCAGCACAGGAGATCTCCACTGTACCAGAGCAACAAGATGACTTCTTAAACACTACTGCCTGTTTTTTCCAAAACCTGTACTAGTTGACGTTGACCAACTGGCTTCCTTTGGTTATCGTGTTTTGTAATTTTATGAATAAAAGACAGACGTGATCGCAACAGAATTGTATTGATGCCATCCAGCCTCCAGCTGGAGAATGTTCATCGACACAAATAAAACAAAGCAAAACTACGAAATTTTACTCATTTTTCTAAAAATATTCAGAGCCAAAGTGCATAGAACACAAAAAACTAGCTAAATAAAAAAGTTTTATACGAATCCATAAAACTCTATAAACCAGCTTAGCTATTAAAAAGCAACTTCAAAGACACCTTATTTGGTCATTTCCTTGACAAAGAAGAAGGAATGTTCCTCAGCTTTTGTACAAAAACGTAGAAGAGAGAAAAGTACAAGAAAAAAAAAGTCATGGTAAATAAAATCTTTTTACTGACAGTGATGCTGCACCATGGGATAACACTGATTGCCTAGTTACCAAAGAGTAATTTTGGAAACAGCTCCACACTTTCCTGCTGAAAATACTAATTTAATCTAGCAACCTGTATGATGTCAACTTCTCTATCATAATTAACAGTTTTATTTTTGATGCACATGTTGACAGCTCCTAAAAGCTAATGGAAAGTCATTTATGTGCAATTTAAAGTCTGATTATTTGAGTGTTAAAGTTTCCTGGCAGTCCTGTATATTGGGAAGGGGAAATTTAGTAGGAAAATGAATCAGCTTTGCTACATTAAATTATCTTCTCAATCTGATATGAAAGTCAGGCCTCAAGTTCGTTAATATTAACATATGCAAAAATATAGTTTCATCTGAGAATAATTTCACAAATTATCATTTTGTAGATGGCAAAACCTGAGAATAGGGAATAAAGGAACTTTACATATGTCTTCAAACATTTCAAAAGACAAGGAATTGAACCCATAAATGGAAGTCTTCCTCAGAGGAAGATAATTTGCTACACTGCACTTGGAATTGATGGAAAATTTCACATGAATCATTTTTTTTCCACCAAAAAAACCCCGAGGTTTTATTCTAAATCAGTATTTTCCATATGAAGATACTGACTAGATCATATTCTGTGTCAGGGCAAGTCAAAACAGCACATTTGGATTTGTCAAGCTGGAACATTTCATTTCAAGTAGAGTTAACAAACTTTGATCTGGCTCAGCCTTGGTGTTGCCCATGGCTACTCTCCCTATGAGCTATGCTCTTGCAGACGGACTACACTTTCCATAATGCACCATGGGTGACCTTCACTACTGAATCTTCTCTTCAGATTCACTATGGTAGCTCAAATGGATGCTGGTTTTTATGTTAGCTTTCAAAACTTGCATATTTTTTCTTTCATTAAAATATTTTTTGTTGGTTTTTACAGTTGCCATCTAGCTAAAACTGTTCCATGGAAGGAAGAAGCCTGATATTTCAAATTTTGATGCTAAGGCAGATGAAAAGAAATACAGAAAGTATTAAAACTTCCTACAGAAGGAAAGTCCATTTGTATTTCTATGTGTGCTCTCTCTGATTAATCTGATTCTGTTGTTATTTATATAGTTTTCATATTTTATATTACTTTCTAGGCTACAGAAGATGAACCACCTTATTCTACTTTTCTTATTGCTCCTGACTCCAGCATTTGCTGACAAAGAATGTCAGAACACAAACCAAAACCTTTCTTCAAACAATGCCAGTCATAAACGACTGAAGAGAGACTGGATATGGAACCAAATGCATATCAAAGAAGAGATTGATACACCATTACCACACCATGTTGGCAAGGTAAATAGTAGTCTGTTAGCAATGAATAATTAGAAATGCAGACAGCAAATGAGTCTCTTGAAAGTTATTGCTTGTTTGCAGTCTATGCAGAATAGAAGAGAAACAAATGAAATAGAAATGGGACTTAAGATACTAACATGTTAAAATCTTAAGAATGCAGGGACACAGTAAATCAAGAATAATGTCGAAGGGATTTAATTCTTTTGAAGAATACAAATCCATTTTAGAGAATGGCAAGTATGAAGCATCTGCAGTGCAGAAACAATTGCATTACATGCAGGTGCACAGTTAGGAAGGAAGTCTGGCAGCTGATGTACGTCAATATCTTTCTGGCAGCTCAAGATTCTTTAAAAAAAACTAGGAGATCAGCTAATAAAAACACATGCCTTGAAAAACATACAGTTTACATCTCTCAGCTTGGATACAAAACAAAAGTGCTGTGTTTAGGCATACTGTTAACAATAAAAAGAAATTGTTACACAAAGTAGAAGAAAATAATTTTTAAAAATAATGAGCACTGACCTGCTTGCAAGCTCATTTTCTTCAGGGCAGCACTCATAAAATCCTGTGATTAACTGCATGTCACCCAGACAAAGTTCTTCCAGTCTAGTCTTTCAAACTGAACTACTTTGACACTTTTCAGATAAAAGCAGTTGTACGTTTTCCTCCCATGTACAACAATCAGCATCTGTCAAGGCTGTCTCAGCAAAGTGAAACAGACCTTTCTGGATCAGTGCTGCTCACTGGCAGAAAGCACGAGAGAGAAAAGAGGCCATAGGGTACTCTCAGTTAACACAGGGTATCTCTGTTTCATTTCAGACCAATTCAGTAGCAGATTGAGGAGAATGCTTCTATTCCTGGAGCTGTCCTAAATAAGAGTAATTCACTTTGTACCGTGCTCTGTGGTCTTTCAACAGTGGAATGCTTCTGATTACTTTTGCAATGGCTGTGTTCAGCGCATTGCATTTGCAGGATTGAACACTTGATAAAGCCTTTTTAAAAGGCCACAGTAGTAGCATGGCAGAACTGAGTGACAGCTGCAGGAATATGCTGATACATTTTGATTTTATCTTTCATGACCTTGGATGCTTTCCTTTGTATGTTCGGTCTCAGTTTTAGAAAAGGCAGTCTTGGAAGTCTATACCTTTTACACTGAATAAGTAAATAAAAATTGAGAAAGAAGCCACAGACAAGGATGAAGTTATTTCTCATGTTACATCTCTGGAATTGTAAACTGCTCCAGCAGCCCCAGCAGCCAGAAGCACGATTAAGTAGGTGGAATGAGGGAAGAAAACTTTAATGACACATTTCAAAATAGAAAACAGAAGTGAAAGAATGTTCAACAGTAAATGACAGCTACAGGATAAATCAAAGCCTGAATATCAAACAGCTGCAATTTATGATAACATCAGTAACAAAAAGCTAGAAATTCTTGGTCAAACCCAGCAATTATTGATAAATAGCTTGTTGAAATAAGAATGCTAATATAGTGCATGGAAAATTGTGGTTTAAACATTCTATCAGTCTCCTTAGATGGATGAAGGTATAGAAAAGAAAGAATCATCAGATATCTGCAGATTAAATAATGTGCAAAACCATTTGGGATTGGGTTAAATTACATTGTAAAACGGATTAACATTCATTCATTTTACCCCATCCCTTTTTCATTGCATATAATCTTAAATTTTCAAATCTGTGGAGTGGAAATTTAATCTTACTGTCATAGCATAAGCCTAAAGACTGACTATGAAAAAAATTGCATGTGACTAAACACAAGAAAGCTGTCAGCTATGGCAGGAATTCTGATAAATGCTAAATAATAGAGAGTAATGGTGAATAATGTCAATAGCTGTGAATATAGATTCGATTCTATAATTCCATGAAATCTAACCAAAATCTCTGCTAAGTTCAGAAGGTTACTTGCAAACAAGAGTAGCTCAAACTGAACATGGTGGCGCATGTTATTTCAAACCTAGTGAGGTTAATGATTTCTATGTGTTAACTGTATGAACAATTTTTACCTTTAGGAGACATGAGAAATGATCTTAAAAAAAAAAAAAAAAGGCTTCTTGATATATAAGCAAACAAGTGTCCATCTGGATGCAAGCTTCATCCTATAACCTGAATGGTTGTAGCTGCTGTAGTGCTGTTTGTTCAGTAATACCCCTGCTGACATCAAAAGTCTTGATGGCTATTCTGGTTTCAAACTGAGTCTGAAGAAGGCCTGATTGTGTGTATCTTCTGGTAGAAACTGTGCTGCATCTGGTTGCCAAAGCCCGCTTTTATCTCTTTGAATTATACTTTCCTTCTAGATCACATCAAGTGTGAGTAACCACAATGCTAAGTATATTATTGAAGGTGAATACGCTAACACCATTTTTAAAGTGGAAGAAACCAGTGGTGATGTATATGCATTTGAGAGGCTAGACAGAGAAAAGAAAGCAGAGTATGAGCTGACAGCCCTCATTATTGACAGAAGAAACAACCAATCACTGGAACCACCATCTAAATTTATTATCAAGGTTTATGATATTAATGACAATGTCCCTGTGTTTGTACAAAAAGTATTCAACGGATCTGTCCCAGAAATGTCACCAGTAGGTATGTTCTTCCATCACTCATTTCCCTTCATGTCTCTGGTTAAAAAGCAGAATTCATACTAAATACTCTGAAAATCCTTTTCTAGGAACCTCGGTCACCAAAGTGACAGCTGTAGATGCTGATGACCCAACAGTTACAGGTCATGCCACAGTTACCTACCAAGTCATTAAAGGAGACGAATACTTCACAGTTGATGACTCTGGTAGGTCAGATATGCAAATCTCCTTACACTTTGTCCTCACCTTACACTTTGAAGAAAATGCAGTTTTAAGCCTTTTTCATTCCAGACAAGGGGGGTAATAATTAAAAAAAATATAATTTTAACCACAATTTAGAAAGATTTTTCTTTCACACTCACACAATGCCACTGTCTGTACCTAGAAATGAACTAAGAAAGTCACATTATCAGGTGCCGTGGACTAAACAAGAAGATAAAAGGTCATTTTTTTTCCCACTGATGAAGAGACTGACTAGGAGCTAATATAAGTTCATGTTTTCAGTTTAGCATAGATATCATTCCTTTGACCAAGCAGGAGGAAGGGTACACATAAATTCTGAAACAGCATTCAGTAATCAATCACTCAACCCTTTGCTTTCCTAAACTTTCATGTTTAAATTTCACCCAGTTTTTTAAATAATGTCAGGATCGCTAATCTAATCATATTCAATGTTGTTTTTTCCAAGGTGTAATTTCTACAACAAGGGCTGATTTAGACAGAGAGCATCAATCAACATATGAAATTATTGTTAAAGCAAAAGATGCTCCAGGGTCTTCAGGGGATTCAAGCACAGCTACAGTCATTATCACTTTAACAGACATCAATGACAACTTCCCAGTATTCAAACACCGTAAGTATAATGCAAGTGCTGTAGCATTTGGAAACCAAGGGCTGACCCAACTACAACAAATTTATGTCAGAATTCATCACAATAGAACTTTTCTTAAAAGTAGACAAAAGAAGCTTACATATTCAGAAGGTCTTCTGTATTTCAGCCCTAGCTACATTTCCTGGATGATGCACACCTAGAGGAGAAAGTAAAAACCAGTATTAATGTCATCATTTTGTATAAGATCTTGACAATTTTGAGAATTAATTATACTTTCAGAAAAAATACATCAAAGTGCTGTCTATAGAGATATATAATGTTGAAAATTAAATATTTTTCTATATAAATATATAAACTAAGAACAATTTTTAACTTAGTTCCCTGCGCACAGTTTTTATGTCTTTTTTGTTGTTCTTTTTTAACAGCATCATTTCACTTTAAAGTTCCTGAAAACATTTCAGTAGGAGGAGAAGTTGGCAGAGTCAAAGTAGAAGATATCGATGAACCACAACATCGAAATACAAAATACAGTTTTGTCAGAGGAGATTACAGAGATACCTTTGAAATTGTAGCAAATCCATACACAAATGAAGGAATCATAAGGCCAAAGAAGGTACTTTTACTAGTAACAAAGATGATTGTTTTGTCTTTTCATGTGTAACAAGTGTTTGATTCAGTTTGGGACTAGTGGCAGTAAAAAATGGAAATGCATGGAAGTCAGTATGAAATACATTCATCCTGAAAACCCTGTTCTGTAAGCTCTGTGAGAAGAGCTGATGATTTACAAGTCCATTTCAGCTGCCAGTCCTGGGAACGTCTAGAATTATTACAGAGTGCAATGGGGACTATGTCAGATATTAAGGTTGCACATTTTGGGCTCCTGTCAAACTTCAGATACTTGGATGCTTCAAAGAGTCAGTGATTTTAAGAGCTGAACCAATGGACCCAAGTCAAATAATCTTTCCCTTCTGCAGCCCAAGTGAAACCACAATAGAAACCATGAACAAGTCTACCTGACCACTCTTCTAAAAGTGCTGTTTACAGTTTGGCACTTGCTCCAATCTGAGCCACAGCTCCCTTACTTTCCTCAGGGTGTTTTCAGAGCTTCCTCACTAATTCCTTATTACTCTTTAAGAGGCCCCAGTCTCTTCAAAGCCTTTATTATGGTTTACTCTTTGGTTTTTAATTCTCAGACTTACTTGATTTTTACCAAGGGACGTTCTTGCATTATGCAGAGCACTGCCAAGCCAAGAGCTCATTGATTTCATTGACTTGAAGTAAAAAAAAAAAAAGAAAAAAAGAAAAAAAGAAAAGTGAGGACTATAAATCACCTCCTGTAATCCTCAGATTGACAGGAATGTGTTTTTCACTTCCAAATGTCTCTCTGTAACTGTTAAGACTAGAAATGTCATTAAGAAGAGGAGAAAACCTTAAGGAAAAGAAGTACCAAGTATTCCAAGACCAGCAGTAAAGTCTTCAGCTGTGGTCACACTAACAGCTTTTCTTCACCAAATCCAGCCCCGCCCCTTGTCTTTCGAGGACCTGAGGAACGCATTGCTGTAACTTCTGTCCAGAGGAGGAGCAATAAGATTCCTCACACATAGACACACTGAGCAATTCGGAATCAGCTCATCTTTTAACACACAGTGGGCAAAGTTCACCCCACTGTTTCGTAACATGCTTTTGGCCATGCACATGTCACAATATGTAAATATGTAGCCATGTGAGATAAAGTTTCAGCTGCTAGATAAGCACTATCACTGCCATTTGCAATGTCTACTCCAGGAGAAAAACAAGAGTCGCCAAAATTAACTACTGTGGATTTCACGGTGCTTTTACAATTTCAGACCATAGTGCAAGGGGACCCAAACTTTGAAATGAGTGATAGGGCATTGTTTACAGCCCTAGCTCCTGGCCTTCCTTCCATTGTGTGATTCCTTTTTTAATCTCAGTCAATGGGAAAAACAAGGAAGCGGATGTTATTTATCACTAAATGCTCCAGCTATCAGTCGGTGCAGCTATGAAGTCTGCCTTGAATGGCTTCAGAACAGAAAGCCAGCTTTTGAGAAAAAGGAGCTAAACAAGTTTTAGTAGCTACAGAATTATAAAAGGAAAATTATTTAAGCCAATAAATACTTGTTGAATTTAGAATACTGGATGAATCCATTCAAAACCAAAAGTTGCTTAAGCCACTTTATGAAAGATGACTTCAGTTGGAAATGCTCTCCCAAGAGTGTAGCTAAGATACAACTTGGTAGTATTTCCAAACATGAATTAGAGCACAGAGCTTAAATTTGCATAGACAGCTAATGCAAAATTTACTCAGACATCTCCACAGGAAGAATATCTGTTTGTTTTTTTTCTAGCCCCTGGACTTCGAAAAAGTAGCAGAATACAGGTTTGACATTGAAGCAACAGATTCCACAGTTGATCTTCGTTATTTTAAAACCGGTGGCTCTAGGAGCATTTCAACAGTCACCATTGAAGTCACTGATGTTGATGAGCCTCCTGTCTTCACTAAACTACCGTATGAATTTAAAGTAAGAGAAAACGATCCAGAAGTAAGAACACTTGGTTCAGTTTGGGCACATGACCCAGATGCAGCTAAAAGGAAAATCAGGTAACACAACCCCAGCTTTATTAATTCTATTTTAAAGGGAGAATTCATTATTAATTCCAAGAATTTGGCAAATAATTGAGACTTTGGCCCTATTTTTCAGAATTTGCATGCCAAAAAAAACCCAAAACAATTTGATTTTTCTGTCACTGCAGCCATGGATATATATGATAACCAATAAATATGAACACAAATTACATTTACCCATGTCATTACCACATAAACTTACTGATAAAACATTTGCACATTTAGAGGAGAATACATAATCCTGGATTTCTTTACATGGTTATAGTTTATTTTCACATTTTTTTGTTGTAATAATTCTCTCAAGCGTGTGCTTTGAAAAGAAAATAGACTTCTGAAATAGCAAAAGACAGTAATCTGGAAACTTTTCCAATTGATTTATTTCATTCTTACAGCTTGCATAATTTTAGGGAAATATTCTGAGACTGCCTGGTAAAGATATTAACATAATTTGTCACACAAGAATTCTCTGACCTTCCACTATGAGCAACTGAACTGAAACACAGTATTATCACCCCTTGCATTGACATATTTTTTTTTTAAACAAAAACCAGATTTATTCGACGAAGAGCTAGTCCTAATGGAGATTACGTTAGGGTATCCGATACTGGAATTATTCAACTTCCCAAGCCCCTGGACAGAGAATTCAGCTCCTCATACAACATCACTGTAGCAGCTCAGGAAATCCTTGAAGACGGTAAGTGGTAGCCACTTCCCTATTTGAAAGAAATCAGTGTACAACTGTACAGCAGGGCTGTAGCTTATCAAAAAGGAAAGCTGCAATATAAGAGCCTGTTTCCACTAAGCTACAAATGAAAGGGGTGCTTGCAAGGTTTGCACAATAATCTTCCCAATCAGATGAGTACCTACTAATAGCTCAAGTACAGTTTTAAGATTTGGCCCCTAGCTATTACAAAAATGCATTCAGGTTGTTACAAGGAATAAAAAGGGCATGAGGAGAGGAAGCAGCTTGGGAAACAGCCTGTGGTTAGAGCAGAAACATCCTAGCCAGCTTCAGACACTCACACAGAGTTGCACAAACTCCTCCTCTCATGCTGCCGCCTGGGAACATCACCCCGCACAGCTTCACTTGGGTTCGGGAAGCAGGGCAGGCCTGGGGCTGGTCCCAAGTCGGTCTGAGGGAGGGTGGCCTTTTCTGGAGGGTGAGATGTTTAATAATATAGAAGTGGTCTGTTCTGTGCCTGTTGCCTTAACGCCAGAGAACGATGCTGTATCCCATATCACACAGTGTGAACAATCAGGAAGCCATAAGCAATTGTCATTTTCTTCCTCATAGATCCTTGATGATTTAGCCTAATAGGAGAGTTTTTAGAAAAATATCTGAAGCTCTCAAAGGAAAAGTTTAAGTTAATGATGTAGCTAGAAACTCTCCATATTTGTCATACAGGGAGGCATGGAGCTGGACACAAACAGTGGAAAGTGGGGGGCTAGGCAGCACTGAGATTCCAGACATCTCAGAGACCTGTACGACTGTTGTTATTTCAGGCCGTCTTTCTGACAGAGAATCACATGCCCAAGTTCACGTAATAGTCACTGATGAAAACGATAATGCTCCAGAACTTGTTTATCCTGAGGAACCCAGAGTGTGTGAAAATGCTGCACCGGGGAAGGTGAGACAGGAGGGAGAGTTTTTCCCTTAAACCTGAATTATCTACTTGCAACCTCAAGCAAAACAAGTCTTTTAATAAAAGTTAGTCTTGGTTATCATACCCGAGCACCTGATCATTTCACTGATTTCCAAAATGTCAGTGGTCAGAAATCTCTCTTCAGGACTTTACACTGTTGGAATATTGACTTTTATCTGGTTACGCACATGGGCTGCACAGTTCCTCTCCCTCCAGGCTTTTAATTATGTACATGCATTAGCAATTGAACCATGAAGTACAGTCAAGCCTTGCAGAGTAAAAATTAGCAACTCAGTTTTATCACACAAATGTTCATATGTGATACTGAAAATGAAACCATTTCAAAATACTACGAAAAACATTGCTGCATATAACATTATTGTAGCATTCATCAGAGTGCAAGTATCTGCGTGCACAAAACGTTTGGGTTTAGATGTGTTTGTGGGTTTAGATGTTTGGCCTCAGACACAAGTATTTAGCCCATACATGTAATGTTTGTTTAATTAAGAGACTGTCGCAGACTGAACTCTCTGATGGAATCTGTTAGAACACACAAGGTATTATTTCAGCTTTAATTTCATTTTTAAAATACCTGTGGGACATAATCGTACACATCTTTTGTATTTTATACATCTAATCTACCCCAGGCTGAGGTTTTCAAAAACAAGCATGTCATTCAGGAGTGGCAGTCTCAATGAATGACTGTCATGCTTCTACGTAAGTTGAACACTTTAGAAGACACTCATCTTAGGTATTTAATTGAGCCATAAGTCTTTGAGCATAAGACTTTTTTTATGCTTTAATTACACAAGCTTTCCTCTTTTGTTTCCAACCTGTGAATGAAGGAGGAATATTGTTGGTTTTGAAGACCTACAAGGAAATTCCTTGCCTTTAAAGAACTCAAAGAGGAGCATCACAAGATATCTCTGTCCTGCCCTTTACTGAAGGTTTATGCAGGATACACAGCCCAGCTCTACCTTAAATACGGTTTTATCATCAAAGGCAATGGATACTGAACATTATGACCTCTTCTATCTTTGTAGGTAATCATCAGGATTTCAGCTACTGACAAGGATGAAATATCACCTAGAGGTTTCTTCAAATACTCCCTGGCCACAGAAGATAGCAACTTCTCCTTGGTTGAGAACTACGGTAGCGTATCCCTGCAATGCATTTTCTCAGCTAGCCAATGTGAGACACTAGGACACAGAGGAGAAAAGCTGCAGCAAGGACCTATGCTTGGTCCAGCTGAGCTAAGTAACAATCTGTTTTTAAAGGCTTAACTTACTCAAAAAAAAAATGGTGTTTGTTGCCACCCAAGGTTCACTGGGTTCCCTAAAGGCTGGCTCTGTCTAAGGGGAAAATGTACCAACTGACTGATAATCTATAAGGAAAATCTGGTAGAGATTATCACTTAATTAGATGTCATTACTTCTTGCAGATAACACAGCTAATATTACTGTCAAATACGGACAGTTTAATCGTGAACTCGCCAAAATCCACTACCTGCCTGTCATCATCTCAGACAACGGTGATCCTGAGCTCAGCAGCACAAATACACTTGTCATCAGTGTCTGCAAGTGTAATGAAAAAGGCAACTTCACTTTTTGTGAGGAAAGAGCTAAACAAGTTGGAGTTAGCATACAAGCACTGGTGGCAATTTTCATCTGTATCTTCACAATCATTGGTAAGTGTTTGACTTTTGTAATGTTCTCTGACTTAAAGCATGGGGATTGTTTTGTTTTTTCCTAAACTGAGTTCTACAAAAGTTTTGTGGCTATAAAATGGTCACAAAGGCAGAAATACTGGAACTATTTGATTCATCTCACTTGCTCTTTCTATTCAGCCTGTTAGCATAGTTTCAGCTACAACACTGTATATTCTATTGGGAAGGCTGAGTCACTGGAAAGGTTATCACACCTATGCATAATATGCTTGATTTACTGTTCCTAGGCTCACATGCAGCTATAAACCAGGAAATTTGTGCTGGGGCAATAACAATAGGATTCCTGTTTCCAAAGGCTAAACTAATCTGGACACCCTTTGAACAGTGCAGTGAACATTAAATACAGAAATAAATCTTTAACAGAGCAGCAGACCAGTACCCATTTGCTGCATTTGGAATCTATCAGAGAAGGGGCAACATCTTTTCTTGCCTGAGAAAAGGCCTCCTTTGCAATTACCACATAAGTAGCATTTGATGCCTGGCATTAAAAGACTTACCAGTTCAAGGCAGTAGTTGATTCAATGAACTTGTGACACTATGCATTTGTACTTACGATTACAGCTCAAGAGTCAGTTGTACAATTCCTATACAGACTGAACTGCTTTGAGCACATAGAAATTCTACAATAAAACAGTATTTTAAAATATTTTTTAATAAAGATGCATTTTAGAAAATTCGCTCTGAAAAAAAAACACTTCAGACTGTATTACATACCTTAAATGCAATTTGTTTTACTTCCTCACTTCTCTATTACACACGCTCACCTAAGTTTTCTTTGCAGTAATCATATTGCTAATTCTTCTAAGAAAGAGACACAAGAAGGACTTGAGTGGTCTTGGGAGGAATGTGGCAGAGATTCATGAGCAGCTTGTCACTTACGATGAAGAAGGTGGTGGTGAAATGGATACCACCAGCTACGATGTATCGGTACTCAACTCTGTCCGCAAGAATGGTATAAAGGCAGAAGTGGCTCCCTCTCCGTATGCACAAGTCCAGAAGCCTGCTGGAAATACAACTTCTGGTGCTGGAGAAATGGAAATGATGATTGAGGTTAAGAAGGATGAAGCCGACAATGACAGGGATTTGCTGCCATATGACACACTTCACATTTATGGCTACGAAGGTGCTGAGTCCATTGCAGAATCTCTCAGTTCTTTGGAATCAGGCTCCTCAGACTCAGATATTGATTATGACTTTCTAAATGACTGGGGACCCAGATTTAAAATGTTAGCTGAGCTGTATGGATCAGAACCAAATGAAGATTTTGTGTATTAAGTTCTAATTAGCCACCAATTTTCTCCCTCCCACTACAGACACCAAGAGCCTGCCAATGGCTGAAGAAGAACTCGCAGCTCTTCACCCAAGCCATACTAGCATTGCAAACAGACATGAAAAAAATCTGACAGCAGGAGGGTTAAAAAGAAACACACAGATCACGTATAGTGACTTCCCCTAACACTGCTATCCTTGCTAACATTCAGTTCTTTCCCCAAAATTGCTGCTTGAGGACTTGCTTGAGGTCATTCTAGGACAAATGCTCTCCCTATCCAGATAGACACTTCTCCTTAGAAAGTGGTTTTGTCCCCAGTTTCTCCTCCGTTCCTCTCCTCTTGTACTGTTTTCACCAACATGCATTCAAGGTCACCATCCACTGGAACAGAGAGGCTCGGTGGCATTGGGAAGGAATGTTTTCAATAACCTCTTGTATCTCCAGCCGGCTGGTTTTCCTGGCCCTCTTGTAACATCTTTATTGATATCTCACGCTCATGCTTACCCAGCAGAGGAGACAAGGAACATATGGTCTATCACTTCATATTAGAAATTATTCCATCACTTTCAAAAAGAGGCATGATTTTTCCTTCTTTCCAATCTATTAATTATTCTTGCTTAACCGTCTTCTACTGCATATACAAGTTAGTAAAGATAAAATTAGATACGATTTTTAGATGCACAATCTGGTTTCATCTGTCATTTTTAACAGCCTGGTGATGATTTCAGGCACCTTTCTAGTGTGCTGGAATTTGCTCTAGCTAGCAGCAAAATAATTTTTGCCTTTCTGTAAATAGGATCTCAGTGTTACTCAATGGAACATATCCTGCAGGGCAGGAAATGTGCAGATCAGGGGAATGTTAAGACTCCGATACTGTAAATCTCTCTAGATGGCAACAGAGGTCTCTCTAGATTTCTAAAGAGGTTTAATAGGTTTTTTATTCAATGTTGTTAAAGCAATTGTATTTTTTCAGGGACAAACAAATGAAGGGCCTCATTACTGTGAAACTGTTTTGATTTTTTTCTAAGCAGGTACTGTAAAACAGGTATTTTCCACCTAGGAAAATACCATAGACTTCCAAATCAAATGTTACACACCCACACATTTGTCTGCATAAAAGAACCACAAATGTAAGTAAGGTTTTGGACCTGCAACTGCTATGTCCCTGGTAAGTGTGTGTTTAGTTTCTCGCCTGATGAAGAGCCACAGAATGAAGAGAAGAAAACTTCCCATGCAGGAAGTTACCAAACAAATACATTTTGTAAGAAGCGGGTCTCTTAGGACAATGGCCTGTCTCTGGCTTCTGGCAATGCAGATTCCCATTGCCTTCAACAGGAACAGAGCCACCTGTTACTCAGTTACACTACTACACAGTTACTCAGTTTTGCAGAACCTGTGCTGGAGCTCTATGTATTAGTTTAGTTGTGATTATTTAAATTTGGTAGCTAACCAAATAACACAAAATCTTTTTTTTTTTCCTAAACCTGTATAGTGGAACCACACAAATTTGCTTTTCACTCATTCATGTAATCTTTAATTTACACTCCCCTAACACCATCAACAACGCAGTCACTCACATTTTCAAATGTGAACTGAAGAAAAACTAAGCAGAATTCTGCCCATCAGTCAAATCAGCTTTGGATCACATCCTTTATAAAAGTCGTACATCTTGGGACGACAGCCTTGGCTTTATTTTTAATGTGTTCATTCTCTTCTGTTTTGTTTAATCCAGCTATTGAGGTTCCACATGTTAGTATATTAGAAAGAATGCTAACTAATAATACTTACAGTTTAAGGTTTTCATCAGTAACTAAGGTGTTGGCTATCAACAGCTCAAGTTAGTTGTGAAATTATTTAGAGCAGTAGGTAAAGTACTTTGGTAAGCATCGTTCAGATAGTATTACCTGTAATCGCTATTTTTAAGCCTGTTTTATAAAGCTATTTTAAGGAACACTGTATCAATTTCCATTGTATAAAGATGTTTGCACTGGATAGTTTCTTTTTATATTCCTGTACTGTATTATTTTTTTTTTACTACATAAAAGTCAGTCTCAAGTTTGAATTTTCTGTGCATTAATGAGTTTCACACAGAAGACAATATACCAGGCTTTGTACCACAGTGAACTCAATCATAAAAATACTGGCATCTATGCTCTAAGTGAACTCAGACTAGACACAAACTCACCAAAGGACTTTCTGTAACAGAAGTTTTCTCCAAGTCTTTGGAAAGCTGTCAGTAAGCCTCCTGGGATAAGGAAGAGAAAAACCTCAGTCTCGTTTCAGCAGCTGGTGAGGTTGAACCCTCTGACTTTGGAGGACTTGTGTCTGCCAGTGCTACAGGATGCATTCAGTTTCCAAGCAGATGTTTGGTATTTTAGCAGCCAGGCACCAGGGTGATTTTGAACCACCATGTCTTCTGAGATCCTGCCCTTCTTTCCTACTGGAAAAGTACTCCCCTCAAATGGTAAAGGACACGCTGCAGAACAGAAAGTACTCACACCCTGGGTCAGGACATGCCACCCGCCCATGGGGGAACTGCACATCTGCCCACTACCTGAGTGGTCTATCAGTGTTACTTCCATGGGAAAAAAGGATGACTGCTCCAGCACCACCACCCGGCCCCTGGCCTGCTGTCTTCTTCTTCTCTGATGTGCTGCTGCAGGCATACGCAAGCAGGATTACTCTGCAGTAAAGCTACAAAAAGCTTCAGCTTTCTCCCAGTCCAGGATTTAGATAGGGCATGACAGAACAGCACATGCCCATGACAGAATAATAGTAATAAAAAAAAGACCCCTAAATTTGCAGCTTTAGATAGCACAGTGTCTTACCATTTCTTTTTGCTACAAGTAACGACTACCCCACTACGTTCCCAAGATTATTCTAGTGCTTTAAAGAAATCACAAAGTTTTCCCAGATATGGCACTTACAATTCACAAGCTAGGAATAAAGCAAAAAAGTTTAATTCCTTCACTGCTAATTGCCATGAGCAAACTCCAGATCCAATACACTTTAGCACAAGTTGTATTAAAAACACAATAGGTGTGCTAATTATGTTATAATGAAATGCATTTTTCCTTAGAAAGAATTTGATTAAACAGCTACTTGCAACTTGTAGCAGTGATTCTCATAAAGGTTTTCATTATTCATTTAATTAATATGCATTTTAATCTCTTATCCCTAAAAATATCATAAATTACTGTTTTATTACATTCAGACACAGAATTTCATGCCATTTAATAAAGGGTTTTACTCCCACCCCATTAGAAATTTTTATGAAATCATGACTTGTGATCAGAATCCTTGATACATATCAAAGCAGCAACGAAAAGCTGTTTGAATATTAACACCTGGCACACTGCCACACTTCCCAGATAGCTCAGGTGAGCCAAGGTCCCGTTACCAAAACACATTTCTACTGCTCAGAGAAAGAAAGAACAATTGTATTTGGTATTATCCGATTACAGTCCAGTACTACTGATACATTGTCAGGAAGAATATAACAGCAAATGAAGTGAAAACAGAAGGATTAGCTATAAATGGGGAAAAAAAAAAAATCTTTTTGGAGTTCTCAATCTTCGGTTATTGGGCTCTTCTCTTTTCTCCTTTCAGCAGCAAAGGATGAGAATAACCCCAGAGGGACCAGCCAACCTGGCAGTCAGACTTGCTCAAGCACAGACATTGTCATCCAGCCAGGACTAACTAATGAGCAAACCACGGAAAGCCACGCTGGTTTTGGAGCTTAGACTCCAGGGTACAGATCCATCTATATACATTTATTTTAAATATGTCACATGCAGAGAAAATGCTCATGATGGTACTAAACATGCAGATAATCTACCTTATTTGGCTAGAAATAAGTTATCCTTATTTCCATTGTATTTCAGGTGGGGCTATGACAGAAAAAAAAGAATAACCACCATCTTTCCTGACCTATTATCCCTCCTGCCTTTTTTTTTTTTTTAATGAATGCTTCAAGTTTGAGCGAGTAAGAAATAAAACTCTTGTGGTTTTACCTTCACATGTTTCCTGGAATGAAAGAAATCACTAAGGTGATATCTTTCCCATTTAAGAAGCTATCACAATTTTACTGTAGCACAAGTCATCAGGTCTTACCAAGAACCGAATAAGAGTCTGATCAGATCAAAATGGATGATTTAGCCTAAATCTAGACCATAGAAAGAGCATGACAGCAAACAAAACAGCAAAGACATCCTTTCAGACTGCATCAGAAAAAAGAAATGAAAACAAAATCAGTAAAACTTTTTTATGAGCAACAAAAAACCATGGATCTTTGCTGACCTCTCTCAGCTTCCTGACTTTGTTCCTGCCTGACCTGGAAAAAAAGGGGAAAACCAGCATTTCCTTCCACTTATCCCCAGCCAGGGACTGTCCCACCTGCTTTCCCACAAGACTGTCTGAATTCATTCTAGTTAACCCCTTCATCAGTGTCACAATCAATCATAAATATCTGCATTTCTTTCATTTCTCATTAAAAACATGCTTCTACTTGAAAGCCAGTGCTCTGAATGAAATTACCAAAACAAGCAGAACAAAGCAAGGCAGAATTCACCAGGCAAACACATGTAAAAAATAAGCCAAATAAGGTTTTTCAGAAAGTCACTAACAGCTGGACTGCAAATGGCCCAAGGAGCATTTTTTGCAGCCTCACTAGAGCTCAAGGCCTGACCTGTAATGCTCTCAGTACATCTCAAATGGAATGGTTCAGAAGGAGACATCGTGTACCCATCTGCTGCTCTAACCTGCACAAAACCTCCTACATTGCAGATATTTCTTGGGACAGTGCCCAGCCTCTGCAAACCACTGTTCTGCAGCTGGGGCAGTGCAGAGAAACCAGACTGAAGTGTGAGTCACAATTTCATCATTTTAAAACGTCCTTTTGAACAACTTTTCATGCTTTCCTCTTCCTATTTAAAGGGTGAATCTGAAGAACCTAAAGATGCTTAAAACGTGAAAGGGAGCTGAAAAGCCCCATTTTCCTGCTGCATTACCGCACACCCTGCCCCGCAGCACAGAGCAGAGAACGCACCCTGGTGCAACGGCAGAAAATCAGGAGCGAGTTCAGCAGGAGTTACTGCTGTCGGTTCTGTGCCATTCCGTAAACGGGACTGAGGAAAACTCCAAGCTCCGGCTGCAGTGAGCAGTGGCTGCCATGGCCAGTAGCCAACGCCTGGTGGCACTCCCGCCCAGCGCTGCGGCCAGCACCGCTCCCGCATCGGCTCCCGCACGGGCTCCCGCTGCTCTCCGCTCGGACAGGTCACACGAGCATCTTACGTTCAATAAAATTAACAATTCCACAAAGTTCATTCAAACACTTTCCTGCTTTAACACTGACTTCACAAAAATACCCGGACCCCTCCAGAAGCCAGAAGTCTGGGTTTCTAAAGGGGAAAGCAGTGCCCTTGTTCAGACAGGGGTTTTGAAGGGCATGAAGGGCAGGGGAATAGCTCTGGAGAAAGAACGCAAGCTCCAGATGCCTCCTTCATCTTTCCCATCAGTCCAGATCACCCTACTTGGGGTACGTTTGCCTGCTGGCCAGGAGTCAAACACTAAATCCTGCTAGTTTGCCATATGACACTGAAATCTGCTTTTGATGACAAAGATGTTGCCCAACCCTACTTCGTTAGAATATTTTCCTTCCAAACCAAACTACAAGTACTAATCAGGATTTTCTCAAGCAATCCCAAATAATTTGTAATATCAGTGACTCTTGCAAACAGTTGAGTTTTGCCCTGGATGAGCATATTTGTGTACAAACACATGTATTATCCTTCAGTCATTATTTGTTCATTGTTTTTATATTATAACCATGCAGAAAAACTTTCTCAAGTAGGAAAAACAGTACTAGGAACCTAAAAGTTGAAACTATTCACAGAAATCATTTGTCAGACAATTACAGATTAATGGCTTCATTAAAGTCAAAGACTCCTTACAAGTGGATTTAATTCAGTATTCAGTATTCAGTATTTAATATTGTAATCAGTAACTCAGCCTTCATTTTTGCCTCCTCCTCCTCCAGACATTACTGTAGCTCACTGATCATCAGCTCCACTAATCTCTGTGCAGTCTGGCAGGAGGGGCAGGCTCTGTCCCCAGGACCCAAAACAATGCTGTCTGCTGCAGACCTTCAGGGTGAAGTCAGGATGGTCAGTCACAAAGCAGTAACACCTCTGCCAGTTTAAAGTCTGTTTATAACATTTTACTGTGCTAAGGTTAGTACTGGTAGCACTATGACTAAGGAGCACTATGACTTGGGAGCAGCCACCACCTCTCCATCCCCATCTCAGTCACTCCTTAATTACTGTTTTCCCATGCTACAGACCGAGCTCTTCCATCCATGTCATATTCGGTTCCCCAAATGCAGCATTTTGCCCGACCCTCTGCCATTGCCAGGAACCGTTTGCAATGCTGAGAGCAGGAGGGCTGGGAGTCCCAGCGCTCCCACTGCACTCCCTGCCCACTGCCCCACCCCGAATACTGGTGACTTTGAAAAACTTTGCATAAGAATACGGCCCCAAACAGTTCCTTGATAGCAAGTAAATCTTTCTAGGATGGGAAGAGAGGAGGAAGGACAAACAGCAGCACCTCAATTTGTAGGTCAAAAACAGGAGAGAAAAAAAAAAAGTCATTTCTTCCTCTGATATGAAAAGTTCCATTATACAGAAGTGGCAAATTGTAGCAAATTCTCTGTAAGCAATGACTAGCCAGAGGGACATGGCTTCCTCAGCAGCTGCTGAGCCACCTCAGCCTGCTCAGCTCACACATTTGTTCCCCTGACACACATGGGTCCCATCCTGCGGCCATCTGCTCCTCTGTCCCCCCGCCAGATGCTGTTCACAACACAGCCAGCGACCGGAGCTCTGCTGGCAAAGCACATGCTGACCACAGGTCCCACCCTGCCAGGTGTCCTCCTTTAGAGAACCAGAGCACATCTCACCGATATGTGCAGCTGACAATAGCTGAGGATTTCTCCCTGAACCTGCAGACTGCCAAGCAGAAGTGACAACCTGAAGCCTCCACCCAGGTCAGCAGGTGCTTCACCACTTGCAGGTGGCCCTGCTTGCACAGTCTTGGCCTGCTTGAAGGGCAGCAAGAGGAGGTGTCGCGCACCTTCCCAGACCAGCCAACAAGAATGTCTGTGAAGCTGCTGCTGCGATTTATCATGCCTTGGTGTGCAGCAGAGTAGGTGGCTTCCTGGCTGAGGAATGACTGTTGAAACAGGAGACAGGATGGATAGAGATTATATGAGTATGGATACTGAGGCTGCCCAAATGTCATTGCTAATTACTCCAGATTTGAGTGCCTGACAATTCCCCAAGCCTGGAGTATTTTGTCATTGCAAATATGACAAAAGCAGCGCAGACAAGCAGTGCACTGCCCTCCTCCTAACAGTACCATGATTGACATGAGCTCTGCAATTGCAGCCAGATAAGGATTCAGAGCAGCAAAAACTACCACTTTTGTGACCAATGCAGCCTGGACAGCAGTCAGAAACATGATGTTCATACCCAGTTCTGCTGCCTTCTATTACCCAACAGCAACCAACAGCAGAAGCAGAAGGCAAGGCTAGCAGGGAGCCACCAAGAAAGTCAACTGTGCAAAAGAGCTGGCATCAAGGAATACACCTAGAAAGCTAACAGAGGGCTAGACACACGGCAGTCAGAAATCCCAGGCAGCAAAGCTATGTCTCATGCTGACACAAAATCATTATCTCATTCTGTTGATTTGGCAGTGGCCACTTGTCACCTCACTGAGTAATCACATCTTGAACAGAGTCAGATCTGTCTCTCAGTACCTGCATGGATCTGGCATAACTGCTCATCAAGCCAGGCAGAGTGATTGCTTTGAGCAAGTGAAAAGAGTTGTACCCTGACTGAAGAGCCATAAAAGAGTGTTAGAACATAGCCATTCTCCTCTTCAGCCCTTACTAAAAGAGCTTTGAGTTAGCTAGGAAAAATAAGTGATTCTCTTCAACCCTAGTAAAACAATCTCCATAATTAACTCCTTCCCATAAATAGATGATTAAGCACCAACCATAATCAGAACTAGTTTCCTTGGATTTTGTCACAACATCTGGATTTTTTTGGATGTTGATGCAAGTACCTGGCAAGTAGACAAGGCAATCTATGGGCATAGCTGTGTATAATCCATCTGCTGTCACATCCATCACTACTGAGTGAACTGGAAGAACCACATGGCTTTTAAGAGAAGAGTATCTGGCAGAACATTACAGGGTCACCAAACAGACCTATGCAAAGCTGAATGTATTTGGTGTAGACATATTTTAGGAAGAAATTTGTGACTTACAAACAATCTGCACTAATAAAGCCTGTTTGCAAGAGGAGAACTCTGGGCTCGTATCTTAGCTGTGACACAGACATCCCTTTTCATCCCAGGTACATCATGTAGGTCCAGATTTTTGCTTTTACACATAAGGTGTTCAAAGTGGGACTCTCTTCTGAAAGATTATCTGGCCATTGTCTTCCCCTTCATGCACCACAGCAACTGTACATACAGACTATCCCCACATCATCACGAGGGTTATTTAATATGCATAAAAGCGTCCTGGATAAGTAACATTCTCTAATGCTTACACATTTTAATGATGAAAGCTTTAATACTATTCATTATTTTGCAGCACACTTCCAGGCACAAGAGATTTTTGCAAAAGATCTACAAAGACTTATAATTAAAACATCCTCCCCTGCACATATATACAGCTCTGCATAATGTATATAGTATTATTCCCATTGCAATTAACAGAGAACCTATAGCATAAAGCACGAGCAGAACCTTCATTTCATAGGTCACTGTGAGCAAGAGTGATGAGTAACACATTTGAGGGAGAGTTAGAGCAAGGCATTTGTGTATGCATCTGGAAGTTAAAATTACTATGTTAGGCATTTAAAATCCATGGCACAGTGACAGAGTATTTATTGCATGCAGAAAACAGTGGTGAAATATAAAGCACAGATTTTATTTTTATAAGATGCTAAATGTATGACCAATATACCTCATGTGGCTCCATATGGGATGGAAAAAGACTTGCATTTAGTCAAGGGACTCAAGTTTCAGTACTTTTCATTACTTCAATTCTGGCTCTACGAAATACGTTTATTTTAGCCATTCATACTACTTACATCAGACCTTTACTGCAGCTGCCCAAATTATCCCATTTTAGACCACAACAAATAATCAACACTCAGCTGTTTTTCTTTTTCTAGCTCTAAGATTAGCTTTTTTAATTTCTACCCACCTCTGATGTTTTGAGTCACCAGGTTCACAGGCCCCCTGGTTTAAATCCTTTACAGCACAGGAAAGGACTCGTGAAGAACACTCACTTCTACTTAGTATTTCTTTTGACTACTGAAATCTCATCCCAGGACAGTTCTGAAGACCCCAAAGAACAGATGAGTAGTTGACAAGCTTTCATTTCCATGACAGCAGCTGTTTGGGCTAATGCTCAAGGAATCAGCCTTGGAAGCATTCGTATGTAGAATTTAAACCTCAGAGCTGACACACTTCAAATGGGGCTAAACCGGGCTCCGATTAGGTAGAGAACAAAAAATAACATGCACAACCAAGGTTCTACACTGTATGTGTTTACACAGTGCATTTTATTTTGATCCTTCTCAAAGGTGCCTAGAATTGCAACACTATAAACAGGACCTACCTACTTCCTAGTCATCACTGAAGTGATAGGAGTTGTGGCTGCATAAGCTACTAAAAAGAATCACCATGACATGCCCCTAATGCACAGTAACGCAGGCAACTGTTTACAGGGTACTTGTCTCAGAGACTTGCTTACAAGGGGCAGTATTAAAGAGACAATGTCTCAAAACCTTTCTTTTTCTGCCAGGAAAGGAGAGGTCTTCACACACCAGCATTCACATGAAGACCCGTAATGAGCAAATTTTAGTCCAGAACTGCTATAAACTTTAGTTTAGGTCTCTGGATTTATGGCTAGGAAAAACCCTGAATGAACCCTAAATTTATTTATTGTTGAGACCTTGCAAAATCTATATTAATCCCAAAGGAGATGGGAAAGACTGAACTCCAGACTTCCACATCCACTGACTCTCAGAAACAGCACAAAGTGCAAAGCATCTTCAATGGCCCAGGAAAGCATCCTCGCATTCACATGCTGGGTATAAGGGTATTGTTAATGTGCTGCCTTCAGAAGTTAAAGTCTTCCTGAGGCTTCCTTGCTTTCTGAAAAAAGACAGGACGTTCATAAAGAGGATTCCTGCCTGCATCATTGTTAAGCACACAGAGTGTGCAGAAATTGAAGTTTATTGAGTCTCTTTCTTCTCCTCACTGCAATGAAATAGGAATCTTCTCTAGGTCTCTTATCAGAAGTATTTTGAGTGCAGATCCAAACTTCTGCCCATGCACACGTGCTAATGCATGTTCAGTGGCTGTTGGAGTCTCTTAACCCTGAGAGACTTTCCAATACTGCATGTGAAGAGGAAGAGATTGGTGCTGATTACATTCCCCCTCAAGCAAAGCAGATGAAACAGGAATCAGACTGTGACTGTCAGTCAGTGATTTTCCTGCTCTCTTCCAAGCACTACACAACTACTTATCATGCAAGGATAAGGCTTTCACTGAACATAAACACTGTGATTTCACTATACCCACATGTTCAGCTGCTCATTTCCCAACAGGCAGGACAGGACAGTCCATAGGACTCTGGAACATATATATTGCTCTAAGCGCCTCTAATCTGAGAACAAGGTTCCACCACTATGAGAGCACAGTTTGACATTATAATCTTTGGCCAAATGTTAAATCACAGCACAGTATATTGCAAGTGCTAAATAAAGATTTGAAGGCTGGGTTACAGGACCCTGAAGATGTGTTTATCATAGAAATGCTGGTGGGAGCCTAATTACAGTTATACTACTATATGCTGCTCTGCGAGGTAAGCTATTTAAGTCCTTTCAATAATGTTTTGCTGTAATGAGAACAGTTCAAGCTGCAATAGCAGGTTTGTGACATAGCAAACATTACAGCAGTTGATCTTTTTCCTTCCAATGCATTCATTTTAATAGTTTTTTCCCGCTGCTCCACCTATCTTTTGCCCCTGTCTCCAGAAAGCACAATTGCCTTTTTCCTGCCATTTCCAGTTAGTTGATTTTCAGATTCAGCTTAGATGGGCTTCACTCAATCTATCTTTTTCACATATCTCATTTACTTGAGAAAACTGAAGGGTTTTTATTGAATGCTGAGCATGTGATTGGGCTGCACCCAAGTAACTCTTTTCTGCTAGGTAATAAAGAGCTGCAACACTTCCCCTACCAGAAGCCTGAGAAAATTAAATACTCACTAGATATTTCTATAGAAGAAGCCAAAGGAAGGACTAAGTATGAGTTGGGGTCACCTAAAGTAACAATTTTCCCAGCCCTGACATCAGATAGTGGAAGGACAAAAAAAAGAATGAGGCATCTCCTCTGAGAACAGAGTTTGGACTTGCTCAGCTTCAAGTTTGTTTTCCCTTCATTCTGCTTTTCCAAACTAGGAAGTGTTCCTTCCATCCACCCTCACACACACATTTCTTCTACCTGACACTCTGATTTTTTCCAAACAAGATCCCACACCCATCTTCTTGTCACACCTTTATCCAGACACTTCTCTCACCCACACCTCCCCATATCTTTACAAGTAATACATGAGGTTCCTATCTAAATTAATAAAATCCTATCTGTCTTGTTTTTCTACAATTCTACTTCATGTCACCTAACTCAGGAATGAGATGCTTTCTATAGGGCAATAGAGCCTACAGGGAAATCAAACTCACTTCATCTACATAAAATTCACAAATGCCAGTGACAGTAGTACCTTCTGTAAAAGAACAGAGCATTATAGCAGACATTTGACCTGCAAAGAGCAGATCTATTCAGTGTCAATCAGCTTTAAGATTCAGATTGACTCATTTTCAATGGCAAGACATGATCTAAGCCAATTTGTATACAAATGTTACTATCAATTATCACCAACTATCCCCGGCCTCTAATACCATGTCTAAATATTAAGGTATTTTGCTTAATCCCATGTCTAGCTACAGCTGCCCTAGGATTCTGATTTTTCTTATGAGTAATCCTATTTTTCATGTAACAGCCTGAAGATCTGTCAAGTAATGGTAGATTATTTGCTCAACCAATTGAGCATCTTTTAATAAGGCATTCTAAAACACAGGTAATGATTGTAGGCCTACAATTCTCAAAAGAATAAATAAGGTAGCATCACTTGAATTTTTCTTAGCTTAGCAAAATACAGAAAAAAATACATTATTCACATGACAGCTTCATATTGTCTTGCATCTTTTTACATATTTTTTTTTTTTGAATTCACAATTAATTCCATTCAATGGCAGGAAGATAATTTTCATGAACTGATCACTTTGGTAAGAATTTTTGAGTGAATTAACCAGGCTTGGCTGTCTCTATGTAAAAAAACTTGAAATATTAAATGCCACACATAAAGGTATACTTTTACTGCAACCTGTGCAAGCTTTCAAACTCACATTCAAGCCCACATAAATAATGTGATATGCTCGGTTTCCCTGGGTTTCCCTATCTCTCACCCCCATTTCATCCATGCTGATTACAAGATCTTCTAGGAGAGCACCATGCAGTTCCCAGATCCAAGTTCACGCACAGCCTGCCTAAAACTTGCTTCAGGACAGATGGACTCTGCAAATAAATCTTTTCACCACAACATTAATGCCTTTCCAACAATAAAAGGAGTGTTTTTCTTTACTCTCCCTCATCTTGGAGATCCTGCCCCACAGGCTTACACCTGCAGGAATTTAAATGCAGCTAGATACTGGTTTCCAGTAAGTGTAAGATCTACATCAAGTCCCTCACATAGGACAACTAAAGGGAAAAGAAACAAAGAGCATGTACCAAAAATCCTAAGTGGGTGGGGCACATTTTCATTTTGTTGTCAGTTCACATTGTCAGAAATAAAATGATTTTGAAAGTAATAGAAAATCAGTGTAATAACATTGTCCTCAGCACAGCTCTAAAATCCATTTATGGGACCCCCACCAGTAAAGCACATATATAATTACAACTGAGGCTGTATTTAGCTCCAGACTAAACACCATCATGAGGCAGTGTGTTAAATAATGCATTTCCCTAGTGCTTTTTACTGAATATGTGATCATTTCATACATTAAATTTATTGGTTTAATTTATTGTTTTGATAATACACTCTAGTAGCCTCACAGCTGATGTGCACACACTTTTTGAAGACCTCAGTGAAGCAGGGAGTATCTGCAGCCCTGAGAAGCCATCACTGATACATAAAAATTTCGCTGTGCTTCAGCTGCACTCTCCCTGCTTCACCTGGGACTTACACTAAACCCCACAGAATCAGCAGTATTCAGGGAAACAAGGGCCTTGATGCTCCACCAACACCGCAGCCTCATTGACTCTACAATTTGTGAAAAGGTTTATCCCCTGGACTCTTGGCAACAACCATGTCATAGTCCACACTGTTACTTCTAGGTGGATGCACAGGAAGAGTGAGCAAGCAACAACTCTGGTCACTCTGCTGCCATTATCACCGCAAGGGATGCTGTCTCAACATATACAAATATAAACAAGGGCTTCCTATCTTTTTATAGCATGCACCAACTTTCTTCATACCTTTCTTCTTTTTCAGAGACAGTCCCTATAGATATTCACAGATATTTTTTGCCTTTTAACTGGAATGAATTTTTTATCAGTATTTTCCATGCCAGATGCACATGTGTGTCAGCTGGCGTTGGATTTTATGTTGCCAAAATAACAGCAAATCAACAAAAGGCAGCAATCAGAGCCATGATTACAGCTATTTTCTGGACAGTTATCATGGGAATATCTTTGTCAATTTAATATGACATTTCAGAGCAGGATGGAGACATGTATCTTCCAAAGTGTGGTCATCAGAAACTGGCTAGATAAATTGATTTTGCCCTCTCTATATTTATTCTCTCTCTGTTATTAATGTTTTTGTATTTACAACACAAGAAACATATCTTCCTTATCAGGACAGCAAATGGATCTAGAACTTCAAAATCCACCTGCTCTTTTTCCTTCTTAAACCCTGGCAGTTTACAACCAATCTTTCTGGTGGTACAATCTGCTACAAATTGTTTCATAGTGTTTATCTCAAAATCTGGTAGTCAAAAGCATGTAAAATCATTATTTATATATATAGATCTATAAAAATACATACACCTTTTCAATGGTAAGATTTAATATCTCTTTGGCTTTGGTCTTGCCTCGTACTGTAGTACTGAACTAAAAGTGTTCTCTTCATTTTTGGCCATAGGTGTTACTTAGAAGACTGACATGCAAATGAATTTATTATGTATACCATTGTATAAATAAAATCTGAACACAGCAGATTTACATTTCCTTGTGCACCAGCTAAACTTTCTTCATTCCCCACATAGTGGCAGTTGCAGCTAAAATACAGCAGATGGCCCCAAAATCAGTTTACCATTGACGTTACTGTTGTCGATTTCCCCTAAACACTGCCACATTACCAACCTAGCAGGAGCTGAACCTGGAGTTTTGCATTATCCATAGTGAGCACAGATACAGAGAAATAACCAAGAGGTGATATGTAGATGAACACACTAGCTGAACTTTTGGAACCTGACTTGATAACATGCAGTGGTTCTTGCTGTGTCACTGCAAAAACCCTTACAGTTACTTGGTGGCATCAATAATCCCAGAGTACACAAGATTTAGCCTTCCTGATACATTCCAAAACCTGAATAATCATGTTAGGTTTTCTTAATTAAAAAAAAAACAACAACTGGTTCTCAGACTCATTTACAGTGTCTCACACAGTATCTAGAGGCAGAAGGCAGCACAGGTTGAGTCCTTTTCCTCTGCAATGATGGGCTGAGTGAAGGTGACTTACTCTCAGAAATAATAAAATGGGCTCTTGAGTGCTTTTTTGGCACAGGCGGGGAATACTGTGAAGTAGTTTTAGCTTAGCTTGGAAATCAGCAGTTCATACTATGATTTTATTTAGTTTTGTTCCCTCTGTGTGCTCATACTCTTAAACACAGGCCATCACCAGTGGAAAAGACAACGATGCTGACTTGGGGTGCTGACTGAAGGCACCTCCCACAGGCCTGTGCTCAGTTGTGCACCTGCAGCCACAGCCGGAACACACAGCCTGGGGTAATACCACGGGGAGAGAAAACAGATGGGACAGATCTTCTGTCCGTGTCCCTCACATCTTCATTGTTGGACAGTTTTTTGTTCTACCAAGACAATCATCCTTATCCCCCCCCCTCCCCCAAACCAAAGGCCTTTTAGATATACAATAGCTAAAATACTATCAGTGGTAGTGAAAAACCTAAAATGAACTGGAGGAGATAGAATTTTTGCCTTCATTACTTTTCCACACAACCAAGCTTATTCTGTTGGGAAGAGATCAAGGTAAGGTACTGGACTCAAACTCTTGCTGCTGTACAGAAATGCATGAGTAAATGCCATATTACTGGTGCCTTACGCTCCCAGTCATGTCAGCACTGGATCACACCCTTGCTTCTGATGCCAGATGATCTGAGAGCAAAAATACAGGCATCTGGGACAACAGCTTTTTTTTCCTAGTGCACTTGCTTACATTGTTGTGTAGAAGATCTCAAAAGCTAACTGCTGGGACATATAAAAGAAAAAGACTTAATTACTGTAGCCAGAAATTCCCAAAATGAAGAATTCTTTTCACGAATCATGAGGACAAGGCTCCATTCCAAATCCTATCAGGGTAAATGGAATAATTCATTTACAGTATTTAACAGATGCTCATCTTGAGGACACTTCATAGACCTGTGCTACCTTGGCACTTGTTTTTTGTTAGACCTCTGAAACAAAGTAGGATCGGACCTAACTGACACTTTGGACAGAAATCTTCACACCATGACCATGTGTATATTTTAACCTTTAATGACAGCTAGTTACTGATAAGAATTTTCAACAGTATGAATAAAGCAGTCCCTAAAATACTAATCTGTTCCAAGTAACAAAGTACAAAGTATGTACTGAAATTTTAAAAAAACAAACTAACTAACTAATTTTCAAGCTAACAACAAAAACCCCCCAAACAAACAAAAAACACATCAAATATAAAAAACCAGTAAAGCCTAGTTGCCCTTTGCTTTCATTGGCCTCTGTTTGACAGTCAGTACATTTTCAGGTAAACTAGGGCAAATGTGGATTAATAACAAAGCCATGCTTATCTGCCCAGCTTGTAATGTAACGACAGCAAGAGTGGCAGAGACACAATCCAGCAGCATGTGTTCGTACCATTTCACTTTTTCTATTGGCCTTTTGATAAAAGTCAATTGTCCTTTTAAGTACTAAGGAGCACAAAAGTGTCCTTTGTGATTACAAGTCCATAACTCAAGCAGCCTGTGACTTCTTTCCCCTTCAATTCCTTGCTTTTTTCCCCACTGAAATTTAATCATAATTTCCCCCTTCAGACAGAAGCCAGTTGTACTGGCTTTTGCTCACCTATACCCCAGAGCAGTCATTCACAACTGCTCCTTTATAATTTTATCCTCAATTTTGAGAATATCTTGTTTTGTCAAAAGGATACACAAAGGCTGACTAGAAATTGATGCAGCTAATCTCTTAAATATGGTCTCACTCACCAACCTTTCAAGCACTGCAGCAACCCAGTTCATCTGATTTCTTTTTGATATCTTTTTGCTGGTTTGTGCCACACTATTGTTTGCTCTTTCCACTACATTAAACACCATGCCCAAGCTGTCAGAGATAAAGTTTTATCCTAAACCCCAGTACAATCTTTTTGTATTGTATAACCCTGAGGGTCCATTCCTTTTCCTTTGCTTTCCTCTGTTCCTTTTGTCCCTAAGCCCACCTTACATTTCTTTGCGAATGAATTGCATAAGCCACTTAGCTAACCTGGTTTCCCACCTCTCCAAATCATTCATCACTGTGATGCTTTCCTAGCAAGGACTCTCGAGGTTTTAAATTAATTGCCAGTTTGCTTATCCTACTGCATGTTTATTTCCACAAGTTAGACCTATTAAACAAGGGACTATGTTCCATCCTTACTTTAACCATTAATAAAATATATGTCTGTCTTCATAAGTGGTGCCAGTCTGTCATGCTACAGGGAGAAACACAACCTGGAGATTCCTGATATATTTTTTTAAACAGTTTCATATAAAATCTGGCAGCTTTTGAATCATCCTCCATGCAAGCTCTTTTCTGTCACTAGTTTATGCTTCTCACAGCAATTCCTCTCAGGCAGGAGCCTCCTCATTACATAAGGCTGAGCACTACTTCCAGGGCCTTATTTCACCCTCCCTTCTGCACACGTAATGCCAGTGAAACCAGGTTTGAGTCACACCACTCACTTCATGAGCCTGAGGGTACCTCCCCAAGCTTTTGTTCTCCAGCCTGCATCTCTTCCTTACTATTATGAAAAATGTTCACAGTTCCAGCGAGGAGCTTTGTGCCTTTGCATATTTATAAATTTTTTACCATCTTCCAGAGGTCCTACAGATTCACAAACACTTCATAAATAAAATAGAGATACTGGTTTGTGTATTCATTAGTAAAACACAAAAGACAATGAATTACAGGGTTTGTACTTCACCAGAGTGCACTAAGTATTTCTTGCTAGTATACATTGGTTTCAGAAAGACAAAACCTTTTTTGGTCACATACGTATTTTCTTCCGCTGCCATGCTGTTTTTCTCTCATTTGTACTTCTGGTTTAGGTTGACAGCTGTATTGCCAGATTCACATGCTTGCCTGCACTAATAATGATGAGGGTATGCCTTTTTTTCCCAGGAGGTCTCTATCAAAAGCCTCTTTTAAAAAGATTATCAATAGTAAATGGCAAATATTTTACTTTAGTGTCCATATGCAAAAAATAAGAAAAAAAAATCACAAAATTCCAAACCTCCACAAGGGTTACACTGATAGCAATCTTTCAAATAGTCAAGAAACTAGTTTGCAGTGAAGCTTTCTTTCATTTCTTTCATTTCACTTTTCTCCTTCCCCATAACACCTGATGTGCACAAGAGGGCCTCTGTGCCTCAGCGAGTTCTGTCTGTGCAGGATGTGCCCTCTGCACCAGGGAACCAGTTTTCAAATAAGCTTCACCCCCGAGACCACAGATACCCCTCGCCCTAGGAGCAGCTATCAGTGTTTTATGGGACTACAAGTGGATCTTATCATCCAAACGCAGGAATTTTAGCTCCAAGTAGGACACCTACGTCAAAGAGCAGACCTACAACATACAAAGTGTTTTGTAATGTTCTGACGTGCAGATTTACTATTATTACTAGTGGTAGTGGTGTTATCTAATTTTAATGCTATGTATGACATAATTCAGTATTTCTTTTTATATATTTGCAGTTACGTATCTCCAGGGACACACGTTACAACCGGCCATCTTTAATTCCAAAAGTACCATTAGAATTTATGATGAATTCATACAAGGACTCACGGAAACAAACACTGAGACTGAATTCACTGTCAGATGCTTTAAGGTCCTTGAAAGGTCAATACAAAATAAATTACATAATTAACTGTAAATTTAATTAAGGAGTCACAGAATGAGAGGGAAAAGAACACTGAGATCACATTTTCCATTCTACATCCTTAAACATTAACTCAATTGGCAGCAGGAAGATTGAAAACACAGACAGACAGATAGGGGAAATATTATGGGCTTTTCAATAACAACCCTGGACCAAATTATTTCCTAGTGTGTACACAGATATTCAAAAAAATACATATGTACAGAAGGCAACAACAGTGTAATTCACCATCTGCCTCAAAAATCTCCAAGCAGGTGAATAAATAAGGAACTGAACTTGGCCCAAATCCAAAGCCTAAGAGCATCTTTTGTTCCATAGAAAAAGAGGGTTGGTAGCTTTAAAAATAAGAAAAGCAGCCTCTGAGAATTTGGGCAAGACATAAAATTCCTACAGAATACTTTCTTGACATAGCTACTATAGAAACAGAATGACGAGCTTCTTCATTCTAGTTCTCATTTCTTTACTTGGCATGTAAAAGAACACAACGTCTGCCTTTGGGTCTTGGTGCTGCTGTAAAATATTTTTTATCAATATGTTCCATCTGTATTAATAATTTAAAATTATTTTCCTCTTGGCAGATTTCACACTTAAAGAACGAAATCATTTGATTTAAACCTTTGGAAAATATTTGTCAAAATAAATTTACCTGCCCTATAAATGCTAGCTGGAAAATACTATACAGTAACTTTATATATTTAAAATTCCATCCTTTTCATCAAAACAGCTTTTAGCACAGGGGAATTTCCTTTTGTTAGTAATTCTACAATAACTCCAAATCAAAAAAAATCTTTAGGATCTTGCTGGGAATTCATTTTACTTTGATTATATTCAAATCCATTGCTTGAAAATCGCTAACTTGAAAACTGAAAACTACCTTCACCCTGTGATTTCTTAGAAACGTGATTTAGTGAATATTAAATACACAAATTAATTTAAAAATCTAACCATTCATCCTAACCCTTCAGAAATTCCATTTACAACAGATCTCAAAAACCATAACTGACTTCATTACTTTCCATCGCCCCTGCTTGAAAGACTGCAATAAAAATGGAAAGAAAACTACGAAAATGAGGAAAGTAAAATGTGGGCACTGGTACAAGAAATCCAGAAGTATCGCAGGCAAACTGGCCTGAACAAAGGGAATCATACAGATGTTCTGCTAAAATCCAAGGTACAAGATGCAGGTAGTACCTCCAGCTCTTCTGTTCAAATTACAGTAAAATGCTTGCCTGGATGAGGCTAATCCCACTCACACAAGTATCTCCATCAGCAGTGAAACAATTTCTTGCATAGGGCAAAGAGGAGCTGCCTTGAACCTGATTTCAGCCAGAACTGCTCCTCTTCAATTTAAATTCCACGGCAAGCATGCTCATCAATGTCAGCACAGTACTTACATTAAACAACATACTGCGACACCAACATCAGAAAGTATACATTGCTTACAGCCATTAGATTGAAAGTTAAAAGGGTCTTTACTTCTGCGAAAGAGCTTAATGTGAAACCGGTTATTTAACAGAAAAAGACTTTCCAAAGCACCCTTCTGAAGGGGCTCAGGTCATCTCAGCAGGTTCCAACACAAACACAACGTATCTTTCCTGTGAGAATAAGAAACTGAATCAAAATACTCACGAAGAGTGATATGCAAAAAGTACCTATTCAGATTCCTGCCTTCCTTCCACTGCAGTGATCATCCCCCTTGCTCAGCACTTGAGAAACCACATCTGGAGCATTATGGCCACCTCTGGGCTCCCCAGTACAAGACAGATACTGGCACACTGGAGTGAGTCCAGTGGTGGGTAACCGAGATGACCAGGGGACTGGAGAGGACAAGGAGAGACCAAGCATACTGGATTTTTCAACCTGGAGGAGGCTTGGGGCAATCTCATTGCTGCCTTTAACTACACATCCAGAGGGTACAGAGAAGATGGAGGGAGACTCCCCTCTGGAGATACAACAATAAGAGGCAATGGATACATGTTACAACACAGACAATGCTGATCAGATATAATCAAAAAAAATCACCGTGAAGATAGTTATCACGGGAACAGAAGCCAGAGAGATTTGAGTTTCCCACCTTGGAGATATCCACAACTCAACTGGACAAGGCTCTGGACCTCCTCTAACTGGATCTTCTTTTAGTCAGAGGATGGACAAATAGACTTCCAGAAGCCATTTCCACTTTACAATGTTCCACAGCTCTGTGAGATCAATGGCAAAGGTCTTCAATTGAATGATGGGACAGCAATAATAATTAGTGCATAAATTTAAGCCAACAAATATCAAGTTTGTACTGGTGCTCCGTTCTTTAATGGAAAATGATGTTAAAATATCTGAAAAAGTTTCAAAAATTTTGCTGCTTTTCACAAAAATTAGGCATTAAGATTCTCTGTGCCAAAATTACTTTTTTCATATTTTAAGTAAGTTTTTGAGAAGGCAGAATGTTTTGGGTTTTTTTCAAAAGAGAATCATTTTAAATTTTTTCCTTCGAATTCTTTTTATCTTCACTATATTTCAGAACACAGCAAGCTGTATAAGCATGAGATGATTCCTATTAGATTCCAGTCCCTTTCTCTGACCCCTTGTTTTCAGCAGCAAGCACAGATTTAAACTGCCTGACCCACCACACAGTGGAAATTTCCAGCAAGGTATTCCCTTAGTCCATGTCCTGGTGTAATCTCAGAACCAGCAGAGCACTGGGAATGCCCAGCACTTCTGGCACTGCTGGCCTAGCACAGGTGCAGGGCTGGCTGAGCCAGCTCAAGACCTGGCCAAGTAACATGAAGGCAAGTGTATCTGCACACAGTTGGTGATGAGACCTCTACAGCAGCTATCACTGAGGAAATCTCACCGCTACTAGATCAATGCTATTACCACTGACAAGGCACAAAATTTTCTGCCCAGAAAAGCCTTTCCTGTTCCCATAAACAATGATTAATCAATTTTGCTAATCCTGAGGCATTTTATCTGAGACTAATTGTATAATCCATCTGACATTTATTTCATTACCACTTTTTCCATAAAAAAGATACGATGAACAGTATCCCCCAAGCGCCTCGTTACTAATACATAAAAATAGTCAAAAAGAGATCTCATTATAGGAATAAAATTTATTTTGCCTTACAAAAATTGGCTGTCACAAGAAGTCTACACAGGTGTCACAGCAGCTACCACACGTAAGCATCAGTTCAGCACTGAGCTCCAAGAATCTCACATGAAACCACAGGAGACGGTAAGCTGAGCTGGGGAGGTCTGTCACTTCAGCAGACTGTACTGATGTACGAGTTTATAATGAAGTCCCTAGATTGAGGAAAATGTTATCTGTCTGCAGCAATGGTTTCTCACTGATTACCCCTTATCAGCAAATTGGGAAACACCTACTGAGGATGGCAGCTTTGTACAGTTGCATCCATAAGGAATGCCATTCCAAACCTTACTCGAATGTACTTGAGCTCCTCTTCAGTCATGGTCCCTATTTCTAAAGGCTGGGAAAAAAACTTTCTTGAGAAAGTGACAGAATTCAGACTGGTGACACAGGCCATAAACCATCTGTTTTGCCATTTCGCTCCTCCTTGTTCTGTGATGCTATGAGAAAGACAAGCTAACCCAATGTAAATAGACGTGAGCAGCACAAATTCCGATTATTTTTTATCTTTGTTCCAGCTCTCCCAAATACACTCCGTAAACAATCTCCTATGTAATAAATCATTTATTTATGGAAATTTCTCCTTAACACAAATACTGAAACAGAAAAGCAGACTCAACAAAATTAAACCAATAACAATGTAAACTCCTATGGTATCACCCTGACACAGCACATCACTGCTGAGGTGCTGCACCAAGTGTGCAAACGAGTCTGGCCTGAATCCCAAAACACATCCAAGTTTCATTCTGGTGCAGAACTGAATGAGAAAAACAGGAATCCCAAAAAGCTGAAAACCACATGGGATAAAAGGGTAAAAACTGGCCCATCTCCATACACGTGATGCAGTCTTGGAAATGAGTGGTGTGAGCAAAACCTACAACATTTAGGTTCAAGATGAGCACGCTGAGTAGTGGTGAGTATCAAAAAAAAAAATTTTTTTTAACTGTGATGTTGTTTCTGCAGGCTTTGATGGATCACATGTTGTGCATTGTGTTGTCTAACCCAGAAACAAATATTCTGTGTCTCACCTCAGGTACAGGTATCCCTGAGTCATAATGAAAAATACTTGCAAATTTCCAGTAAACCTTCATTTCAACTGCCTTAGTATCACTTAATGCTTGCCTGCATTTAAAGAAAAAGGTGATCAATGACAGCAGATATAATCTTACAGAAAGACCATAGAGCTTTACATCCACCCCAAACTTCATTACAACTCTGAATCCATCATTACTGAACCAAAGAGAATTTAAACAGGCTAGATATTGACAGCCAAGTTGTTCCAGTGTGAGGGAATCTGCTCTTCGGACTGCAAAGCCACCCAGGGACATGGAAGCAAAGGAGGCTGCCCATATATTTGTAGAGGATCCATTTCCCTGTTCCTCACTCACAAGCAGTATTAGCGGGACCACTACCCAAGTGCCTGCAGGGCTAACACACACACAGGAGAAAGAAACTACCAACAGAACTCGGTTCCTACAAAACCCCAAACTGCTGACAGAACATGCCCCAAAAGGCTTTATTTCTTGCCCAAGCAGTTAATGACACGCTCTCCTCAGAAGCAATCAACCAATTACGAAGGCTCATGTGCTTCAGTACCCGCTGCAACCCTGTTGCCTCTGTCTCGAGCACCACCAGGGCGTGCATCATTCACAATAAAATCAGCTCCGAGATCCCTGGTGACGAGCAGATCTTACTATCGCCAAGTGGGTTTAGCTCTTACTTGGGACTACGCTCTCCTCCCGACGCCCACCCAGCCACAGCGAGCATTGCCCCCGCACTGCCCAGATGATCCCGCCCGTCCCCGCGGGTTCGTGCCCAGGCAGTTCCCTCCCTTGCAGCCCGAGTGCTGGGCTGGACTCGGCTCTCAAGAGCTGAAATCCGCCCGCAGCTCCTCATCCCCGCAGCAAACCCCACCGCGTCCCCAACGCTCCCTCCCCTTCCCTCTCCCCGGGGGCTGCAGGAGCGCGGGCAGGGAGCGGAGCGGGGTTCACTCCCGGAGCTGCCTCAGGCGAGGTCAGGTCCCCACCCATGGGCAGCCCCGAGCAGCCCGGCCGCCGTGCGGCCTGCGCC
>VZRW01001045.1:336256-388583 GCA_013398125.1 Aegotheles bennettii | reverse complement strand
TCCGGGCCGAGCCCCAGCGTCGGGGGCGAGCGCGGCGGGCAGAGCAGTGCGGGGGCAGCAGCAGGGACCGGCCCCGGGCACAGGGCTCTGGCCGGGTGCGAACCCCGGGCTCCAGCCCAGGGTGCGGGCGGCTGCGGGACCAAACCAGCCCTCTGGACACATCCCAAACACGTTGTTATTTAGGGCACGTTTACTCCTGTGCGTTTTGTTGCCTGCGAGTATAAATCTCTGAAGTGCAAGTTATAAATATTAAAGCTTAAATGCATAGGGGGGAGTCCGTGTATCAGATTTCAGAATAAATTTATCCCAGCGCAGGTTGACACGCACGCCTGGCGTGTTCGAGATGCACTTCCACAAACCAGGGGCCAGTTCTTGTTCTCCAGCGGTAGGTGCCTGCTCCAGGGACCGGGGAAGGACCTAACAACAACAATTAGCATATTTATATAACAGCGTTGGGTTTACAGGGGGGTTTGAGTGCGAGAGGCATTAAAGTCGTATGTAATTTCCTGAACTGGAAGTATGAAGCAAGGACTTGTTTGTTTTTTTCACCCCCATTCAAGCTACATCTGTGCATGTATTCAGAGCCCAAAATGTCTAATCCTGCCCGAGAGAGTGGGTGCACGTTAGCAACACCATGTGTCTTCAACTGACATCTGGTTGCAAAACAAAACCAAACTGCTATTAAGGACCTTTTCTTCAATTTTTCCCTTCTTAGTTCTTTTCTTCCATCTTCCTCTCATCTCTGGAAGCTCCATCCGTATTGGAATAGGCAGCAATTATTCCCATCTCTGTAAGTAGTCTCTCTTCTTTTTTTCCCCCAAACTGCATTAACGGCATGCCTTGCGGTCATGTACAGCTGTAGGAATATTATATTTAAAGTCCTCTAGCAGATAAACATCAATCCATTAAAAAGCAAATACCTTCCTGACTAGGAAAAACAACTGAGTTAACAGAAATGGACTTAACCTTGTGATCTCTGTACAGACAGAACTCACAGAAATGAGTGAGAGAATTGTCTGAAATGAAGAACCATAAAATCTTCTGTCAGGTACAAGTACTTCAATATTTAATTTTAAAAAAATATCCCCCTTTTTAGCATTTTCTCCCACAATAACAAATTAGCACATAGCTGCTAAAACTGATTTACAAATTGAGCACACTGACATCAGTCAAAATTTATATCATTTTGGCACTCAGTAGTGAAACAAATGTGGCTAAAAATTACTTCCAGTCATTGAAATAAAACAGTTCCTGACATTTTACTTCCTCCTACTCTCCTTTTTATGACTGACTATTGTAGTTATTACATGAAAGTTTTTTGAAAAGGAAATAAAACATTATAGGAGCCAGTTCTGCCCATGTCACTTGTCCTGTTCTCGCAGAAAACCACATGCATGCAGGGAAGCAGAGTAGCATGTCCAATCCCTTAGATGAAAGAATGTGCAATGATAAAAATACACGCACGACAATGAAAACAACCAAGATATCTCTCTAAGTAAGTGCTACATCTCAAGAAAAGCCATGCTGAAATGTTGTAACTAGATTATGACTTTGGTAACAACTATCAAGCTAAGATGTCCATTAGGGGTGAGAAATCATACGATTAAACCTGAAGTTTAAACAAAGAGGCAAGGTCATCTTATTTACTTTGAAACATACTTAAAGGAACAGCAATGTCTGGCAGCTACTGCCATTCACAGACTAGAAATATTATCAAGCGTAATGCTTGCTGCCACAATTTACCAACTTGGAGAGATTATTCATGGTGCCAAGACCAGTTTCTGTCAACACTAGGTGTTTGTAGGATCTAACCCTAAGATAACTTTGGTAACTAGGAGTAGAGTTTGGTTGGGAAAGCTGAAGACAGTGCAAAACCAAGTAACTCCTAGAAAAACCATGTTAAAGTTGAGCTCAAGAACAAGTGCAAAATTAGTAACTGCTGATTAAAATTGTTCACCCTGACTACCTCTGGCTATCTAACAGATGACCAACTGGCATCACCCAAGTCATAGAAAATACAGAATAACAAAACTGACAGGAAACTGTAAATGCTTACATTAGTATAGCTACATGTGGCAGTCTACTCATTCACTAGCAAACTGCCTGAAAAAAATACTTGTAATGTGCTTATGTTGTTACAGGTTACAATTGCAAAGTTACTGTTTAGATTATTTTTCCACAGAGCTGTTGGTTTTACATTATGCACGGAATGACATTTCATAGCACTTCATTACGTATGTAGCCAGTATATGTTTAGTTTGGGGATTCATATCCATAATTTCTTATCCATTCTTGGCTTTTCATGTTCCTTGACCCTTAAGCTCAGATTTCTTCCTGCCATTGCCATGAAGAAGTGGTCTCTCTGGGAGGTACAAGACAACTTTGTATTGCATCAACTTTGGATTAGCAGAGTTTTGTAATAGAACTGTTGCAGCAAACAGTTCAGAGTAGTCTGAGTATTGCCCTAATTTCCAGATGGGTGCCTGTGTCTCTTCAAAATTGTGTTCTTAAGACAGTATTTTTGTTTTACTTTGGCCTTAACTGAGTACAGTTCAACCAGGCCCAATGTTCTGCCCACCTACAAAAGGGCTGTTGTATTTAATTACTGTAATGCCTAGACTGTGAAACGTTCTACTGACTGTAACAGGTAATATTAACACAATACCAGGTGGGCAATAGTAAAAAAAAAAACAAAACACATAAACAAAACCCAAACCCAAACTGTGTCTTGTATTACGCTTTTACAGCAAAGATGCAAAGAGATGGGTGTTAACCCAGGCTGTTACTATGTACTACTGGAAGGAGACTACATGGTGGATTCGTCAGCTATACAGAATTTGTGTATGCCTTTTACTAGACCTGTTTACTCTCCCAGCACTGAATTTCCTAAGCAAGTGCAAAGGCCCAAGAGCAGGACAAAAAAAGTCAAAAATAACTCATTGTCATCAATATTTTCTAGATATATAAATCATTATTAATCAGCAGCCATGAACTTCAGTGTTTGTCATACTTAAATGAAGGAGGCCCAAAACTGTCAGAGAAGTAAAAAGGCAGACAAATGGTTCTACCCAAACTCTCTCCCCTTCCTACATGGCACTGCCTCTTCCACCTCCCCTCAGCAGTTCTGAGACTCATCTCTGAAGATGTGGATTTTAAGCACAGGTAAAAACAAACAAATCAACTGATTTTTCAATCAGTTATCCAGATTGCCAATACATATCAACTGTTATAAAAAGACAGTTCTTGTACAACTATTAAGTGACTATACAGTTATGTATTTAAATATTAGTAAATCTTTATGGTAACTGTATTGAGCTGCCTCTGCTGTTACATCTAAGAGCACAAGGAATGTCCAGAGACGTGTAAAATGTTCACTTGGATGCATGAATCAGGAAAAACAAAACTATAAAATACACAGACAGGAGTTTAAAATCCAGCATTTAAACTCCCGTGTTACAAACTTTAGATCTTACAAACTTACTTCTACTAAACAGAATTATCTCACAAAAATCAAGAAGGAGCAAAAGCATTCATATTGTGGCTCTCTCTTCCTGCACGAAAACCCACCTAAGCCAGGCACGGGGACATGCTTGCTACAAAGGAGAAGTGCAGAAAATCCTGATCCCAAAACCAGTAGGTCCTTGAGTAGACACTTTGGATGCTGTCCCTCAGCATTTGGCTCACACACCACAACAGCACAGCTGGCTGCCAGCTGCATTGTCATTGACTCTAGCACTGCTAGCTGTGCTCAAGACCTCAGAACAACAGTGGAAGGTTGAACAAACTTCTACTCATAAACAAGGAAATCCTTCTGTATGCAGCAAAAATTAAACACTTTCTCCACTGCTACAGACCAGGGAGTCTGTAGCTCTTGTTCTTGATGGCAAAGCCTGTATTTTTCCCAGAACAGTCTCCAAACTCAGCTAGTTTAACAGTTTGTCTAGAGGCCAGTACTCAATGAACATATGCACTCATATGCACAGGTGAAGCCCCATGTCTCAGCTCAAACAGGTGAAGAAACTGGGTGAT
Organism: Aegotheles bennettii; assembly: GCA_013398125.1. Taxonomy (NCBI): domain Eukaryota; kingdom Metazoa; phylum Chordata; class Aves; order Caprimulgiformes; family Aegothelidae; genus Aegotheles; species Aegotheles bennettii. Next base: position 384,554 of record VZRW01001045.1, on the reverse strand, counting down.
TTTGGGTCTGCGCAAGTATCTTATAGTGGTTCTGTTGGCTGCACCAAATTTGAGATATACAGAAAGACAAGAGATGCTCCAAGCATGACAGCTTTGCTGTGAGCTGGTGTCCTAGAGAGAGTACATTATGCCAGGAAGTCTGAGTGACAGACTGATAGATGTGAACCAGGACTCCTGCACCCTGCAGCAGTGTATTCCCTTGCACTTGTGGGATGCCTTGAGAAGTGTCAGTGATGAAAGCACCAATATTACCACCAGTCCCTCTCTTCTCTAACAGAGATGCCAGAAACCATGTATATCTGTGATGCCAGGCAGAGGGAAAAACATGCTCTAGTTGCCCCCTCTTCTCTAAGTGTAGAGCAAGGTTTACTCCCCAGAATAATCTGCTCTTCATTTTCCTTCACTGATTATTTTTCTCAAAGTGTGCGTGTTTTCTGAAGGCATCCGTCTCTCCCTATGGGTTTCCATGTTGCACTTCAGGCTCTAACAATTCCCACTGTGCAGAAGGATATTCAAATACCTCCAGAACCACACCTCAGAATTTTTTGTTCTTCTCCCCTAGTAAGTTCTTCTCTTTGTTCTTCTCCCCTATCCTGCTCAGTATCTTTCTGACGTCAATTTATTTTATGACTGCTTGAAGTCATCTGTTGCAATCAAGAATGATTTTTTCACCTTTTCATTTATCCATAATAGGATAGTATCCGTTTCTCTCCAAGCCTGATAATTTCTCATCTTTGTTTATGAGGATGTAGGCTGACAACTCCAAATCGTTCATTTCCACTGTAACTACTGACTTAGTGCTTTAGTTTCGGCAGCTTCTCCCAACTCCTACCTCCCATTCCCCATTTATTTATTTTATTTTTTTAGTGTAGAGAATAATAGATTAGAATTCGTTCCTATGCAATTACTATGCAGAAATACAGATTAGAATACAACCTTTCTCCCTATCAAATAAATAGAAATGAAGGGCTTCTCATCAAACTGGTACAAGCGCCATACTGAGAAACCTCTCAGGGAAGAGTAGTGGGGAGATACAGGGGTGCTGAGCACTATCAGCTCTTGCAGTCTGACCTTTCATTTTTATATAAAGATTAGAATCATAGAATCATTATGGTTGGAAGGGACCTCCAGGGTCATCAAGTCCAACCTTTATCCCATTATATTCCATTAAAAGGTGAAAAATATCCAGATTGTATTTAAGGTATATGTTCAAGCACCTAAAAATGCAGTAGATGCCCAGGCACCTTCATGCAGAGCATCTGTCAAGGAGAGGTGGACACTGAATTGATTATGAGCTTTTGTAAATCTCTATGTTCAGCTGTTTTGAAAATTTGGCCTGAATTTCAGAGCTGGCAGAAGCAAGCAATTCAGTTGGCTTTGACAGCATTTCTACAGACAGTGATTTTAGCTCCAAGACTTAATACGCATCTTGCTAGAACTTCCCGAAATCCCTCAGACTGTTTTTAAAAATCATGACATTTTATGACATTGAGACAGTCTTCGAGGACCTGTGTGAAGGTAGTTCACTGAGGACATTCCAGCCAAAGCCACTTGATCACTGTCTATTCTTAATGCAAATGGTCCTTCTGTGACACTTTGTTCTTCGGCCTCTAAGTTTCTTATCTTTTAATTGCTGTTTTTAGTTGCAAGCTTGTTAATCCCTTTGCTTCCATCATTCAAATGAAGGTTATCCTTTCAGCAATTGTTTTCTTTGTTATAAGCATTATAAAGAGAAATAGTGAAATATGTGCAGTTTGGAAATTTTTTTACTTTTTAATCTCTCCTGTTGGCAATTAATCTTCTTTAGTTTCATGGTTTAAGAGAAGCAGTTCTGTAAGCATCTGATCTTTATAGGTTTTCAGCATCCTAGCTTTATTTTGGATTAGCTGCAGAATTGTTACAGGATTACTTTCTACACTGCAAGTGTTCAGTACATGGACACCTAAATGACCCAACTAAGACTGAAGCTTTATCACACTAGGTCCTGCACAAATAACTGGCCTTGTCCTTCTAGATTGCAGGTGTCTAGATAACACAGAAGGTGGGAAAAGGAAAAAAAGGCTGGTAGAAAAATGAATTGTTTTAGACTACTTAGCAATTCACGGAGAAAGCAAGGCTCTCCTGGCTCCTGGATTGGTACCTGTCTGTTACTTGGCATTGACTCTTGCTAACAAGATACTGCACTAGCTGTTTTCTCTTGTAGCATCTTTTTTTCCATCTTTGTCCAATCCCGTATCTGTCTTTGTTCTTGGGCTTGAAGGAACAGACTTGCTGCAAGACAATTTCTAGAACATTTATTCTACTTTTACTTTTTCATATGATTATTTTATATAGAGGAATTAATTGTCCACTGACAACCTGTTTTCCATCAGGCTCAGACCTGATAGAGAGAAATATTCTGAAGTTGCACTTAACCTCAACACTCGGTTCCCACTTACTTAGGACAGAAAAGTAGGTCATAGAAAGCCCAACATAAAACAGAAGAGCCTAGAGTTTTAGAAATCTGTAAACCATGTTTCCTTGTTGTCATGTTCATGTATTGCCCTGAAACTTCTCTCTAAAGGTACAGCTATTAGGCAGCCTACTATGTGATCCTCCTTCCCCGTTCAGCAAACAAATGTAAAAACCCTGCAGACTTGAACAGACAATAAAAGCTCTGAATAACAAATCAACACTCCTCGTTTATTGTAAGTGCCATGCTGACAAGTAGCCAAACAATATCTAGTCATTTGGTATTGTAATTGTAACTCTGCCTCAGAGACACATCCGAGGGGAATGTGAATCCAAAGCGATTTCTGTTTTGCCCTAGAATTGGTCCTAGAGAAAGAATAGGCACACTGCAAAGAGGAGCAACAAAGAGCAGCTATTTGGGATGACTTTTATGCATCATTTGAAGCCTATGTTAAACTATGCTAATAATCGTGCTTCTCTCTTTAAACACGTTTGTGGAATCAGATGTTCCTTTAGAAAAAATATGGGACATTCAATAATACACTGAAAAAGCCATTACAACGTATTCACTCTATTGTGCACTGAAGTACATGCTGTATAGTACATTCCTTAGCGTCATTCCCAATCAGAAACTGTCCCAATGTACAGGGAGAGCACAAAACCAGAGTATTACCAGCATAGACAGACACTTTGGAAAAGACTTTGCTTTTAGAACAGCATAATCCTAAACTGAAACAGGAGTGGAAGCTGTACTTTTTCAACTTGATCCTACTAGCCAACATGAAAGAAATCTAAAAACCCAACAGAAGTCTAAAAGAAAAAAAAAAGATAAAAAGCTATGTTCAGAGCTACATTTCTGTGCTCTGATTAAAAATAAATAAATACATAAATCTACTGAATGACACAAGACATAAATTGGAAATTTTCCTTTAGGAGTGCTGGAGCATCTATAAGAGATAGAAATAAGAACTTTCTGTCAGATTTTCAAACATATAAAACTATGATTCCCAAATACAGTCAAAGACAGCATGGTAAAATGCAGGGCTAAAGATAGTATCAAGGTGCCTTAACAGAAATTACATCTTGTGTCTGTGCTCTGATTAAAAATAAATAAATACATAAATCTACTGAATGACACAAGACATAAATTGGAAATTTTCCTTTAGGAGTGCTGGAGCATCTATAAGAGATAGAAATAAGAACTTTCTGTCAGATTTTCAAACATATAAAACTATGATTCCCAAATACAGTCAAAGACAGCATGGTAAAATGCAGGGCTAAAGATAGTATCAAGGTGCCTTAACAGAAATTACATCTTGTGTCTGTCCTCTGATTTAAGGTTATTGTAAATTTCTTTAGTTGCCATCAATGCAGAAATACCAAGGAACTGATGGGCACAAGAAGTCACCAGAGAGATAAGAATCTCTCTTCTTTATATTCTGCTTTGCACAGGTTTGTGTCATGCTCATTTAAATCATATAAGCAGAGTACAGCACATATAAGCATCAAACATGTGCCATGTGCTGTTTATTCTCTCATCCTCTGGCCAAGCTCAAGAGTTGTTAAATCATCTCTGTGTCACTGGAGGATCCTTCTTGAGCTCAGCTATCTTCCCACAGCTGCCTACAAAGGTTTCAAAGCCAGGCTGCAGGCAAGAATGAGGACTATGATTTTTACAAAGTGCAAAGGGTTACGTTGCAGAGAATAATTCCTGCTGGTGGATGATCACAGCATTATCAGACTCAGTGGTTGATGCAAGAAGTGCATACCCCCTTTAACAGATATGTAATTCAATGGTTATTTGAATAAATAAAAAAATCTGGTATTACTAACATAGGAAAATACAAATTTGGGTAATATACAATAGCTGTAATCTTTATGTATGTTTTAATGGTGCAGGTTAATTTTCAACTTGTGGATTACTTTTATGCATCACAGTTTACATAATATTGCACCTTAACCTACATTTGATATGATCATTTTGATGTTCTTAAATTACTAATCTTCACTTCATAAATTCATTCAAATACATTGCTGATTTCGACTACGAACCTTGAAAACCATCAGCATTGCATAGCACACTCCAGTTGGGAACAGGTGGGCTTACAACTGGGAAGTGATTCTCCAGAAGAGACTTTGTTAGCTCTCTGTCATCTTTAGTAAAAATTTTGTTTTCAAATGAATTTTGCCTCCCAGTAAAACATACTTTAAAGACAAAATAACCTGTGCTAGCTTCTACTGAGATAAAAACATCATCTTGGAAATGAATGCTTTTCCTCACAAATGAAACTATCTTTCTCAAAGAATTTTCATTGCATATAACTTAAACATTGTTTGTTCAGTCAGTACTACACTGAATGTGATGCCTACCTCTGTCCCTGCCTGCTGCATTACTACAGGCCTGCGCCTCAGTTTCTTCCTCCAAAAGTCATTTACATACGTTTCCTTTTGGACATTAAGGTGTGTAAGTCAGTCAGAAGGCTGGGTGCCTCAGAGACATAGTACCCTTGTGATTTCTTTGGCATGCTTCATCTAGACCTCATCTGCCTATTTAAATGACCGGCAACAACAGTATAGGACAGATTTGTTTGAGTCTGAGACTCTCTACATCTGACAAAGAGGAGAGAGTGTTTTCACCCACCCAGAGCTTTCAAAAGCAAAGACTGACTTTCAGTAGACTGTGGCTTTGTTTCTCAAGAAGGAATTGCTTGTTACACAAAGTCATCTATTGTTTCTCCTTCTTTCAGATGAACAGAGCATTCTGCCGTGTAAAAAAGAAGATCTACAGTGTGGTGACGGACTCTGCCTCTTAAACTGGCTGCGCTGTCACTATAAGAAGGACTGTGGCAGAGACTACATGTCCATCAAACTAACATGCTCAAGTGAGTTACCCTTCAGCTTCCTAAACCATGACACAATGTCCTATGAATGCAAATCCTTTTCCTTGCTGAATTAGTGTTTGTAGTAATGTACTGCTCTAAACGTTAGATTTGATCTGGTTTTGCTGTTGCAAGCATACGGGTAATTTAGAGGTTTATTTATTCATATGTCTAAGTCTGTATACTGCATGCTGATTTCAAGTAGACTAGTAGACAAATACCAGCAGTAGCGAGAATGGAAGATTTGGTCAAGCTCAGGATGCATTAAGCTAATGTATTGTGAAGGCTGATGCTCTGAAATGCCACTTGAGTGGGTGGAAGAAAAAAAAAACCTAACCACTAAAAAAGGCAGTCGTCATTGCTGGAAACAATTAGACACTGGCAGCTCTACAGAGCAGTGGCTGCTGGCTGGGCACTCTGGATTTGGAAATGTTAATGTGAATAAATAAACAAACTGCCAGCTGATTAAAATTATACTTGGATAGGGGGAGAGGTAAGAATTGCTGTCAAGTCAGAGAGATCCAGTATATTCAAAGGAGTCATAGCATAATGTTTGTAAACAGTACAGAGAGTTTTAGCCATTTGTTTTAGAACCAGATTTGTTGCAAGTAAGTTGAAAGATGAATTGGAGGATTTCTGATGAAAAGTGTGTTGTAATCTCAGCAATTGCTGTTTACCAGAAAATCTAGTGATTTAGCCATCTCAGCTTTTTTCGTTCTTACTTTTTGCTTGTTATGCTTACTTGTTAATTTCAAGATCTAGTTTTAACTTTGAAATCTTCCTTTTAACATACCCATTTTGTAACTAATGTAGAGAATGTAGAGGTTGACCAGAGGGCTACCTGATTGTTGATTGACAGGGCAGCCCTCCTGGTCATCACATTCAGGTGCTAATTGTTTGATGATAATAAAGCTAATTGCCTAACAAGGGGGTGGACCTTAAAAGGCAGGGCTCGAGGCACTGGGGTACCTTCAGTGCCTGAGCACTGGGGGAAGGAGCAGGACATGCTCTGCGAGTTGGAAGTTGAGAAACTACTCAACCTACAACACCAGCAAGAACATCGAGTGCTGGGAAGGGAGGCCGGCTCTGCGCTCTCTGCACACCCAGCGCTCCGGGGCAGCTTGCTGCCATCTTGGGATTACATCGCCTGGCTTCGCCTGGATCCCGGACACATCGCCTTGCGTGGCTCCCCAACATCTAGCAATATTTAAGAGGGGAAATTACTTTTAGACCTGTAGTCTACATGGTACAAATAGGACAGATCACATGCTGTCACTAATTACTTGCCAGAAATATTTGCAGAGTTGGCATTTTTAGTTAACACAACATCATACACAGAACATAGCTCCCCAGTTTTGAAAAAAGACCAGAAGTTACAACAGGGAGAGCACATTGACAGCTACTGGCAATAGACTTCAGATGAACGTAAACCAAAAAATGAGTTTCAGGAGTGAGCCTAGTATACTATATCCTCTAATGGGCATTCAGATGCATGGAGGCAAGGTGGAGTTAGTCCAAAGTAAAACCCTCTGAAACATACATAGTGTAGGGCAGCAGGCCCTCAGCACCAAGTGTTCAGTGCTTGTCACAACCTGCTGCCTGGCTCTACAGTGGAGTTCGTGCATTGAGAATTCAGAGGGGCTACAGTTAACATGCACGGGAGGACAGACAAGACCTGATTTAGGCAAGACCTCAGGTTCTTATGCTCTGAATTCCTAATCTAATCAGCAGAGACTAGAGCTAGACATGGAGTTTGTTTCTTTCTCTGAGAGAACATGTTTGGTATGGTCATGGAAGATTTAATGGGAACACGTCAGTTTTTATGATCTTGCATCTTGCCTGGAGCACATGAAAACCTTTCAGCAACCTGGATCACACATAGGAATGCATTATTTTATGCCCTTCTGTAAAGGTGTGCATAAAGTAAGCAGTGAGTGGCAACAACCTCTTTCTAATATATGTAAATACATATTTTTTTCTAAATGCAAAGCTGTCAATTCAGTGCTAATAAGAAAAAACGACAACAATGACAGCTGACAAGATAGTCACATAGTCACAGGTTTGCTCTCAACACATTACAGTAGTCAAGAGCTCAAAAACACAAACCCGACAGATCATTTGCAATGGTTACAGAAGCGCACACAAATCAGAAATTGCCTAGAGGAAAAATTCATTATTTTTCAATGGAAAGACTGATTTGCTGTACACAGATGAACCTGAAAGCAGGGTGTCATCCAGTGAGGCACTAACATCTGTCACTTTATATATACTTCACAGACACAGAAATGTTTCAGACAAGATGAGTGCCAAAGCACCTCTATCGTGTTGGTTTTGCTGGGTAACAGCAAGACCTTTTAGAAGATCAGCACCAACAAAAAACCTACATGGAAATGCTTCATCTAGCATTTGTATCCTGAAGCTGTAGACCAGCTCTCTTCCGCAGATCAAGCTCTGTCAGTTAAAGATCATGTCACCACAGCTGCTCACCTCCATCCACTAACTAGAAGGAATCATCATAAACCAGTTGACAGAGTCTTTAAAATGAGTGCTCCCTAATGTTTGCTACAGACAACACTAGCTAGGAAGGACAGCTTTATATTTAAATAGGGGGGCTGAATCAGCTCCTCCGATTTTGCCAACAGCTTACTAGGAAGTTTTCTCTGTATTTCAAGAATTATGGTGAAAGTAACCTCTGGCAAAAGGAGAAAAACCTTGATAGAGAAAATGGTAACATCTTCACAAGCATCTGTTCTGGTTGAAGTGTAGCTTGTTGAAAGCTTGACCCTGAGAAAGCAGGCTTGAGATTACTTCCTGAGCCTAAAAATTTCCAAGTACAGGAGATCCACATATTGTACTGTGTATAGAGGAAAGTGTCCGTAAGTGCTGTTCAGATCACAATCCCTGCTTCTAATGGAAGATTGAGCATACAAGCATATTGCACAGCACTCAACAGGACAGCAAATGAACCCTCTGAGTACTGCTCACAAATCTGTTTTCCATGTAATTAGCAAAGCGCTTTTGTGATAGGATCAATTAATTACATTGCCAAGCAGCTGGTGATACCGTCACATAGTGTGCAGAGGTCTGTTTCTTAAATTCATTATCAAAGTCCAAAAAGACTTTCAATGCTAATAACATGCTCTACTGCATTACTTTATTTTGCTCTTTCTATTTTAATTTTGTTTTGCTTCCTTCTCCCACCTCTGGCTTTCTAGAAACCCAAGATACCTTTTAGTAAAGCTGAAAGAGCAGTAACAGTATTGTTTCTATATGACAACTAGTGGTTACACAGCACATATATCAGAAAGAACACACATATCTTTTGGAACCATGTTTAAAAATATGTACAATGATTTTACTTTCAAATGTACATCAACATGCATCAAACTGGAAAATGAGAACCTTCTCAGGTGCTTCTGAAAAGCAGTGCAGTTCACTCCCAAGTAAATACCTATAGTCAGGACTTCGGTACTTCGGTGTTTCTACTTACAGTCAAGTCTGTCATCAGCTTTTGAGCCCGTGGAATTTCTGGTGGACTACAGCTACACAGGGATTCCCAGAAAGCTGATCACATGCAACTTCATTTGGCAAAGCTGGAATAAAACAGCAATTCAGTCTCAGCTATCAACTAATAGAACAGTCACCCAGAAGAACTGGGATAAAACATAGCCACCACAGTAAAAGGAAGGGATTTCTTTCCTTTTACCCAAAGCAAATTATCCCATCAGTCTGAAAACTGGTCAATCATTCCAAACAACACCAGAGTTCTTAAAAATCATCAGAAAAGCACAGTGGTTCTTTTGCTTTAGACTAGACTAGATCCTCTCTCATAGTACTTACTTAGGCTTAAACTAGTAGCTCCAGTGTGATTATTCAGGCCTTTAAACAAACACACAAGTTCAGATTATGGAATCCAAAAGCATGGAAGGTTGTGCTTTGTGCAGGTTTAAAAACAGAAAGCTTTCCCACAGTATACCCATTGGAAGTTTATTTGTCCAACAGTTTTTTGATCTGAGAAAGCCATTTTTCTTTAAACAGAAATAAATGGCCACATTCCTCAGTCTGTTATATGTGCTCACTATGAATGTACATTCATTCCTAGGCAGTTTTGATTCATAAGTAGTTAAGGGGAATGCGCGAAATCTGCTTCTTAAAACACTGGCAGTACATCAACCACAGAAGCAGACTAATGATAGAGTGAAATACTTTCAAATCATTTCCTGCCCACTGTGTCATTAATGCCTATCATAATATTCTGGATTCACGTACTTAGGCGTTGGGATGGAATAAAATGAGAACTTTTTGTTCTAGCATTTATAAATAAGAGACAATAGTGTCTCTAAAGGGGGCTCCCTGTAACAGTAACCACCACCATGTGGTCTCAGTACTCATTTAGAATAAAAGATAGATTTGTATCAGTTAGGCAGGTAAGATTCATCTCAGAAATGGGAAGGGCAAAGGAAAGAGAGATGCTAAGAAAGGAGTTCAGAAATAAATACCTAGGAAAGGGGAAAAACAAAACTGACAGCTCCTTCTCAACTGTATTACACCAGTTTTACTGTCATGTAGCTCACTGAAATCTTTTGTGGTTCTGCTGTAAGACAAGAATGTGGCCACACTAGAACTTCTGACATTATTCCTTGTCCAGTTATGAGCAAATGGCAGAGACATTCAATGTTTACTATTTGAGATGGGGAGAAAGATCCCAGAGGAGTTACATACAGAATGGTGGTTACAAAGGAGAGACAGGCTATAGTACTCTACACACCCTTTCAGACCTAGCCATGTATAGGAAAAGCTTTGCAGCCAGCCATGGTAAAGTGAATTTTTTAGGGAAGGGAATCAGAAAAATCAATATCCACAGTATCTACTGGATTAAGAGCAGGCTTTCCAGTGAGGCTATATGCCAGGAGAGATTGCCATCATACATTTAGCATATTGCCACAAGATGGAAAATGTCCATGCTATTTCCACAAACCATGGTCTAGTTCTGGCAGGAGGAGCCTCTATAAACAAGGGATCAAAAAAGAAGAATGCGGGATAAGTTATTTTGAGAGGACAGAATCTTTGTTCTTTTTGTAGCATTTCACACATCCAGTTTTCTAACCATGGCTTCTAGGCATTATGGTAATATAAGTAAAGAATAACAGTACCAGTCAGTGTTTTGAATCCTAGCTCTGATATTCCTAAAAGGCTGTTTATGGCATCACAGTAATCAACAACAGCTTGACAAGCTCTGTGTGTGCATTCACAGAGATGATTCTTACACAACCGACAGTATACGCTTGCCAACAGGTGATGTGTGCATACACATGTATAAACACAGCTCTGTAAAAGATTTCATATTGTGGAATTATAAATCCCCACAATTCAGTTAATTTTTACCCTCCATAGTTATCTTGGCTTCTGGAGACAAAGGAGTTACTTCCTTAGTCTACTCTGGGAGCTTAATTTTAGCATTTAAGAAGCAAAACACTGACATTAAAGTATTCATTTAATGTGCAGCTACCATGAAATTCAGCCTAATGGGAAAGAACATGAACTATTTAAAATGTATTTCAAGTATGAATATATTTGCCTATTTCTTCCTGTATCAGTCAACCAGAATCACCACATGAAAAAATACATTCTTGTATCTATCCTCCTCTCTTTCTCCTGCTTTCTCTTTCTTGTGTTCTCTTTTCTTAACTTGACTGATGGTCATTTTTTGCTGTTAAATCCTCTTGAATCAGACATAGAACCACTGCTAAGTCTTAACGAAAGCATAGTACTGCATGTACTCAAGGGAAGCTGCCCTGAGAAGCAATGCATGGATTTGTTCCAGTTGAGAAAACAAGCTAATATTGCCCTTGCCATAAGAGGAAATCAAATATATTATCTTTGCTCAAGGGTTAACCACACACTTCTCAGAAAATACACTCAGCAAAACAGTGTTGACCTGTAGGCACTTAATATATTCTTGCCTTTACCTACTCTTTTTCCAGTCATCCAGCCAACCATTTAGCATAGAAGCTTACATGAATACAAAGATTTTAGCTGTCTTCCAGCATCTCAGATTACCTCTGTGCTTTTTTCAAAGCTATATTATCTATCTAGAGGCTTTACTGAACCTATGAGAAAGTAGTGTTAAAAGGCTAAAATTCTGTTTCAGATTTAAACATACATTTTCATGGGAACCAAGTAATTTGCCCCACTGAAGCCAAACACAGTCATAACCTGCACAATCATTGCTCCCACTTCCACGGATTACATGACTGGAGTCTTTTGTACCAAAGAAATTAAGCATCTTTTATATCACTTGATACTTCTCTTTTTATTATTAAAGTAATTAAACACTGCACAAAACCTTAAAATAACTCTGTCATGGAGACTTTATTTGAGGCTCGTATTAACTGGAGAGAGGTTTATGTTTGGTCTGAAAGCTTCATCTACACAGCGCCACAGATTGCCTTTCTATCAAGTACCACAGGCCATTTGGATTAATAATCTCCATCACTCTCTATGTGGCTTTATATGAAGTCACGTAGATAATCCTGCCTAGTCAGGCAGAACGGTTAACATAAACTTGTCATGAGACTGTTGAGGAAAGTGTGTTTGAACACTATCCAGACTTTGATATTGGACAGTTCTTGCCACAAAAGCAGAATTCAAGGGAGGCAAGGTACTGCCCCGTAAACCCACAAACACAGACAAAAAACTAACCTAATTAAAGTTACCTTGATACACCTTTTCCTCCATCTGTAATGTGAAGTCTATGAACTTCAGATAAAATTATTTTAAAACATGCCAGTAATTTTTATTATAACACTTCCATAATACAAACTTTGAAAATGACAAGACAAGAAGAGGAGCCCATCAAGTAGGCAAATGCTGTTCCCACAATGTAAAGAGGTAAACCAGCGACAGTTCTGAACATGCATCTCAGTGCCCCCTGAATTGGAAAATTTTGTATGAATAAAATCAAGAATGCATTTACAGTGTGTCAAATATGCACATAAGTGCTTTCCTGATTTGAGTCCTAACTACTTTGTTCACAGTTTCTTTATAAATAAATAGCAGAATCCAGCTTTTTGGCACATTACGTTTAGAAAACATATGTGGGAAGCACTACATGCAGTAGAATTGAGAACAAGATGAAAAATACAGAGCAAATAGAAAACAGTCAGCAGGGCCAGGGGGCACAAAGCCTCCTTGAAATCCTAAATTAAAACATGCCTTAAGTCATGACTGAGATAATTTGGTTGGTTTCATCTGGGTGGCTAACAGAAGAGGCCTGTTCGTATCATTACATTGCAAGAGAACTGTTTATAGCTGCCAGGCTTTGTTCCAGAGAGGAAAGTGGCAAATAGATGCATGTTATATATAAATACATAAGCAGGGCAGGGAAAAAAAATAATACGAAATGGTAGACAACAAAATACGCTCCTGATCTATCTTACTAAGCATCATTGGAGACTCTCACAAACAACAGTAATTCACAGATCTAGTAAATTATGTTTATAAATGAATGAAACCCTGACGACATCCCTCTCTGAGGAAAGAGGTAGAAGTAATCCTCTCGATCCTTCTGCATGGGAGAGCCAGAGAAATGCACAAACCAGTGATATGTGAAAGGAAGACTAAAGAGTTCAGGATCTAACTCAGATGATGCTTCTGGCCTAAAGTGCTAATAAGTCCTTCACCATCTTTGTAACACTGCACTTGCCATAACAGTTACATAGGGAAAAAAGGAGATTCCTTTCTGAGAATTAAGATCCTTTTATAACAAACTTCAGTGCAATTACAGGGTTAGCCTTGGTTTTCCCTGGATTCAGCTGGCTGGCCCCAGGAGTGCTGGATTGATTTGAAGTTGAATTACATGCCTATTTGAGAGTTGGATTTAGTTGGCATTTGTGGGTGAGCCCCACTACCACAGCACGGCTCTCCTGAGTTGCTTCGACATTGTGCACCTGCTCTAGAAACACAGCCTGGGGACCTCTCTGGTGTTTGCTCTAGGAGCAAGATCAGGGCGTAAATTCTGCTTCCAGGACAAAATTGTTGTGGGGAAAGTTTTTGTTCACACAGTGTGCTTCACACCATGGCCATAAAAAGTTGTAGTGGCTTAACTCAGGGTCTGGTGCTCTACCAGATAAGGGACAGGAATGGTTAAGGCTGGCATTGCTTTCTGTGTGCCTCTGCTAGTGAAGCTGCAAGTCTGCTACTAAGAACAAACCCAGCCATTCCGGGGATTCTCCCAGGAAAGAGAAATGTCAGAACTGACACAATGTTTGCAGTAATAAGCTGTGTTGGCAAAATTCTTGTAGATGTCACCAAAATGTAAATGAACTCCACTGACTCAGAGAAGCAATCTGCAGAAGAAAGAGACACAGAACTTATTTGCATTTAGCAGGGGATTACAAATATCATTGCTCTCTCTCCTCCTCTCAGACTGAAACTGTTGGCTCAGTGTCAGCAGTGCAGAGATGCATTAATACCAAGAGAATAAAGTGTGTATCCCTGTGCTTGTAGGCTAGCTCTTTCTCACACATACTGTGCTGCAGGAATGCTGATTCTCAATTTTAGGAATATAGTGTTTGATATAGTACAGTTTGATTAGTACAGAAACAAAGAGGTCAGTCAATGAAAATACAAGACAGATTCATCACTTATCAATAAGATACGGTGAGGTCAGTCCACAAGCTTTTGTTGAGCTCCAAGTGTTTTCTTGCCCCCAGTACTACACTGAAGATAGTACAGCATGGGTTTTGCAAAGTACCACAGAAACCACATTCTGGAAATAGTCCATAGAACATGAATTAACAAGAAGGACAGCAAAAAAAAATGCATGAACGAGACAGGTGTAATGCAGCATCTTAATTTTTGTTGTTGGAGAAAGGAAACATCATCAGGATAAAAACAAAATACACAAAGATAGTACAGGAATGTTACTTACATTTCCCACTTTTTAAAGAATATAAAGCAAAATATGAAAATCTAACAGACATGCCATACTTGCACCATAAAGAATAAATAGCACAGTAATCCCCCCTGCAGAAGAGATAAAAGCATCAAGAAAACAAAACCAAAAACACCCACAAGTTTTCCATACAAGTCTCTTTTTCCTGTTTTCTATCTTCACATAACTCATGTACTATTCATTAGAAGTAATTGCTCGACTTAAGGACAGTGTGCTGGTAATTCATCCCTCTTCCACAGGTCATAGAAAGTGCAGGAAAAATACGCAGAATTAGAACGTGTCTTAACACAGAGCATAAGACATAAATCATGTGCTGCAGAAGCTGTCAGTGGGGTTTAATTTAAATCCCAAGTCAATTCAAGGAAGAGCAGAGTTAAGGTATTGCCCTTTTGGTGGTTGACTTATGAAACGCATTCAGTTAATGCAGCACTCAAATGCATTGGTGTGTCGACTCGCAGCCGCAGCGCAACCATCTGTCCTCACAATACTGCAATGAACACTCGCCGGTCCTTTAAGTAGGCACACAAAGTGTTCTCCTGACAAAAGTGGATCATACTTGTACTAACAGAGGTCAGCATGGGATTTCATGACTGAACAAGACAAAAAAAAAGGGGTCACAGCCTTGGTGTGCTAAAACTGCACATCTGGTTTATTGTTTGGTGCTTGGAAATTGACTTGTCTCCCAGGGCATCCGAGCCTAACGATTTGGTGTTGGGTAACATGCTACTATAGCACTACTACTGTGCCTTTCCTGGGAAAGGGGATCAAGCATTTAGGCTTTGGACGCAAAGTTCCTGATCTTTTCTACCAGATAAAAAAACCCCTATACTGGAATATATAGGTGGTAGATTTCCAGGCATGCAGCTGACCATTGCACTGCAAAGTCCAGCGAGCACCATGTCCCCCCCACTGTGTAAGACACTGTTTTATCCCAACAAGGAGCCAATGCAATGCAAAATAAGGCCACAGATTTCCCTCTGTAACCCACCAAAAGCCATGTGACCTGTTATACAGGGAACTACAATGTCCTGCCACGTGTTACTTAGAAAGATGGGGCATCTGCAGCATCAGGGTTATATGGGGATATTTCTGTTGTCAGTCCACTCCCTTTAGCAGTTGTTTAATCCAAGTCAGAAGGGAAGAGATGGGCGAGAAGCCTGTCTCCTCTGTCTCCTCCACAGTTATGAAGGACAGGCAAATTGGGATTCACCAAATGGAAATAAAACATGCCTTAAAGTCAGCATCTCTCCTATTACTTTATGGAAACATGAAAACCTTGCTCCTGTCTGCTAGGCTGCAGTGAAAAAAGCCTAATTTTATCAGTAGAAATTGCCAACAAGAATGAGAAGAGCTCTTTATTAAAGGATGATAAGTGAAAGCTAAGATTAAGGTTGACATAACGCAAACTGATTTCATATTAATCTTGATTTGGGATCATAGCACAGCAACAATTTGTGATAATATATGCATACACACATTCGTAGGAGCCAGACACAGGTTTTTATGGGTTTGATGTATTCATATTAAATTATCTTGAGTAAGAATCCAAAGGGCAGTGTTTATAGAGTAAATCAGAGTAGTGAAATATTCCATTAATTCAAAAGACATTCATCACAAATGTCACCACATCCCTACCATAGAAACAGGTTCCATACCAATGTTACGTACGTACTGATGGGGCCCATTGGCTGCAACCTGTTCCTCTCTCCCCAGGCCTTTGAGCCCCAAATTGCACACTACAGCCCACGCTGCTTTTTGTGATAAGGCAACTAATCATTGTAAGCCAGTCTTTGACCTAACTGAAGAGGCTGCTGACTGAACTTGCTGCATCTTTTCCTGTCCACATTAACCAAGCTGTTCTGTGCAAGCAGCAGAGACAAGGTGCTGGAGCAGAAGGAAGAGGTGTTATTGTTTTCATTGACTCTTCAGTGTTAACTACTAGGGCAAAGAAGTTAAATGTATTTTTATTTGGAGAAGGCTTAATGGAACAACTGGCACAAATGGTCTTTGAAAAGAAAGATTCCATTCTTACAGATGAGGGTTTCCTTACCATCTCCTCCATGATTTCCTCCTTACACTCAGGAAGTCACCCCCTAAAGCAGCCACATCTAAAGCAAATGTGGCAGATCAACTACATGTTACTCGAAAGTTCAAGCACCCTTCTGCCACATTTTTTCTTGTAATTCAATACCAAAAACAAAGGCCAAGTATACTGTCTTTACAGGAACATATTAATTAGAATTAAAAATTGCTACATCAAGATGAGGCAAAACCTTGAAGTTAGATTTCTCTGCTTAAAATTGCTTTTGGAGTTTACAAAAAAAAGTAATTACTAAGATCAAAAACAATTTACCAGAATTCTAGTGGAGAAAAATAAAAACTTCATTGAAAAAATACAACCATAACAAAAAAAAGTATTTCAAATATAATTCAATAAGCTTGCAAGTAATGATTATATTTATGTTCCTAACTTATAGATGCTTGCATGGATGAATAATTAATCTGATCTCATACTGGGATCATTATGGATGTAAATTAAACCTGCAAATGTAAAATCGGTATGAATGCAGTTTTGAAAAAGACAGCATTCCCACAGCACATCTTACTGACATCCTGCTCATTTGGAATCCTGCCTCGGTGTAGTGTCTGCTTCTTTGTAATTTCATGTTTGGAAATAATTGAGAGATGTGCAGATAACTGAGCTAGTGCACAGGATAATTTGACTGGACACTATATTGATTCCTCCTATAATGATTCAGTAACTGGTGGTGATGGAGACTTGTTTGGATAAAGCAGTAGTAGTACAAAAGAAATTACAGGGTACCCGTGCTTCATCAGGGATATCTTCCTCATAGTTGGTGAGAGAGTGAAGAAAAAAAAGGAAATCTTATGCTAAATTAATCAGAGGAAATAGGATCATAGTTCATACAGTCAGTAATCATCTTGACACATGCTGTAAATTAACGTGTTATACACTGTTCATTACTTCTCTCTTTGCAGAGTTTTTGGGTAATCAAACACTGATAAAGTGCAACACAAGAATAAACTTATGCATTATTAGGCCATCTCTAATCTTTCTTCACAGACAGGGTTTTTCCAGGTAACACAGCAGATGAACAGGAGCACTAACTTTCCTTTCAGAACCGAACAGCTCACTGAACAGTCTTAGAACTTCCCGAATCAACAAGATTGCCCACACCTTCACAAGCATCCAGTGCTTGCAAGCTCAGGTATATTGTTAGCAATGAGGCCATCTGTTTTTATCATCAACCCTGTCTTCCTTGGCCCAACCCTAAAATCTGGTATTTTAGGAAACTATGCAGCAGCTGCTAGTTAGAAAAATCTGATCTCATCACCAGAAGGACTTAACAAAATAGTATTAACAAGTGACACAATAAATATGAAACATCAATTATTTTAATAATCCGAACAGCATGATTTTTCTTGTATCATCCCAGCACAAGGGAGATCAGAGGATCTGAAGTGAAAGTCCCTGCACAATAAGATATTCAGTACAGCCTTTAGAACAAATTGCAGTAGGACAACATGCGCAGGCTGAACATTACAAAGCTGTAGGTGTAGCTCCATAAAACATAGCAGTTATCCTTATAAACATTTCTAGCACATTTCTCCAATTAATACCAATGCAGAAGCTATCCAGAAGGCAGCAGGGGTTCAAACAGGATTTTATTTTTGCATAGCATTCATGCCTTCTTTGGTAAACAATTGCAATTTACCCTTCCCCTCCAGTAGCTACCCCAACAAAGCCACAAACCAAAACCACAAACAAACCCACTCACACTAGCCACCAAACAGAAAAACCCACACACATAACTCCAAACCACATTCCCTTACCAATTTACAATGGAAAGCAGGACCTCTCCCTTCTCCAAGTCATGAACGACATATCACTGTAGTACAGTTTCAAGACACCTCCACCACTCTTGATTAAAAGAACCCTCAAAAGATACCTTGTGATGCACAAGAATGAGGAGTTAAAGGAACTATTTGATGCATGCAGAGATTTCAAAACCCTTCCCCATTTAACATTTTTTCCTCAAGTTTCAGGACACTTTGAATTAAAAAAATTAGTAAATTAGAATAATCAAGAAAGCATCCACTCTCTGTTGCCATTCTTACATGAACTTTTACATCACCCTCGTACTGAAGCACATTCCGAGTTCTCCCACATTGTAAGACTATAACGTAATATACACCTTTTTGGTAGGGAAGATGTTTAGTTGATTTGAATAGAAGCATCCTAACTGGCCATACCTTGTGAATCCTCTTGGGCTCATTATGAACCTAACAATGTAACTCTTATCTGCCAGCACATAGTTAAAATGAATAATTAAGGCAGGTAAGAGGAGACTGGAGAAAGGGTTCCTTTTTATTTTGTGATTAATTTTTGATTTCTTAATCAGCAATTGTAAAAGTCCTTGCTGTTAGCAAGTATGCAGACTGAAATCCCCTTGCAGTCATGTGTGATCAGGATAACCAGGGACAGAAATAACTTCCTTTCCTATTACGAAGATGGTTATGTCCTTCTCCATGCATTTTCCTGTGCACTTGAAAGGGAACAGAAGAGGATTTTACATCAGCCTAGATACTAATTTCTCCATGAAGAATCCCATAGCTCGTTTCAAAAATTCTTTTCTTTTTTCCCCAGTAGGTAAATGGGAACAATTTAACAGACACATTTCCACTATGAATATTAATAGAAGTAAGAGAGGCAGGATGGCTTGCATACAGGCATGTTAGGAGTTAACAGCAGGGCTCAGGAAACAATCAAGGGTCAATTTGTGCTGCAGTGGTGGGTTAATAGTCAAAGGAGGACTGTTCTGCCTCATTGGAAATAGCAAATTGCATCCAGAGATGAAATCAGTTATGTGATAAACTGCAAGAATAACAGTTGGTGACCTTTACCATTAGACTAAACATACACAGCACATCTCTTTGATGTCAACATCACAACTGCAAGAAGGTGAAAGCTAGATGGTATTTCTGTGTCCCTCTACTTCTAGGCAGTATCCCTAAAAGAGCTTTCATTTAAGTATTCTTATTAGAACCACCCTGCAGGGCACATTTATTTTCTGGGACTGAGCCATTTTCTGGTCCCTTTTGTTCAAAAGGCCACAAAAACTAAGTAGCCTTAAAACCAGTTGGCATTCCAGGTTAAGACATTGTCAAAGGTGCTCTGTGGGCATCACAGAGGTTCTGACCTACATTCAACACCATTCATTACATAGGGATTTATAAAACCTTTGTAATTCAAAATTTTATCAACTTTCCAGTAACATATAATTATTTAAATGGCCTCTAATCTAAGAAACAGTGTGCTCACAGAAAAAGGCAACATTCTTGTTTAGTTTCACTCTGCATCTTTCTGTTGCTGTTCTCACAGGATCACATTCAGTAGCAATGCAGAACAATGCACACTGCAATTTCCATTTCCTTTAGAAATACATTATTATTTTTCAAGAGGATTTTAACAAAAAGAAATAGCTTAGTTTTAAAAACAAGGAGGAATACCCACAGCCTAGACTTCTAATTGCCTGATGAGAAAATGGTGCAGCACACACAGATGTTTCTCGGGGCAGCTGTAAATACCAGTCCTTCTTAGTGTGTCTTCTGTTTGGGGAAAAACCCCAGATCTCTTCCCTGCAGTTAGGAAGGTGTACCTACCTCATCTCTAGCAGCTATCAGTGTTTACCCTATGCTGAAACTAGCCTTGAAGTGGAAACTACATTTTATATTTAAAGTAGACACATATACATGCTGCAGTTTATATAGAAAGGTGAATAAATATACTCTCCTAAAGGCCACACTTGGTTTTGGTGGGATTTGTTTGCTTGTTTGTTTTTAAAGTCCTTCCTTTGCCATCTCAAATGGAAGAGCAACCTACATTATAAGAAGGAACTATGTGGAACCTATAAAATAAGCTATGTATGCAGGGCAGCAGAACCTTACGCTACTCCAGGAGAAACACTACTGCCTGTCAGCTGGAGGGAAGTTACTTTTCACAGCCCTTCAGTGGTGCAGGTCTTCTCTCCTCTTTAAGCCTGACTCGGCTCTGCCAGCCAAATAAAAATAAGTATGGGAGAAGGCAGAATACATATGTTCCAAGCAGCCCCTAGACACTGCACAGCATATATACAGAATGGTGTTTGGCTGAATGGCAAGCCCTGTGCTCCAGTTTACCAATCCTCTAACCAAATGGGTCTTATATAGTAAGCAATATAGATTTTAAAGAACAGGATTTTTACCCTCAGTTTTTCAAACAGTAATGTTTGAGTAATTTAATTTCTGTAAATCTTTCAGTGTCCTTGAATTTTGGTGACTCCTTTAGCAACAAAGAGACTAGATGATTGAAATCATCCCAAGAATCAATATTTGGTTTGCTGTTACTGACATTCCTGCAGTCATCTAAGCAGAAGTCCTGGTCCTGTTGAGACAAACTCTGAGGGAATGAAATCGCTTCTTAATGGTGTGAGAAAACGCCTTGATTTATACGGGCAGATACTGCTGTAGTTTTACCGATACAAATGATAACGGAAGTCATACTACAGGCTTTGTATATTCTGTGACATCAACACCATAATCCATATGGAAGTGCATAACAACACTCCAAACCCATTTTAATTATTTTAAAAAATTCAAGTCACCTTGAAAGAAAGACCGAGGTATATCACATATGATGTCAAAGAAAGATCTTTGGATTCCAGCACTTGCTAGGAGGTTTCTGTCCTAGCACCCAATTCCTTCCCCTCTCAGAACAAAAAGAAAAACTATTGTATTGCTACGTTTTTTTCCAGATTTTGTATGAGAAGCTTATGTTCCAAAATACCAGAGTTTCTCACAATAAAAAAAAAATTATTGCTTTTGCCCTGGTCAAGTCACTACCAACCTAAGCTGGATCTGAGCTTATGAAGGTAACTTAACTTTAATGGGTAAAATAGGATTCTCATCATACTTATTTCCAAGCCGTAATATAGAGATTCTGAAAAAAAGTAATAGGTTCAGGTTCTGCTGATAAAATTTTATTAGTCCAAAGTTGTTTGTATATGAGAAAATAGGGGAAGAAATATATTGTCCATCACAAAGTGGGCTGCTATACTTCCAGAGTGATTTGTTTCATTGCAGTGGTATTCATCACATTGATAAAATAAGACCATGGATCTGAAAATTGGAAGATTTTTCCTGTTAATTTGAAAGAGCACCTATACATGCAGCTGTGACATCAACATAATACCCTAAAGCCACAGCATCTGAAAAGATTTATTTTCTGAGCCCTTGTGCAGCTGCATTCTCTTTGCTTCTGACACTCTCAATTTGCAGGCTGCTGGTGATCCAATCTTACTCATTCTGGCTCTATAATAAGGATGTCAATGCAAGAAGGGAAAAGTCATTATCTGATAGCCAGCAGACATGATAAAAAGGCAAGAGTTAGATATCTCAGAGGAAGGGCCACCCTTTCTGCCTTGGATGAGCTTCTCAAGGTCATGGGTGGCTTTTGTACCTGCAAGCATGCTCCAAATTCACTTTAAGCTGAGTGCATCAGGTAAAGCTGATGTGTGGTGTCCCTACCACACCCATGTTCTGAATAAGGGTTTTATTTTTTTGTTATGAATCAATGAAAAGTTCTAATTATTATTAAAACATATATATTAAAACATATATATGCAGTGAGAAGATTAAAGAGGAAATGTGAGCTGCAGAGAAACTTGGTCTAAATTTATGGTTCCTGACTGGTTAATCGCATTCATATGGGTTTGGGTTATGCCAAAGTAATTCTCAGTAGCAATAATCAGGCAAGACTAGTTAACAATTTGTATAGAAAGATTTTTACCTCAAATTTAAAAATTTAGTTTTGGGAACTGTTTAGATGTCACAGTTGCAGGAACTGACAGCAAAAATTTATTTATTCAGTGACTTTGCCAAGTAACTACTAAGTACCATTCCAGAAGATAAGCTACCATCAAGCACAAGTTAATGGGCACTCATAAGCAGAAAGTGGATGAAATAGTTTGAGCTGCAATATACATGAGCTAAACTAGATCAGCCAATCTTAATCTATGAATATGTACACCATACTATGCCCTTTACAAACCACATTAAGGTAAAAGTTTGAAGCAATCCCTATGCGGTTATTATTGAATATCAATTGTAGCTTAAGAGGCAGTTTAATTTTGTGTGTGCAAATGAGAAAAGCATACAGAACAGGAGGACAATGTGACTGGCCCATAGGCTGTGCGTAGCAGAGGCAAGCAGCATGAGAGAATTAAATATGTTCCTGAACTGAAAGTTCCTTTCCCCATACTATTTGTATGGCTCTTGTAAAACTGATTTACAGAGATGACATTTCCCAGATTATTCTGGTCTTCCACTCATTTGCTCAACTTTGCTACAAGATAATAAGATAAATGCAAAAGGACTATTAGCCTTGCCTGTTCTTAGCATCACCATCAGTTCCTTCTAAACACTACTTAAACATTTAACATACTAAGGTAGCAGATCCCATCTCCAATTGGTCACTCTTGGCCAGACCAAATCATCTTTGAGCAGGAACTGCTCATAAAGGCAGAATAAACAAAACCTTCATCAATTCCACTCATTTAGCTTATCTGTGTTCCTCACTGGGACATCTCAACTCCTTCTTGCCATCTGTCAGTCTCCTCCCCTTGATAAAGAGACTGCATATTCCATCACTGTCTCAACCAGGAATTAAAAAAAAATAAAGTATCACAAACATGCTTGAAATTGCTTCAGTGTGGGAGACACTTGTGGTTATTTAAAAATCAAAGCATACTATTCACTATACTGAGCCTCCTCCTACCCATTTCCAGTCGTGTACACTTTGTTAATACAGCACATTTAAAGCAATAGGAGGTCCTAGATCAGCAACCCCAAAGAACTTGTACTAACTCAGGGCATACATCTAATACAACATTGTTCTGTCAGTGTGCTTCAGCTGTAGTTCAAGTAATCACTAAACCCATTCTGTCCTCAGGCAAGGCTTAACTGAGGCTGGCAGGGACATAGAGATGTACGATTCTGCACACAAAATCCTTCCAGTAAAACACATCAACACTTCTTCTTGAGCTTCTCGTACATATTTCAGCCTGAGAAACAAAACCACTCCATGTCTCATCCTCTCCACCAGTGATAACATGAATTATCATCTTTATTAAGATGATAGAGATATTTTAAACCAGGAGAAGAGATTTGGTTATCTTAGTAAGATCCAACCTTAAAATTGCATCCAATTTTTAAAGGGAACAAAGAAAACCCTATCAATTACAGACACCAGTGTGGCTTCACTAGAGCTGATGTGTGCCTTCAGAAAAAAAGTAAACAAACAAAAACCCCACACCTATTTCAGTATGGACAGAAGTGATTTGTATTTATATGTAATGCTTCCCTTCTGCCTCATCTGGGATACAAGCAGGTAAAGCCAGTGAAGAGAGAACCAAGAAGTTAAACCAAGCTCCCATGACACACCAAGACATTTCCTCTGACAGGATCTGACCCAAATGAAACTTCACTGTTCCTTACTGCCAGGTTAGAAAGGAATAAGAAATGTCCCTTCAAAGACAGGTTAATGAGAAAGAGAAATAGCACAACATACACCAAAAGAGTCAAGTTGTACTACACCTCCTTCAGTTACATGGCATTACTTTACGAGCTGGTCTGTTGAATTTCAGGAGGACTGGGTAAAATGATATGTGATATTTAAGGGATTTTGCAGATGGGTAATTTATTGTCTAACACCAAATGGATAATGTTGGCAATTTTCCACTAGTACTCTTCTTCTAAATTAAGTGTTCGCTCAGCCATATGTGCCCCTCACGTTGTATTCACAGCTGCAACAGCCAGCATGTTCCATTTGCGCCATGTCTGGTTAGTTACACAACTCCCATCACTGGATAAAAGCAACTGTTTGTGGATCCAATATGTCATTTTTAGAGGATTAGATATAAAGTATTCATATTTATGCATGTATTGCATTGTTTACAATTTGCAGTTTCATGGAAAAAAACAAAACTTACCTAAAAAAAAGTTAGCACTCTGCTATTGCTGTTATATTTATGGGCTTTACATAAATTTCCAGATACTTCTATTCTGAATGAAAAAACATAGCATTTTTATATACAGAAATGCAGTTTATCAAAAGAGGATGTATTTGGATGAAAGCAGAAAAATTTAAAGACATTCCTTTGCCAAAAGTAATGTAAATATCTTCTGTCCCAAAAAAATTCAAACCCATAGAATTTATATCAACATGGTGTCACATCCTGTAGTTGTTAGTCACTTGAGCAATTCCCATAGCAGTAAGTCAGTCTGTGAAGTCTGACGGATTCTACTCACAGTGTCAAATTGAAAACAATACCATAAGAGAAGTTTATCAGCTGCATATTGTTTTAGGAGCTAAACTAAAGGGAGTTACTCCTTTTCTTTACCAGAGACTGGGTTCAATTAGATTAAGATCATTAAAAGAGAGAAAGATTCATGATGGTGAGAAAAAAAGAGATAAAATAGACAAAATTTGGAACAGCTAAGGAAGCCCTGAGAACCTGCTAGGTAAATGAGCTGTCTTGAAATAAGAAATAACAGCTTAAATACAAGTGTAGAGTTTAAGAGAGAGTACTTTCTATTTGAAGTCACTGATAACTTGTCAAATTTTATAAAGCAAAACTGGATCAGATATTAGTGCTCACACTGGGTGGCACCATAGGAATCTCAGAAATAGTCAATGTGTTAAGATACCAGCTGGCTTCCATAGCTAAATACAAAACAACAAAGAAAAAAAAATTCCCAAACAACTAGCGTACTCTTCCTTAGAGCCCCTTACTCTGAAAAGGATCATTTAGAAGTTGTCCAAGTTTCAAAAGAAGCACTCACTTTGGCCTCTTTTCTTTCCCATTGAACCTGACAGGTTTATCACCAACTCCAGTTTCAGTACTACTTGACTTCAATTTTAAGACCAAAAGCCTGATAGTGCATGGAGCAACCTCACACCCCAGGCTCATGTTCTCATCATGATGGCAACGAAGCTTTTGCTTCCCTTTTCTCTTTGCAAATCAGCCAAGATTACCAATAAATTATTTGTAGTGCTTTCAGTTCAGGTGTCAGTTCCCTGAAACTGTGATTTAAACTAACTGGCACTGTGATACTTGCATCTTTCAAAGATATTCGCAACAATCTGAATAAACAAGGCTATAGAAAGCCAGGAGAAGTACACACTTGTTGGACACATTACCAACAGAAATAGTTAAAAAAAACTGTACAAATGAGAAACACAAATAGAATTTTGTAAACTTTGAGGAAGTTCCATTCTAGTGCAGTACTTGTAAGATCAAGAGAATCCACCCCTCAAATATATATTCCATACCCAAAAAGTCTTTGCACCAAGAGTATTAAGTATGACAGTTTTCCATACCCTTTTGATTTAATACTAATGAATCAGTATCATTTTCAGAAAATTCAGTTCTCTTCTGACATAAAATGCTTTGCAAAAACTCTGCACATTTCTTGGCCATCTATCTTAATTGCTCATAAAGATTCTCAGCCAACAGTCAAGTGCTTCTGAAAAATTAACAAAAACCCTACTACATCCTAATTTCCCTTTTTTTTTTATTTCTAGTCAGTTCTCTCAATGTAAAGCATTAGCTATTGCTAATATACATTAGCTTGAAGCCAGCATCTTCTTTTTAACTTGCTATGATGGCAAGACACTAAGTGGTATATCCCAAAGGAAAAGAGCGGGGAAAATATTGCTGAAAACTATCTGCTAACATCTCTCCATGGAAAAAGCACTTGCACTTCCAAAAGCACATATTTTCACACAACATTCAAAAGAGCAAATTTTTGTTAGCCTTAGTTTCTGTAAGAAACAAACTATGTATCTGTTCAACTGGCATACAGCCAGATATAAAATATATCCATGCCATATTTGAAAGCTAGTCTTGGTATACATGCATCTCCAGTAATTTCTTGCATCAGTAAAATTCTGGTTTACTCGGCACAGAGTCTGATCCAGAGCAGCTAATTGGAGATTTCTGTTTTTTTTGGGGAGGTGTGTTTGTTACTTTGTTTTTCATTAAACTGTGAATTAAGGATAGGAAAATGGGTGCTTATTGCAACTTGTTTTCAAGGCCTACACCCAAATTTGGTTACCTTTACCCCATGCCCAAACTTTTGTCCACAAAAGCAGAGATTGAATCTGCTTTTATGAGATGCTGACTCATCCCACAAACTAAAGCATGCCCTATGCTACAAAAACATGCTCCTCCGGTTCACTCTTGCCCAAAAGTTTATCTGCAAAACTTTGGGGTCTTTTCACACCTAGTAACAAGACACGCGTCTTCTGTTCCACTCAGAGCTCACATTTTTGGATTTTCACATTCCTCCTTGTGCACTGAAGTTCTTTCAGCATCAATCAGTTAATGAGACAAAGAATCTTCCCAGAAATAAGCAATCAAAATTACCATTATGCAACATACACATCATAGACTCCAGCAGGCTATTCCCAATAACAGGGAAACAACTGCCAAGTGACTCCCCCAGAGTCAGTCACTAACAGCTCCAGAAATCAGTCCAAATAAGGGGTTGTTCATGAGACCATGAATATGTACAATGGATCTGCCTCAGGCTGTCTTTTAGGGCTTTAAAAGCCCTTCGTTTTGGCATCTGTATAACCACACTTTGTAAATGTCTCTTCTCACAACTGACACGTTATTTCTGTCTCTGTTGTACAGAAGTTCACTTGAACCATAGCAGCCCAGCCAGTGAATTCCCCAGCTACAATGAAAACGGAAGCGATACCAGTTTACTTGTTTCACCCCTTCTGGTGGCTGGAGTAGTGATCGGACTTGTGCTGTTTCTATCCTGCGTTACGATCATTGTTGGCAGTCTGCGAAAGGATGGACGGTTAAGACACCCACATCCGAGGAGAGATGCTGTTTATGGTAAGATAGCCAGTTATAGCAAGATAATACTTAACTTTATCAATATCTGGTGCTATAGGCAACAAAAAGCATCTCACTGCTGTGCAAGGGATAAAAAAAATAATTTAAAGATAGGATGAGTAGGTCACAGGCAGTTTAATAGCATCTTTGTGCTGGCACTGAATTCACATAATATGAGCTCCATAGTTAATGGGTAACATAAACAAGGCCAATGCTGACAGCATATCTTAAACAGCTTATTTTCCCTTGATATGGTATAAGATTTCTTTTCCATTGCTAGACTCCTGACAGTTTATTTTCATACCCTATTATAGACTTGGTATAGCACATAATATAATTACTATTTGTTGGAAAGCCAGGAATCATTTCACTTCTGCAGTGTGCACCAACCTACAACAATGACTGGACAGTTACTTCTTTTCTGACCACAAAAGTTAATAACTGCAAATAAAGAGAACAACAGAGCATCAAAATGTCATTACAACTGTCATCATTATTAAAGAGACTGGTTTGCTATCCAAAAAGTGCCAATGCCATCCCCCTGTCCCCCAACAAAAATCCCCCATCCTTTAAAAGGATTTGGGAATATGAAGGAGTTAACTGTAGAATTGTATTTTTGACCAATTTTGGGTTTGCTGTCCAGAAGTTAAAAGCCACCTCATCAAGGAAATGACAGAATCTGATTATTTCTACATTTAAGGAAAAACCAGTTACAAAGTTACTTCGTAAGTCTTCAGCTAGTAAAAATTCAAATGGTAACTGGATTAATTAATTGAGTGGAACATCAACAACTTTTGTCATCTGTGGTTATGCTCCTTTATCTGCAGAAAAGATAATAATAGAGAGCCACATAAAACTGCATTGTCTCAAATCTTGATTTCATTGAGGTAAATCAAATATCTGCTGAAGTCAACTGGACTTCATTTAACTATTTTGACCAAAAATTTTCATGTCTAAAAGAAACACATTTCCTAGGATCAGTTTTGTCCACCTAGAGCCAGAAATACTATTTTCAGCTTTTCCAGAAATATTTATCCAGAAATGTGTATAGCATCTGTGTTTTGGGAATAAATTTTAGACTCCAAAAGAAGAGAAATGCAAACTCCCATGGTAACGTACAGAAGGAAAAAGGGAGAAAAAAAAATCCAAAAACCTAATATCTACTTTTATTGTAACATCATTTTCCTACTTTTCAACAGCTAAATTTGGGATTAAATAGTTAAACCCAAACTGGAGTTACTGTTTTACCCATGAACAGGAATATTTTGGCAAGATAAAATACTGACTATTAAGATTCAATCACTAAATTTAAATCTACTGCTATGTTAATTTCAGCTCCTTTAAAAACCTAGAAGCCAGGTGAAAACATAAAGGCCAATTTTCAAACTGTTAGAAATAACAATGTTAAAGAAAGGGGGGAGAAATCGCGGTATTTTCAGAGAAATTTGAAAGAATAATCTTAAACTAAATTGTACCAGTCTACCCAAGTGAAAATTTTACATTAGCACATGCCATCCTAATATCTCGGCACACTTCCACTGGCCAGCACAGGAGCAGCAGGAGTCACTGTGAAGTTGGCTTCCTTCACTTACCAAGCAAAAGGAAAGCACAGTGCATGATAGACTGGATTCATCCTGGTAAATTCCTGGAGAATAAATTGGCAGAGGTGAAAACTGCCAGAAGAAGTTCAAGCGAGTCCTTTAGCCTTCTGTTGAGTGAGACACTACTTGGATTTCACCTTAGAAAATGGCCCTTCTCTCCAGGTACTATTTTAATGTAACAAGTGAAAAGGAGCAATCACTTTATTTGGAAGACAATTGCAGAGGGGCAGAGAGGGGAGAGTGGAGAACAGGATTTTCCCAAAACATACCTACAATCAAACACCTAAAGCTCCTTTTAAAAACCTTCACAGAATTGGCAAGGTTTCTATGTATGCAACTCCTGGGAACTTCAGCAATCCTGCTAATGTTTGAAGCTGCATGCAGCAGAACCAACACTCCTTTTCAACCTCTGAGGCACAAAAAAAAGCTTTAGACACCTGCACTTTTTAGAACAGTCCCTGGGTCATAGCCTGAAACAACCGGGTTCATCTACAGAGGACACTAACTTGCTTTTAAAAGAATAAAAATGTCCTGTGAAACCTGATTGTTTCAGAATACAAGCAATTCCTCTGCCCTGGGTAAGTTTTGTTTTCTGATTTGTGGCAGTATTATAGTGATACTGTCTCAGAGAATACACCATGGAGGAAAAGAGCAGCCACTATTAATTGCTTGTTTTCCATCTCTAGATGGCTTTTCTTATGGTGGCTCTTTTGGAGAGTTGAGATCCACTTGCATGGAGGAGTTTCCCCCAGCTTTTGACTTTGGTTCCTATCTGGATACACTTTCTCAGGTCAATGTCATGTATCCCGATTCACCTCCACGGTAAGTACTTTTCTAAGATTCTGTTACAGTCCTGCACTTGCAAAGCCTGTTAAAGAAAAAAATAAAACTGCTAGACCTATACTCGCTACAAAAATGCAGGTCACACAAACTCTAAATACAGACAGACTGTTTAGTTTGAGTGTAAGTTCAAGTTTTCCTTAGCAGAATATGTCTCTGCTAAATAAAGGCATGTGTACAACCAATTCTCATTTACTAATATTCACATTAAAATTTATCCTGTTGATGGCATACTAATGAAATGCACAAGTAAAATTACCAGAAATAATTTTACACAAAGTTTCACTCCCCAGAGAAAAATATATACTTCTTTCAAGAACTTTCAATTTCCATTTATTACTGACCTTGAGACTGTTCAGATCATAATAGACAGAGAAGATGAAAGGGGAGGGGAAAAAAAAGAGAAGTGCGAGAAACATTTAAATCTTCCCTTTTTTTTAGCAAGCCTCACTTCTCAGCTTTCTTAACCCCAATATTCTATCAGAAAGCAGAAATGAACAAAACATACTGTTCTGACATACCTAGTAATTTGTACTTAGCCTCCTAAATTAGGATAGAGAGAAAATTGTTTGGGATTTTTCATTTTATATCAGTAAGATGTAAAGGAGGACAACTACAATTTTAGCTACTTAACCCAAACATGCTCTGGAGTGTCAGAAATTATGTAGCAGCTCCTGCCACATTTGTATGCCTGCATTCACAGGATACAAGAACAACCACCACAAGTGACAGGAGTCACACTTTAGACCATCTGTATCTCCTCTGCATGCCTCATGCACCTTGAGGGTAATAAATGAAGGAATCCAGTTTTTCCCTCAAATGAGCCAACAGAAATAGTTTTAAACAGAACGTGCCTTCAGGCTTTCTGTAGTGCTATATCTTACAAACAGCAAATATTAGTTGAACAGCTGTGCCCCCTTTTTTTTTTCTCCTTTTTTCCTTTTAAGCAGTCTGTTTTGAGTTAAACCAATACACTCGTAAGACCAGCCCTTTTCTGACTGCTTGTATACACATGCAATATAGAACAAGTCAGCCGTATGAACATACATTCTTTGTTTTTTCTATTCTATGCATGTTCTACAACACGCGCGTATTACAAAGTCATACTATTTAATAAATGGGCTTTTAGAAATGGTATAATATTTTAGTAGAAAGTTCACACGTGAAAGATTATCCTGAGCCTGGCATCTAAATTTATAGAACTTCTTATAAATCCACTTAAAAATTTAGACTGGTTTTTGGGCCCACACCCATGAGTCTTTACTGATAAAACCCAGCCAGCTAACATGCAATCAACAGCTAGAGTGGGCAGTTGGCCAGATTTCTGAGAATAAGCTCAGGACTCCTGTGAATAAACTCTGAGAACATATTTCTTTAGCAAACCAGTCTCCTAAGGTTATACCAAAGGTTGCTTTGATTTTCAGTTTGAAACAAGCCCAAAGAAGGATTTTAGATCTCTAAGGAGTTCTCTGTTTGGAAGGAGATACATGAGTGATACAGGATGGCACTGGATGATCTGGGCTTTCCTGTAAATTCTCCAGCTACTTCTGTAATAAAGCCAGGACACAAGATAGTTAACTTGTGCCAATCTTGTTCTAAGAAGCTGTTCTGAGACATCAAATATTAGAATCAGAGAGACATAAAGGTACCAAACCACTACCTCCTCAAGATTCCCTTCTGGTCCGAGTGGACTGTGTCCCTGAGGGCCCAAGATCTGACTGCATGCACAAGGAAACGGTGCTCATCCCATTAATTGCAGTCTGTATCACAGGTAAAGTAAACATTATTGTTAATGGTTTTGCTGCTTTCTCACTGCTACCATAGTTAAGTATTTTAGAAAAAGTAGCTTTGGCAAATCATCAAAATCTTATTAAGTTTTACATCTTAGCAACACAACTTAGAGAAAACTTAAGGAAAAATAGAGCTTAGCAGATGGCTGAAAGCAAAGCTACGTAGAGAGATATTTAAACTTACTATTAATACATTATGCAGTCCATTGTAACTCTCTGTTCCAAAAAGCATTGGTTGAGAAGCATCGTATGAACACATTGCATTATGTAAGAGCTTGAAAAATTTCTGTACAGCTACCATTACACTCTACTCCATGGCATAACACTGCAGTGTATTTTTTCTAATTAGTAGAGCATGGAGATTATTTGGACTGATGGGTGCTAACAGCAGGAAAACTGACTGCCAGACATGGCCATGAAGCATAAACAAGACATGCTTGACCTTGTGCATTTAAAAATATTAACTCACTGGAATCAGTCTTGTTACATATGATACTGTTTTGAAAAGTAGGTTTACTGAAATGTAGCACTGGCTAAAGTACTGCATTTCCTCCTTCTAATTCAAGATTTAATTTAAAGCTAAACTAGCATGCCCAAAAGCTAATAATGCAACCGTAGCATAACAAGAACAGTAGCAAAAATAACAGAAACGAAGAGCAGCAAGGAAAGCAACTGCATTGGCAAATAACACTCAACACAAAAAGAATTCAGTGAGTGAAAACTAGTGTCCTGCTGCCACAAGCAGACACCAAGGCATTACCTTCATTTAAGCACATTGTTCTAATCCAGCCTGCAAGAGGCAGCAGCATTACAGCACTGCATATCAGGTGCTGCGGAGCTGGATGTTCTTCAACATACCACTGGTGCTAAAACCATACTTTCTGAAATTATTTCAATAGAAAGCACACCTCTGTTAGGCCAAGGGGATGATTATAATCAGTCTGGAATGTTTTCATTAGATTTTAGGCTTTAAACCATTAAATGAGTGGAAAACTAATTTTAAAGGAAGGCCAATGAAACAAAGAGTCAGAGTCCCCATTTCTATGGCTGAGGGAGAGCTGACTGTTCGGGACTGCCCATTCGCAACTCTCTGATTGAAAGTTCAATACAGAATACCGTTTATGTAAAAACTTTAATTGGGAAATTAATTTATGAAAGACACCTTGGGATTTTGATAATTTAATTGCCTAGATATCTAAATCACAAATTTCATTTGAGGCTTAATTTTATTATCACCATAGACACTTCCAACAAAGCACTTTCTTACATTAGATTCTACGTTAGATTTAGAGCAATACCGTGCACTGACTGTTGTCATTAGCCTGCCATAGTTGCAGGGTGGTTACAGAGAAGTCAGCTGGTCAATTTGTCTTGACAGCCCAAAATATACAGTGCTCCTATCTATAAACATCCCTTCAGGATAATTAATGACTTTCTAATGAATCTCAGATCTGTGTTAGCATCTGTCAGATTGATTTTATATGAGATGTAGAAGGAAAATATAAAAACAAACTACAGTGGGCATGAACTAAGCAGATTTAAGATATTAGGAGTCTGTATTTTAGAGCCTATTTCTAACACGTCCAGATACTTGTAGCAATGCGGGAAGTTAAGTTAACGTTTCACAGTCTGTTACCAGAGATGGCAAAGTATTTGTTTTTAAGAAACTTCAGTCATCTGAGAAACACCATCCAGGTGACCTAGCAACAATTCTAAACCACAGAATTCTTCTCCCGCCAAATTAGGAAACTTGAACAAATTCTACCCGGACAAAATACAAGAACAATCTCTCTGCCACAGCTTAACTATTACCATAGTAAATGTGACTTTGAAAGAAAGACTAGAAAGCCTGTAAATCCAGTATTTCCCAGTTGTTCAACATTCACTGTGATAGTATCAGTAAAATCATCTAATTGAATTTTTAGTATCTTTAAACTTTTAAGAATAAAAAATAGAGTATTATTTGGGGTTATATGGCAGGCAGCAGACCATTAATCAAAAGAATCTTCTGGAGTTTGATCAAGATGACTGCAGTTGTCATTTTACATATCCCAGACACATGGTGCTGACACTGCATGGATAATACCTGTATAGATAGAAATCANTAAAATAAGAAAGCTTTTTAAAAATAATTTGAGCTTACATGTTTTAAATGGCTTGAAGCATAGTACCAATCAAGGACCAAGTAAATTAAAAACAATTGCATTTTCTTGATAAGAGTCTCTAAAGTCCTAACAATGAGGAAGTCTGAGGTTCCCTGCATGAAAGGAATTTTATCAACTTTTCACCTTTTGGCCAAAGGAAATGCATTTCACCCTACTCAACAAAGTACTTTTTCACTCCTTAGTGATTGGATATTAATGGTACATACAGAGCTTCAGGCAACCAAGGTTATCACCTTTTTCATCTGTGACTCGTGACTGTCTAATACAGAGCATCACTGAGGAATGTCTCAAGCGAGATGGAGGGATTTAGCTTCAGGAATAGTTTTAATGGAAACCACAAAAGTCCTCTCTATATTTCACATTGAAAGGTGTCCTGCAGGGCACACTATGATAAAAACCAGTTAGTCACCCATTACCCTCGCATTCACATTAGAACACATTGGGGGTTTTGTTTGTTTGTTTTAGGTGTGCTCACTCTACCTTATCTGGTCACCTTGCCTAATCTATATAGGATAAATTCTAGAGAAAATTGTCTTCTTTAGGTTTGATAAATTCCAGTACTCTTAATACCCATGTTCAGTCTGCATTGTTTAAATTAGTTAATCCATTTAAAAATTACTTTAAAGTTGCAAAAGGAAGTGCTCATGTCTTAAAGACAGACCCTAATTTCCCTCTGAATACAAAAAACAAAAAAAGCGAACTACTTAACATACTTTCTTTTCTAAGATATTCTTTTCTGTCCTCTACTTCTGAGGAAGTAAGTTAGCTCTATCAGAGGGAAGAAGGCTTGAACCAGCTTCCTAGATTTTCCTGAAAGACAGAATCAGGCCTGTGGGAAACTTACATAAAAACTTGCTATGTTGTGCCATATTCCTTTGCCAAGGCCACTATTCTTGCAAGCGTGAAAGTTCAGTAGCTTTTGGCACATTACAATGACAGCTGGCAAAGCATGAGATGGACATTTGTGGTTAGAGTTCAGATCTCACTTCAATACCCTCATTGAGATTTTTAGTCAGTAAAGTAACAAATACCACTGGAAATATGACAGTATTAAATCCACTGGCAATCATGACGTGAGATAAAACTCTTGATTCTTCTAACTCTAAATTCTGAGCAACTAGACCCTCAAAAGCCCCTCCCTTCAAATCCTAGTGCTACTCCTAATTAGTATCATAGAAACAAGTTAATTGCTTTTTGATTAGTTAGTTGCTCTCTGCTGTGAAGGGATTTTTACATGGCACCCACATTTCACAGCCAGTCTCGTAATCACAGGGAGATTGCCTTAGTGCCCAACATTAAGCCAGCCCTTGAGAGGTCAGTCTACAAGTGAGATCCCAACAGGGCATCTAGACTGGTATTTCAGCTGTCTCTGGTGTATCTCTAAACAGAGCGCTACCCTAGTGAAGTTCTCAGCTGATGAGAATGCCACCACACCAGTGGCAGCACCATCAAATCATATCTGCCACATGGACAGGCTTTCCCTCAAGCTGCCTTCATCTTGCTATTTTCTACTAACAGATCATCCTTCAGGAAGCCATTTCAGTCAGAGGAACATAGGCTTGAAAGGATCTTCTGCAGTTACCCAGTCCCACCCCTGCTGCTGCAAGTAATCATTCTTAATAGAAACTTACCTATTCCATAACAGAGTTTACAAGGATCTTTTGTCCCCATTATACTCATTACAGAATACCTAAGGACAGACCCAACTCCCAATTATTATGGCAACCTTCTTATTTCCAGCTTAATTTTATTAACAGCCATTTTATGACAGGTTTTCAGGGGGAGGGGTGGTGGTGGTGTGGCATTTCCATTCTTCTTAAATACCAATCTCTTTCTCTTTACTTGCTTCTTGTATTTGTAGTCAAAAGTTTCATGCCTCGGCCTGCATGTTGTGAGGCTAAAGCACAAAGTTCTCTTAGCTTTTTGTTGTCAAAAGTATCTATTAGGATACTGTATTGTCTGACCAGTCTTTCTCTGCACCTGTCCCAATTTCATTCTAGAAGTGCTCACTATAGCTGCATATAAAAAAAAAGCTCTGCGGCAATGAAATCAGAAAAACTGGCACCAAGCATTTCAAAGCAGAAATTTATTGTGCTATGCAGAACAATCACAACTTGAAGCTGTTAAGTCATTGATAACACTACTGGAAAAAAAGGAATATTTTTCTCTAATTTTCCGGTAGTTAGACTTTCTGCTGCATAGTGCAGCTAGTATTTCCTTCACCTGCTCAGAGTTCATTCCTAGAATAATTAAAGCAAAGCCCTTTGTAAGAATATGATCCTAAAATATGTCACATACCAAACTTCCTCAAATATTAGCAGGTCCTACGCACTGCTGCTGATATACAAGAACTGGTATTGTTGTTTAGAACCCTGTTTGTGGATTAATTCCATGGCTGGGGAGGCTACAAGAGATTACTTTGAAATAAATTTATCTTAAGTGAATATTATTACTCAACTAGTGCCCATAGCTTCACTGTCATTTACTGTATAATGGTTACATAAATCCAGAGACTAAACACTGCTTATGATCAAGTGGTTCTTATTATATATAAAATTAATGCCAGGCTGAAGTGTATCATATAAAGTCATCATAGAATGACTTGTTTTATTTAAAACAGTTTATTTTAATTGTTTAAAGCTGCACAATTATGTTGAAACTGTATTATATCTGTTTCAAATGCTATCTGGTATATGTTGTCATGAAAACACTGCTTAGATTTAATTTCATTTTTTATCTGGAATATTTACTCAAAGAGTCACAACTTCCTCAGGAGTATCTTAATACATAGTGCAGAATAAAGATCCAGGTTTTTAGTGCTTATTAACACAAATAGTCCTACTGTAGTTGCGGGGAATGGAAAATTCCAGAAATAACTATGAACAGAAAAAAGGCAGAAAAAAAATTAATTCCAGGTTTCCTCTTTCTTCAAGGGTTAAGTTACTTAAGCCTTAGATGTTTCTTTGAGCAATACCTTTGGTTACATTTTTTACTATTTAAAAACATTAAAATAGAAAATAACAGTGTTGTTTGTTCATGGTCACCTATTCAAAGATCAGGCAGGCAGCTTGGAGGTGCATTTACCACACCTCTGGGAGCTTAAAAGTCAATTAAGCTGGGAGACCAGCTCTATGGCTAATAGAGAGAGGTTCCTCCAGAGTACCTTAAGAGGAGTCTCCCCCCTATTAAAATTACAACATTTCAAACAGATGTGACAAAACTTTCCTAGAAAATACTCCAGTGATTTTATTTTACACTGGATCATTCCTTCAGGGCCCTGGCTTTGCTAACACTGTGGGCTGTTATCTCTGAGTGTTACATGTTTGTTGCTCACCCCCTCACCCACTGTAATTAGGGATCGGTCATAGTAAAATTCTCATGTAATATTACCCAGGCCCAGAGACAGATGGATTTGGATTTCACATGAACATTAGGTACATTTGCTTATTCTTGCACTATTGTTCTCCTAATTACTAGAGCCAAACAACTCAGGGCATTTCTTTTTTAATGAAGATGTTTTGGTCTTCATTCTAAGTCACTGTTCATGACTAGTGAATGACTAAGACAATCGGTAACATGGAATGGATCACTACTATGTGAAAATATTAAACTAATGCTTAATAAATAGTTGACAAAGCATGCAAAAGAAAAGTCAAAATATAGTTAGTAAATGCACCCAGTATCTCAAATGGAAATTGTTGGTATAAAAAAATAAACCTAAACAAATATCCTGTCTCATGTCATGTCACTGTAAGAGTGGTTCTGTCAAAAATGATACATTTCCGCATAGTAGTTACACATCACCAGAGAATATATGTACTCAGAAAAAACACCTTAAAGGAAACACTGACAGATTTCCAAGCTGCTGTCCTACAAACCCAGCTGTTAGTAGATCGTGAACACCTACTTACGTGGTATTCAAATATCATTTCTTTCCTTTGATCCTCCTTTTAGAGAGTTAACAGTCTATTTATTCTAATTCCAGCTTGTCTTTATTAGGTAACAACATCATGTAAACATCCTTTGTGTTGTTTTCATCATATCTTAAACCCATCAGCACACGTTATTTTCCAGATTTAGTGATTCTGTTTACCATTAGTAAAAGAAGACAGTAGGTCATCAGCAAAATGGAAACAATGAAACAGGAGCAATTTTAGTAGAGTCATAACATAAAACAAATGACTGAAGTAAACAAAAAGACATCTATTTCACAAAGAAGAATTCTTCATTCCCCAGATTTGCCTTTTTTTCACTAGCTATTGTTTGCACCTTAAAAAATTCTGTAAGTAGAACCTTCTTCTTTCCCCAGAGAGTAAGTCATAATTTATGAATGTCAGCTAGTTAAATAAGCTATTTTGGGTTTCCTTAGCAACAAACCTATCCTAATACTTATTGCAATGAGACCTGACAAATTCGTGAAGTCACACACTCTGAGTCACAACATTCTGAGTCAACAAGGTCAGCTTGAAGAGCTGCTGTATTTTTTTAAGCAACATTCTTCTCTGCAGATCACATTTACGTGCAGTAAGATGATGTTAACAGACATCAGCCCTCCTTGCCTTTCCTAGTATAATGATCCCTTAAAAACTCAATAGTATCATCTACAATGACAATGAAGTTATTCTGACAAGAAACAAGGCCAAAGAAAAAAGTAGACAACAGCACAGTTCATGGTCAGTAACCCCTTCCTTCTCATGACTGTCTGTACGATACAGTGAACCCTAAGATTATATCATTTAAAATTAAATTAATATTACATCAACAGCATTAGTTACCATACTTAAGTGCATATAACAGTATAATTTTAATATCAGGAATCATCATTACTGATTGTTATGGATGTATTGGTTGTTTTTAATGGTAGCCATCACTACAGAGTACCTCTTGGGCCCTCTGGTATCGAGGTCTCCATACTAGCTGAGGAGAAAGCAGCTCCTTCATTCTATTCTAGTTTGCAAGTAAAAGGAAAGAAACCTGAAAGCTATGTCAAAGGTGCAGACCTCACACTGCAGGACAGCTTAACAGTATCACTTAGTTCATGATACACACCTCACTGCAGTAAAATACAGGAGTCCATTCACCTCTACTCCTCAAACATGAAGCTTTATTTTAAGACAACAGAAAGGATATAGTCCAGTATCGCACCTATCAATAGGAGTAATCAAATGCAAGAAATTATTATTATGACAAATTTTTATAAGTAATCCTTTAAATCTTCTAAGGAAGGATTTTCCAACTACCAATATACATGAACAGTGGGTGCCTATCAAACTGTATTACTTCTTATTTTTTATCCATCATATACAGGAAGAAAAAGTGCCCTAACACTAATATATTTACATTTGGAACTAAACACTAAACTGCCAGGTGTTGAATACCATAATTTGCTACCCATTTGATGCTTAAAGGCCTCCTTCACAAAAGATTGTTTTGCTATTTATCCCACCAAGCATTTCAGTTCTACAGAGCTACAGTCCATGAAAGAGACTAAATTCAAGGGAAGGAAATGCAGATTATCAGATAACAGCAGTAAGTAGAAGGAAGGTTCATACTGTGCCCATTTCTCCTTTAGGTCTGTAGCAGATTTCCCTTGCTCTGGGCCCAGGCTCAGAATCAGGAGGCAGAGAAGCTTTTTCCCTTTTGTGTCTCAGCAAAAGGATTGAAAATTTTCCACCCTGAAACTCACATTACTGTGGGCTTTTCAAAACTGGAACTCTTACTGTGGTAATGGGACTCAGTAGGTGCTCTTCATCAGCCTGATTAAATCACTCAAAATCTGTGGAAAGATTTTAAATAAATTCCCTGGGCTTTGGGTCAGCAAAATGTAAATTTAGTAAAGATCCAGCTCATAGTAGGTAATCCTGCAAAGCATGGCACTGCCTTTACACTTGCTGAATTCACAAAGAGTTGAGTTGGGGACATCAGGTTCTTGATCTCTACCTGAGGTCTAAGATCTTTTAAAAGAGTATCAGGTATGCTTGAAAGCTTCAGTGACCTTAGTAGACGCAGGACTGAAATCTTTTTCACATGCTATACAAAACCAATTTGACCTCCTATGTGCTAGAACTTGTTTCTAAAGTATCTAGCAGCCCTGTTCAGGATCTTCAGAACAGTGTTATGTTTTCAAATACCAATCTTTCTGATGGGGAAATCAAAATTTTCCAGTCTGAATTTAAAACCACTGTCCCCATGAATGTAAAAATAAGGTAAAAGGGAGGTAAAA
This sequence comes from Aegotheles bennettii, assembly GCA_013398125.1. NCBI lineage: Eukaryota > Metazoa > Chordata > Aves > Caprimulgiformes > Aegothelidae > Aegotheles > Aegotheles bennettii. Next base: position 344,681 of record VZRW01001045.1, on the reverse strand, counting down.
ATAAAAACACCTTTGGATATTTGAGTTATTTACTAACCTAGTAATAAGATTTCATTTCCTTACCTTTCCCTTCCCCAAAAACCACTTCCATCACCCAGACTAGAAACAATACCATCAAAATCAACAGGATCACTCTGAGGTTGAGGTATGAACGAAAGCAGCAGAAGCAAGTATTCTTCTAAGGCAGGGTCTCCATGGTTGATTGCAGTAGATTTGAGCTCACTCTAACCAATGCAACCACTTACAATCTACAAGTATGGTTTATTAGCTTGGGTTTAGCCTGGCAGTAATGCAATTACAGTGGGCAGACTGACTGCCTGCAGTCTACTGGGAAGACATAATGCTAAATATCCCAAGTTTCAGGAAATACCCTAGATCTTAATAGCTCTGCAGTTAGTGTGGTTGAGGAAATGGGTTTTTAATTTGTCTGGCTCCAGCAGAATTGTTTTTCAGGTTAACCAAGTAGGTGAAGGGTTTTTTTACAGGAAACATTCCCTCCTTCAGAATTGGATTTAAAATGATCCCAAAACAGTTAAACAAGGCAGCCACAAACAAAGCAGATCCAACATTTCAGATCATGATGTTACGACTATTCCTCATTTTTGCCTGACAGTAGACCACCCAGATAACAGACCAGGTTCACCAGTTCTCCTTCAGCCCTCCTTTAGACCACAGTGCATCTCTGCCCTTACGTTCAGCCCTTAGGCTCAGAAGACTGGGCAGTGCCAGTGCAGCACAGTACAAAAACATGGAGCCTGCTCATGTTCACTCTGTCCGTTCCCATCCCGTTCCTGCCACACAGAACATGGGAAAACACAGGCACAAAGACATAGTGGTCTATCCAGGCTCATTATTACCTCTCATGGGCCTCCCTAGGCTGTGCGGTCCAAGCTCCTGTCTGCATAGGATAAGGGGTAATGGTTTTAAACTGAAAGAGGATAGATTTAGACTAGATGTATGGAAGAAATTATTTACAACAAGGGTGGTGAAACACTGGCCCAGGTTGCCCAGAAAGATGGTAGAAGCCCCATCCCTAGAAACATTCCAGGTCAGGTTGACAGGGCTCTGAGCAACCTGATCTAGTTGAAGATGTCCCTGCTCACTGCAGGGGGGGTTGGACTAGATGACCTCTAAAGGCCCCTTCAACCCAAACCGTTCTATGATTCACACCAGGACAGCAAACACTGAGCACAGTAGTGGAGTGAGGAGGTAGTAGTTTCCCCTGGCTCTAGCTTGGCAGCACAGACAGAACTACAAAGCCTGGACAGACCTGAGATGGCTCCTCACAGAAATCCCACAAATCGGTCTGTCTTGTATTCCTCCTTTTTGGGAGGAATGTGACGGGGAGTCTGCCAAGTCTCAGAATGACCAGCATGAGTCTGTCAAGATCATTCATCACAGCTCTCCACCTCAGCAAGAAATCCTGCTACCCTTGCCAGCACAGATCTGCAACCCAGACAAGCCACCACATGTAACTGCTGGCTGAGCACCAGACCTGTGAGTCGGGAGGGCAGCATTTGATGTGATACTCTACTTTGGGTTCCACATCAAGTTCTCTATACCTTATTTCATAACTAAAATGGCAACATCACTTCCTTTTTCCCCAGCCATTTTCTAACTTACCTACTTAACAAGCAGTTGAGAGCAGGGATGAACCCCCACTGTGTTGCACCTGTGGTGACTGGTGCAGCATACACAGCTTTGTGTGAGCCAGCAGTGTAACTCCTCCTGCTCCTGCATAACCGGCTGTAAGGAGCTGGGTTCACCCCCAGACACCCCAGCTGAACAGTGCTGCCACAGATGTTACTTCCATGCAGGAGAATGGGGTCTGAACTTTCACTGAGACCTCTGGGATTATCTTTAGGTATTTGAGATGCGCTTTTAAGTATTACGCTTTCAAGTGTCTCACATGGCAGGGTAAGCAAGGATGTAGGCTGAGGAACAAAACACCAGACGATCCTTTTCTTCTCACTTTATCTGCCCCTGTTATGCTGAAAATAATGCACTGTGGCATTTTTCACAGGAATCTAATGAAAAATTCTTTTTTTCTTTCAGCTATGATGAATGTGTGGGGCCAGGAGCAACACAAATATATATTCCCACAGATGATCCCCCTCCATATTCTCTTACGGACCTTTATCAAAGAAATGAAATATCTATAAACATTAGCCTGGAAGAGGAAGCAGCATCTGGGACTACAGAACAGGCTGCAAATTATGCAGTCAGGCTGCAGGACTTGCAGCAGCCCATTTCATCCATCTCTTTGTCGTCTCTCACTCTGGAGGCTGCTCCCCTGTACGAGACGGTGGTGTGTGAACAGAATATCCCCATCCCACTTGTACCAGTGGAAGTACTGAAAAATTCTTCCACTGACTATCAGACTCTTCTGAACCAAATCACATGAATAAAAGTGGCTCTTTCCTTCAATTCTTCTGAAGAACTCGGACCGACAAAAAAACATTTAAATGGAAGAATAAAACCTCTGAAAGTTTTACCTATTTTATATCTTTAAACAGGGATGCAATGGATTTTGTTTTTTTACAGTGAATTTTAAAAGTTTTAGGTAAACTTCCCTCTTTGTGCTTCAAAGTGTTCCATGACATCATGCAGCATAAACAAGCAGCAGTGGCAAGCAATGCAGGTGACCTTTTTGAAGCATTTCAAAACACACTGAAATCAGCCACATTTAATGTAGATACATATTATCCAGTCAAGCCTAATTGTTGATTTTATGATCCTTTGCATGTTTTAGAGAAGGAAAAAGAACAGCATTTTGTTGTCTTTGTAGGTATCACTAGTACGTTTCATTCAGTGTCTTGGCAACAAAGCATTTTTAAATAATTCTTTGTCTAAATATGTATTTCAGTAGACAGAGACAGAACACTGCCTCCAAAACATGAATATCAGTACCATATAGGAGCAAAAGAAAAAGGAGAATAATACTCTGATAGTCACATTTTGCTACCAGGCTTTCCAGACCATTGCAAAGCCTGCTATAAGCCTCCAAAAGAAACCTGTGGCAAGTGATGGAGAGGTGGCAGTGGATCTGCAAAGACCCACTGGCTTTACCTACAGAAGCTGTACCCCAGCTGACTGCAGGCCTGGGAGCTGTATGCCCTTCACAGGGAATTGCTGTAGCCAAAGAAAGGGCAGTGTCTGGAATCCCAGAAGATGCTTCATGCCAATTCCCATGCATAACTGCATTTTCAGGCACCAACTGGTCTCTTTCTTCAGTAGGGAGCCTGTAGCGTTACTAAGGACCTTGACCCCTCATAATTGCATTAGTGTGATGTAAATAATAGATGCTGGACTTGGCATGCACAGTAACAGAGAACCTCACTTTGTGCAGAAAACTCTTATTAGGCACGATCCTTTTCACTGAAATTTTGCTACCCACAAATCTAGCCTTTGTTCCTAGACCCGGAGCTCTCACACATTCATACGATAAATGCACACAAGTTGGAGATGCACACTAGCAGGAACAGCAGAGGTTAACTGCAGATGTGAGTGCTTAATCTTGCATGGTACAGAGCACCCTATCTCCACAAAAGGACTAAACTACACCTTCAACCAGTACTAGTTAGCAAAGTTATCAGAGGCTCATCTCCACTAAATCTCTGGAGGCATTTTCGCTGAACAAAATAGTTTTTACACAGATGAATAGACTTCAGCTTACTACCCCCACCGAAGGATATGTAAAAATATAGTATAGTAAATATATAACCATGTTTAAAAGGAAGCATCATCCAAATTATTAAAATTGCACTTAGATTTTCTGTAAATACTAAATAATTTTAAACTGTAATCATCATTCAGCATTCCAAAGATTGACACAATTATAATTAATACTTAGATGGGAAGTAATTATATGGTTCTTACTGCTCTATAAATTATACCATTACTGAGTCATACGCACATGATGAGATAAGGTAAGTATGCATTTTTGCCTAAGTAGATGAGAGTAAATATGTATTTTGCTAAAATAACAATTCTTTTGCACTTCAGCAACCTTTTCAATATTCTCAATATACTATGCCCAGAACAACAACAACAAAAAAAAAAAACCCCACCACACAACCATTAGCAGGCATTGCCAGAACGTAGGCTATATTTCACATTTACATTTTCAACAGCCAGAATTATTCCTCTGCATAAAGTACTAATGCAAACAGTTTTGTGGTATGCAAATAATGTGGTATCCTGCAATAAGAGAGGCAAAACTCTACACACTCTACATTAGGGGCCAGAAACAAAAACCCACATAGAAATGTGCCAGTCAGTGTTATTGGCAGGAAAGCAAAAAATGAAGGGCAGCACAGAGGTTTATTTATGCAGAATAGGACATGTTTTTATAGCTGTGTCTTCCTGCAGCTCTTGGAGACCTGCCTAGAACAGGGTGAGACACTGGGACCAGACCCTGCTTACTTCAAGCTGCTACTGGAGAGGTGGAGGGGGAAATCTAATAAACAAATATTAGAGGGCAAATGCGATTTTGGGTTTTTTTCTTGAAAAAAACTTGTACCTGTAACATGACAAACCTGAAGTTTCTTCTGAACACAAGCAGAGAGGGCTTTTCACATCTAGCAGGCAAGCCTCTACTCTGTTGCAGGTGCTTAGAGTTTCTTTGCATTTTGGGAAATCCTTTCCACCTGCTTGGCTTTTAACCTTACAGGGATTTCATGCCCTTCCACTAACTTTCTATCTATTTTAAATAGGCCTCTGATGAAAATGGGAGATTTGTATTTTACCTCAGCATAGAATTGCATTACTAAAACGATAGAAAACTAATCAAAGTCTTTCTTTATTTGGTAACTTATGCATCCTTAGCACTGCGATATGGATTGTGTGTAGCAGCACTACTTATAAATAGCTGCCTGCTCCCTCTTGTGGTGTACTGCTTTATAAAGTCATCTAGTTATCACGCTACACAGAGTTCACAATGAGGGACTCGTCCATCAAAATAATCCCAGCTTCTTTGTCACACAGACATGGAAGCCAACCAAAACATATACTTCCATACCACAGCATTTTTCTACATTACCATGACACGCATAGGTTATGACATTCATTATAAACAAATACCTTTTAAAAGCAAACTGTGAACTAAAAGTAGAATATGCTACCTTCAATGATACCTTCTCACGATCACTTGCAAAAGTGGCTTAGAATTTCTACTCTTGTTAATCTTTTTAACTAGGTGATACCCAACAAAGCCGGGGAAAAAAAGCTTACAGATCCAACCCATACACCTTCGCAAATAGACAACACTAGAAAGAGAAGTTTATAGCTCTAAAGCCGCTCTAACAGCTTCTGCTGCTACTACAGGAACAGCATTGACATTTCTTGTAATGATGCAATAAGAACACGATTTCATTTCTTGGAGAATATTTCAGATCTGAGGTAAATCTCAGCAAAGTTGTCAGAGCATCTCCTTACGCTCCTCTTAAGAAATCCATATCCTCCTATCAGATTTTATCCTCAACTCTCACATAATTTAATGCCAGTCCTGAAATGGGCTTAACACAGGCCTTTCGTTAATTACATGATTAATACCTGAAAGAAAGTTGTTTGTACATGCTGTTTCTTGCTCTGTGATAACAATACTGTATTTCTGTAGTCATCTCTTTTGCTTCAATTTTTAGTACACTGATCTTTACACAAAACTTTTAGTAAAGAACATACATGTATTCAATGTAGTTTCTGTGCTTTTTATTGTGTGGGTATCACTTTGGGACTATCCACAGCTTTTACAACAACATTAATCAGACAACTAGACAACTATTGACTAAGTAACAACATGCTTCAGCCACTTACATTTGGATAACTCATCTGTCAGAGATGACAGAAATAAGCAGACATCAGAGCAGTCAGCTCTCCCTTGCTCAGGGGGCCGAGTCAGTGTGTGTCTAGCCAAGATCAGCCCAGCTAAGCAACAGCGGGACAGGAAGAATCTGCAATACTGCTGCACTGAAAATTGTTACCCTTTAAATACTCTCAGCCATTTCAAGAAGCATCAGAAACCCACAAAAACACATTCATATGTACCTCTGAAAATTACTAAGGTCTGGAAAATGGTAACGTACCACCAAGGAAAAAGAGGAAAAGCTGGGAAATAACGAGCCAATCTTCCCCGAAATATTCAAACAGATAATTTTTTTTTAGCACAGCAAAGTGAGTAACAGCTTATCTCCTGAATAGAAACCACATCAAACTGATCCAGTGAGCCATGGTGCAGTCTGAACAATCCTTTCACTCCTTAAACTAGATACTCTCTCTGTAAAATTATAACCACAGACTTCTATAAATTAAAATAATCATCACACAAGATAGTATTTATCAATTGCTCTGTGTTAGTTTGAAAGGATGCATCATGTCCTAATTAAAATACTGAGTGCTGCTGGATTTCAGAACTTGGAGAGAGAGAATGGACCTACTAAAATCACCAAATCACATTAGACTAGGAGAGACAGGAGTGTGCAGGAGAGCAGGACTGGAACTTGAAGAGACAGAGAAACAGCCTGGAAAGAACAAGATGCAATTCAGTGGACACAAATACAATTCCTGCACTTGAGAAATGCAGGCTCAAATTCACAAATGCACCACACAGAGCAACCTGTCAGACCACAGAATGTCTGAGAATTAGACTGAAACAAATATGGTATAACTATGAGCCAATGTTGGGGGAAAAAAAGAAGAAGAAACAGCAACAAAAGCCTGGGAATATAAACAGTGGTATTACTCTTAAAACATTCAAAATAGCTCTCCACTCACTACTGCTCTGTTAGGGAAACCAAGTCCAGGCTGAGGATGAGGGAGACCTCATAACACAGGGAACTGCAACTAAGTCTTTTGGGCACCTGGGTCACAGGTGAGTACTCTGCCCTGTTGGCAGTGCTAGGATTGGTACCCCACTTACACCCCAGAGAAGTGATTAAGCTTCCCTTTTAGAGAACAGGCTTTTAAAGTGTCAGGACCTTCAAAACACAGAAAATAAATCCCATCCTTAGAGGCTGTATTAGAAAACTAATTCAGGTAATAACAACACAGCAATAGCTGAACAGATGAGACAACTCTGTATTTACTGTATCATGCAAGTATGCTTTATTGAAAAGCAAACACTCAAAAGAACCAGCAGCAAAGCAAGACTCCCTGTATCGTTCCCCCAAAACACACCAGGCTTTAACAAAATGCAGCTATTCTATAAGTAAACGAGAACCACAAAGTTTAAAGAACCCAATCCTGCCCCGCGGGAGTGGGTGTGCAGAAACACGAAATCCAACCCTCTCGTTTGGGTCAATAAAGTTCTGCACATGGTGAGAAGAGAGCGGAGCTGCCCGCAGGCGCCCAACCCAGCACACAGCCAAGCGCCTGCGTGTGCATGCACATATGGTGAGGGAGGTGACCCAGCCATGGCAGCAGATGGCCAGATGGCCTCATTCTAACAGGCGGTGGCAGTGTGGGGATTTGTCCCCCCTTCCCTCTTGGCTAGATCAGCAGTTTTTATACAGCAATTATCCACACACAGATTCTGCAGAAGTATTTCCTAATGACATTTCCCTGGGAATGACTATCAAAAGCATATGCTTTCCGAGAGCCCTCTCGCCTGGAAAGTCAGGCAGAAAACCAGTCTGTGTGCAGTAACACTGCTGCCTTCCACAGGGATGGGATGGGGCCGAGCAGGACTGAGATTCCCCTTCCCCAGGGGAAGCTGCACATCCCCAATGGTCAGTGGCAAGACAAACATACATGTGAAAAGCCGTCATGTGGTGAGGATACTCTATAACAAGATAAGCCATTAAAAAACCATCAAGTGAAATGCACACTTGCAGCAAGTGAGCCTGGGGAGACCCAGCTGAGGACGCCAGCCCAGCTGCTCTGCAGCAAAGATTAGGGTCATAGGAGGCCAATAACGGCACACATTTATGAAACCCCACAACGCTGCAGCGTCTATAGAAATTAAAATTCCAAAAATCCAGATCAGCAAAGCCACCTGGCCCAGCCCGGTTCGTTCCAGACGCGGGGCCCAGCCCCCACCGCAAACCCAGCCCAGGGAGCCTCTCAGACCCGAGCCTCTCTCAGCCGGCTGCTGCGCGACCCCAGCCCAGGCACAGGGGAGGGACCGACAGGGACAAGCAGACATCAGGACAGGGACACCCCCGGACAGGGACACGCCCGGCCCGGTCCCACAGCACCACCACCGCCGGTGCAGCCCTCACCTTCCCGACAGCCCGTGCCCACGGCGGTCACGTCGCCTCCGGGTGCTCGCGGCCGGCCGGGACAGCAGCCTTGGCACCGGTGAGAGCGGCAACAGGAGGCCCCGGGGCGGTGGTGCCGCCCTCGCCTCAGCGCCCCCGCCCTCACACGCCGCCTCGCGCCCCTTCTTTCCCGCCCTCGCGCGGCTGCGCCACGCGCCCGAGCTCAGACG
>VZRW01001045.1:312320-335941 GCA_013398125.1 Aegotheles bennettii | reverse complement strand
TGGACGTGCGCGGCGTGGCGGAGCGGTGCCGCCGGGCCCGCCGCGACAGCGTCCGCCGCGACAGCGTCCTGCGCGATCTGCTCAAGGCGCTGGAGCTGCTGGAGCTGCTGTGCGTGAACCTGCTGCTCGCCCCGTGGCGGAGGGAGATCCGGTCGCTGAAGGTAGGGCGGGAGGGAGGCGCCGCGGGGGTTCGAGGCCTCTGGCTCGGGGCCGTGGCGCAGGAGGCGCCCCGGGGAGGCGGAGCAGCGTTTGGGAGCCGATCGGGAACGGGTCGGGGGTGCCTGCGCGGTGCTCGCTGCCTTCGCGGGCCTTGTCCTGGCCGAGGCCGCATCTTCAGGGCCAGCCCAGGCGCGCCCCCAGCTCGGGGCCGTGGAGCAGAGCCTGGCAGGCACCGCGGGGCGGCGGAGCAGCGGCCTAGGCTGCCATTACCCTGAGTTTTAACCTTAATTTGCCCCCAGGGAGGGGACACTCTTTAGCACTAGCCCTGTGCTCCGTTTGCTGACAGTTCGATGCCCAAGGCCTGGTGATTCTGCGGGAGCCCCCAGCTCTGGGGCAGTGGGCAGGGACAGCCCCTGCCAAAGGGGAAAAGCTGCTGCTTCTTGCAGCAAGGTGGCCAAGGTGGCCTCCTCCCGAGCACACTGACCACACCTCACTGCCCAGAAGAGACAGCAGCCTTCAACAGATGTAAAATCTGCTTGTATTCAAACAAAATCCTCTTCTGCAGCAGCAGGTGATGATGAGGAAAAGCAATCCCTCTCCTTCTTCCTGCCCTTAGGTCCCATCTGTGGATTCTCAAACAGTTGTAGATTCCTATTTTCATTCATCTCCATAAAAGAGGGCAAAGCATAAGATAGTCTGTATTTAGTGGGCTCAGCTTTTCATAACACAAGAATCCTAGGCTCCATTAAAATCAGATTTTGAAGACCACCATGGGTAATCCAAAGTGCAAGGCAGCCTGCCAAAGGCCTGAAGTAATTCTACTGCAAGGCAGAAGTTGGACAACAACCAGCATCTTGTGTACGTACAGGTTTGGTAAGAAGTTACTGGTTGCACTTCACGTGTTTCCTGTCCCTCATCTGCTCTGATGCCACCCCCCCCCAGTGCCTGCTCCTTACTTCCCCTCTAGAAGGAACAGAAGCTGGGCAGTGAAAGGCGGTGTTGACAACTCCATCTGAGAACAGACTGAGGCTCAGTACTACATCATACTGTGGGCTTTTATGGGGCTCAGTTTTGTCCCCCCTTAAGCTTGTGAGACCAATGCTTAGGTCTCAGCATTAGGAAGTAGGTAAGTCAGTCTTAAGCTGGGCAGCCTGAACATAAAGTACCCTGACTCTGGAAGTCTGCATTCCTACTTCTGCTCTGTTCTGATTTGCCCAGAGTTGGTCACGCTTATGTCAACACAGCCTCTCCTGCCATAGGGTCTCAGGCAAAACCAAAAAAACACTTCCAGTTCACAAACAAGGCCTCGTGTCTTTGTCCAAAACCAAGTGAATGTTGAACAATTTTTTAAGCTGCTACACAGCAGCAGCATTTTATTCAGGTCATGTTTTGCAGGCAGCTTGTGCAAAGAGAGCGTGTTGTGGCAGCATTTCTGCTAGAAGAGTCTCCCTACACAAAGGTGCTTATGATGAAATGGCAGCTTAATTCAGCAGTAGTAAAGTTACAGCAGGAGTCTGAACCATGGAGAAAGAAAATGTTGCAGTCTTGTCACCAATTAAGAAATAGGATTAACTGAGTGCATCGTGTCTGTTTCTTTAGGAAAAGATTAGACCTTGGTGATTTATTCTGCCAGTGTTTGTTTATTTAAAAATCTAACATGGTTCAGTAGAGCACACAGACTTATGTCTGAGTTTCTCTACTTCGACTAAAATTTTCTTACGCTCTCTCTTTTTGAGTATTGATGCTCTTAGCCAGTATCTCAGCAGGTTTAAACAGGCATAACTTCCCTGAAATTAATGTGCTATAGCAAAGCTATAATGCTTGAGAGGCTGACAAAATAATAATAATTTTTAAGTACTTCTGATTTTTAGGAAGTCTTTCATGCTTCCCTCCACCCTACCCCACAGGTGTTCATCTGTTTTTCAATGTTGTATTCTGTTTCAGACATTCACCGGTAATTTTGTCTACTATATCCAGTCTGTGCTCCCAGATGACATTGTAAAAACAGTACTGGAGAAAATAGGTTACATTGCAACAACAGCAACAGAGTTTTCACTTGTCAAAAAGAGAAACAATGAGGAAACAAAGCAGACTGCATTTGAAATATTCCTGGCAAGAATTGAGTGTGAAACCATCCTCGAAATGACAGATGAAGAAAAACATGGCAATTTGGAGAAAACCTTAAAGAAGAGAACACAAGTGCACGGGCATCGTGGAGGTAAGGACAAAGAAGATCAGACATCCCAGAGAGAAGATGCTGAAAATCTAGAAAATAAAGAAAATAGTGAGACATCTCCATGCCTTGCTACTCAACAGAAGTCTTCAACTAATAGCGATACAGGCTTTGAAGCTGCTGGGAATCTGAAGATCAAAGATGACATGCCTCAGTTAGCAGTCACTCAATCCACTAACAGGCTTCAGGAACACCAAAGGCAACTCATTAACACTGCACATCTTCCGGGCAAATGCTCAGACAGCGAGGACTTTTTAATCAAATACAGTGACATTGTCATAAGACAAACGCCTATTTTCAGCGAGAATCTTTCTCCAAAAGCTTTTGAAAAAAAGCCAAGAGCCAGTCTAAGTGAAGAATGTGTTTTGGCAGTCGGTGCAGAGTCAACTGCAAATGAGATCAGGCCTGTGCCACTCTCACCAGGAGCAAGCGGTCCACCAGCCTTTGCAATATTTGCTGACAGCTCTTGTGACAGCAAAACCACTTTAGAGTACAAAGCTCAAGAAGTCTCCGAAGAATCAATTGAAGCAGAAATTAACGATGCCATAAATTGCATAGACCCAGACCCTGCAGATGAACCCAATGAGCTGAAGTCTTTGCCATACAAGGACATTGCATCTGTCCCAAACTGCAGTGTCCCTAGGGAAGAGGAAGTTTGTGAGCTATCTTTAACCTTCACAAAACTACAAATCAAGGACACTCAGGAAGACCTGAGGTATCCAGCAGAGGAAACTGGCCAACCTGAGTCAGTATCATATCCAAGTACAAGTGACAGGCATGTAAGAGAATTTAATCATTCCAAAATAAACCATACATATCTGACTAATGCTCAGATGCAGAACAGAGCAGCTGCACATGCTCAGCCATCTTCAGACCTGTGCTGTACTACTGGGAACACAGAGGATCCCACTACTGGTTCTGATAGCAAGAGACTATTAATGGATACTCTTAATGCACATACGGCTTCTGAGGGCTTCAGACACATTAGAGAGCCACCTAACCTCACCTACATTCCACCACAAAGTATTGATGTTCGGGCTTCACGCGTAAGAAAGACCACTGCGCAACGCAGAAGGAACCCCTTGCAGCCTGAACATGACTCTCCTGAGTCCAGTAAAGTAAAGCTGGAGAACTATAATTCAAAAGCAAATGAAATCCAGGAGCCTTATGTCATTATTGACAAAACTGACCAAGAAATGTTATGCCATCACACTTGATTCTATCAGTGCTTTACTTGAAATCTGCCTGGGTTTTTTCCTCTCGCTTGTGGCCTTGATCAACTTTTCAAGGAGATGATTAGCTTGGTCAAAAGAGAGGGTTTCTTTAAAAAACAGCACTGCTTTTGGACAGTAAAAAAGGGAAGTAGTTCAGCAAATTCTTAATGGCCCCTTCTCATCTGGAATCTTTGGCACCGAAACCTGAATGGTCATCTTGCTAAAGCATAGGCAACTTACATAAATTTAAATCCATGTAATTCATTAGCCAGATTCCCTCTGGTGCTTCTTAATGCCAGACACATTTTCAGTCAAGCACACTTCTACTTTTTTCTTCTTTTTTTTTCTCTTTACAGACCTATTCATGAAGTATTCTTTATTCTTCAAGTATAGTGTGCTGTATGATGATAGAAACAGTAACTGTTTCTAAACTGGAAGACCCAATTTCATAGCTTTACAAATGCTATGCTCAAGTGTACATCTGCTAACTCATTACATTCCTGTGAAGCTGTGCTCTCAGCTAATCTTGTTCCTTTTTTCAGCTGGAAGTTTAGAAAGTTTGATAACATTCTGTTAGGTTTCAACAAAGAAACAGCCTCGTGAACACCTTTGGTTTTATTTTTGCATTAGGAGTAACAGTTTAGGTCTTAAAGGCAATAACCTGTATTACAGGTTTCATACCTGTTTCCATTTGTTACCAAATTTTTTGTGGCTACCACCACAAATTTCAAGAGAAGCGCTGAGCATTGTAATTATTCACTGCTACCAAAAGAGGGAGATCCAGCTACTGCTGCCATTTCCCTTGCCCTGGTCCTGCCGCTTAACTCTGCGACCAGCTCTGATGTTCACTGGACTTTACTGTAAGTTCATCTCACGAAAACAAAGGGAAAAAACTTGCCATTTTTGCAATTTTAGTGGCACGTAAAAAATCAGATCAGAGAGGGGTCCCAGTGAGCATCAGAGCCAGGATAAGGGATATCCTGTGGTGGGAGTGCTGCGTGAAAAGCATTGTGCTGAAAAGGAAAGGGAGCAGCATCGTTAGGTCAGGTCATCTGCAAGCTGGAGTCTCAGCATCAAGAACCTCAGTCATACACAACATTTAATTAGATTTAGAAAAGCATACAGTACCTGGTACTGTATTTCAGCACAACCTTCGTTGCTTCTTCACACACTTGTTACCTAGAATGACAGTTTAATACTGCTTCAAGTAACTTTTCCAGTAGCATTTCAATGCTAAGAATGTTTTATTGTTTCATGTATAGTTAAAGTATTAGTGTGTATATATCTAATTTAATATAAACTGTTTATAATTGACTTTCATCCACCAAAAAAAAAAATCGAAGATGAGCACACAGATTATACTAGAAAAGCCTCAGGAGAAATGAGGGAGCTGCTTTTTAAACAACTAATTGTTGAAATCCTCTCATCACATGATTCTAGCAGTGTAGGAGGAATAAAACTTTGACCAAGCTAATATCAAGTGACAGGACTGCCTTCAGCTTTGGGTGGGGTTGGCAGAAACAGATATTGTATGAATATGCACACACAAATTAATACTTCTGTACTGGGTCTGGCTAGGACTGAGATAACTCTCAACAGCAGCCCCTGGGGTGGTGTGTTGGGATTTGTGGCTAAAATTATTGACAATACACCTGTGTTTTGGCTATTACTGAGCAGTGCTTGCACAGTGTCACAACTCTCTTTTAGTTTCTAACTATACCCCCACCTTCCAGTGAGTAACTGGGAGGGGACACAGCTGGAACAGCTGACCTGAACTGGCTGAAGGGACATACCAAATCATGTAAGAAAGATAATGCTCAGCAATAAAACTGAGGTAGCAAAAGAAGGTGTGGGGGGGTTGTCTACCCAGGTGGCCACTGCTCAGAAACTGGCTGGGCACTGGGCTGCTTGTGGGAGGTGGTCAGTTAACGCAATTGCATCACTTGGTTTTTTTCCCCCCATCTTTCCTTCATTTATTAAACCTCTATCTCAACCCAAAAGCTCTCTTGATCATGCTGGGGAAGGGGGGAAGAAGCAGCTGTGCAGGGAGGTGCTTAGCAGCTCGCTAGGTCAACCCACCACAACCTCCTTGTTCTTCTTTCAAGTACCTATCGGTTCTTCCTAACCATTTTGGTTTTTACAAGCTATATTTTTCCCCCTGTGGGGGTTATTAAAATTATGTGTTTTAAATCTGATATTGTGCCAATTATTCAGGAACTCTATTTAAAACTGCAAAAACTCCTTATCACAAATGAAGATATCTCTTAAGTATTTAGATGACCACCAGTACTACAGGATTCATATACTTAACATCCCATTTTTACTGTAGCCATACAAGGAAGAGTATTTAACAACAACTTACACATGAAAAAGAAACACTATAAAAGGAAACTAAAGACTACCACTTGAAAAGACACCATCTTAGGCATCTACTCCATTAATGCCATACTGTTGGCCTTTATTAAACTTAACATCTACTGTGACAAACATTCCCAAGTGTTTACTAAGCTTCCCCTGATGGGCCTGTACACAATTGTTTCCATCTTACGGAATCATTTAGCTTGGAAAAGACCCTTAAAGTCATTGAGTCTGACCATCTTAATGATACCTGGCATACAGAGGACATAGATCTTCACTTTGCCCCATTGTGAGCAGAGTTTTAGAGCAACATCTTCCATGTCCAGGAGCTTATGAACAACCTCACATGAGGAAAATAAAATATACAGAGGGTCTTACAGACGAGACGAGGCTCACTTGCTAACCATGCTCCCGCTCCAAATAACCAACTCCACCAAGTCACAGGAACTCTGGTGGAGATAGCAATGATATTAATACTTTTTTTTGTTTCTGAACAATGCCCACCAAACAGTTAAACAGCACGAAATTTATTACATATGAAATGGCCATGTTCTGAGAATCTACTTTTTGTTAATATCCAAGTACCTGGACTGAGAATCTCCTCTTTATGGCAGATTGGCCAGGACTGGCAAGTGTTCTGTCCGCCTTCGTAGGGAGAGCTACGCTGCACTTTAAGTCTTCGGATATTTTCATCTGAGTTTCTTACTGCTGAAGAACACCTTTAACTTCTCTTCCTGTACAAATGGTAGGGTTTTGAGGTCTTGCACTAGAAACTACTTTTGTATTTGCAAATCTCTGGGGTCTTGAGAGACAAATGCTTTACAGTTAAAGATGCTTGTGAAGAGATGGAATTTGAAAACCAGCTGAAATAAAGAGAAGTCATGTTTAATAGGCCTGAGGCAGCAGGCCTTTGTGCAAATAACTTCCACATGAGTAAGGTAGAACTGAGTTTAAAATCCTAGTTGTAAAACAGCCCTGAGAATAGGTACAGACAAAAGGGACCTAGGATTTCTGACCCAATCTGCCAGTGCCCTTCCTGTTCCTGTTGCTAGAGACCACTGAACCTCTCCTTGGATAATTAAGTAAGACCAAGCACTCAAGCAGCACTGCTAGCCAGCAAGAGGGCTGCCTGGGCCCCTTTCTAAAGGAAGGTAATTTGTGTTTGTAAAATGTGTGCCTATCCTCTGGTGAGCTGTCAACTTTAATTGTGCTACAGCTGGTCCTGATTGTCTGTGAATTGAATGGGGATTTACTGACTGATTGGATGTCTTTCCATCATAAAGACACAAGGCCAATTCTGTTCCCAAATTTATATGCTACACACAACCACTTTGAATGGCTCAGCTCTCCCAAACCTTGGATTAGAGAAAGTCTCTTTTGATCACTGCAGACAGAGCTCAGGCAGCAAGCCTGGTAGCTGGCTGGTACTCACACCACCTCTCCCCACTGGATTTCTTACCATAGTCGTTTCCCCCTCTTAACATTCCTATCACACGTACACCCTTACTCTGTCTGGAGTTAAGGTGCTAAAGAAAAATAGCTTGGTCTTAGAACAAACTTTGTGGTTTTTAAACCCAAGAATGAAAACCTAATTTCAGTGTTAAGACAAAAAAAAAACCCAACCAAACCAAAAGAAAACAACCAAAACCAACCCAAACCCACACAACTGGAAAGCATGCTAACATTGAATGAAAAAAAAAATAATTACAATTTGCTTCAGAATTATAAACGAGCCTTAAACAACAATTCCCTGAGACAAACAAGGCATACCTGAGAGGGACTGGGAAGGGCTTGCAAAGCAAATATAAATCTCTACTGTTCAGAGCCATCTCACCACAAAAAAAGAATCTCTGAAACAGTGCCTTTATCAATTTTTTACACCTAAACGCTGGGAGAATAACAGCCAGTAACCCACCATTACAGCTAAAGGTCCCACCCATTGGAAATTAACTGGCACAGCTCTCTAAGTGAGGTAGCTAATTAAACCCCATAAGGCTCCTTTCCACACCACTGAATAGTAAAACTCAACTAGGATTGGGATGGAACATAGTGACGTCTGCAGAGCAGCTTACTCACAGTGGAAGTCCTAACAGCTCAATACTTTTTCTGGGGGATGCAAGGAAGGAACATATCACTATTACCAGGCAGGGGGCTGTATGATAGAGCAGAGGATTCAACTCAAAGCCTTCTGTCATAAAAATAAGAAAAAAATCAAGCAGTTTGTATGTGACACACAGGTAACAAACAGCTCCTATTTTCTATCACTCTCCTTATTGAACCTCTGTGTTCAGAGATCACTTTGTAGGTGCATGTTTACACAACACTTGTTTACACAATCGTGCCCTGATCCTAATACAGCATAAATAATTATCACATGCCAGCCTCTTAAAGAAATGTTAAATAATCAATTAAAAAATTGATCTGGACTAGACAAACTACATTTCTCCTAGGTAGGAATTAATCTATCAGCTGCTAGTTTTTGTTCTGAAACTAAACTTTTCATTTTAAAAAAACCAAACCAAAACAAAAAGGCTCCCAAATTTCTCAGCCCCCTCAAATGCTGGGGAGGGGGAAAAACACCGTAATTCTCACCTGACTTTATCCTGCTTCAGAAATGCACAGTGTGTACATAAACCTCCATATGCTGCAGGAAGGACTGGATTCTCCAAGTCCTGAAACAGGAAGTATCTTGCTGGGAGAGCCATTATTCAGGAGAGGAACAAAGACCTTCAGGTCTGAATCTTAATAGCAACTGATGGCAGAATACCCAGCCTTTCCTATAGTCTCTGCAGGAGAAAGTGTACCGAACAGAGATGCTGGATTATTTCCTGCCTTGGGCAGTCATTTTGTGTGCTAATTACGCTGGTGAAAACAATTTTCAAGGTTTCTTAAGACCTCAAGTTTCAGACAGTCACCTCTGAAGAGTTAAATCAAACAACGAAGATCTTCTAAACATGCTTCCCATACTAGAAGAAATACACAAAAGGCCAGGCTAAGAGAATGCAACTGCTAAATGTTTTAATTTTGCCAGTCTCTCTAACTTACTTGAAATCAATTTATATGCTGCTCCCAAATATTACTGATTTGCTAAGACACCTTGACCAGGACAAAGTAAATACTGAAGTCTGGATAAGACATCCCTCTATCCAGACTAGCATGTAATGAAGAAAAGGCAATACAGAAGGAGATCATCACTTTTCACACATACTGCAGTTTAGATGTGGAATTGATGGTGAGAGAAGTAATTAAATCCAGGATAGCCAAAATGCGTGCAAAAAGAGTTATGTATGCTTCAGTCTACAGGTATCCGCTACATCCAACTTACAGACCAAATCTCAAAAGCCAAGAGAAGTGGCAGCTTGTTTACATGATCCTCTCTACTGGTGCTGAGCTTCAGTCTGCCTACAGAAACAGAGTAATTTCTGTGCTACTTGTGACTTGCTACCCAATCACTGCTTCTTAGATAGTCATAAAAGGAACAAAATATGTACCAGACTATTGCTGATTGCCCTTTTTTCCCCCTCCTCTCATCAACTGGGAGATTCCAGAAAACAAAAGCAAATAAATTCCAGGCTTAAAACCAGCTATTTATGATTACACACTATTTTTAGCTACACATCTATACCAGACTGCAAACATTTTATACTTATGACACATAACAAGCATCTGTTTGGGTTCGTTCCCAGTTTTCCTTAAATATCCCAACCCTGTATATGAAAATCTATACATGAAAAGTAATAGACAGCAAAACATAAAATAAATACATTCACTGTAGCCATTGCATCTGTAATTTTTAATAAATAAGTTATAGAAATTACACCTTTATATTCCCATTATAACAGTGCACTGCTGTTCTGATACAATGAAGGGAGGGGAAATCTCACCAAAAAACATAAATTGCTTTCAAAAGCTGAAAGGTAACTGTGGTTATTTGTACTGTAAGATTCTCTGTACAAAATGATCAAGTGCTATTTTCTGGACCGCATGCAAAATATACATCCTTGGCTTCTAAAACCCGTAATGAAATTAGAAATAAGAACAAACTGAAGATGCCTGAACTTCAAGTTTATAGAACTATTTCCAAGAAAAGAGTTCTTTTGGTCTCTTACAGAAGAAAACACTTTGAAAGTTTAACAGAAGTATAACAAGAGTGACTACTATTCTCCTACAAATAAGCTTCAGTAAGTAAGGTGATTACTTAACACACAACATCTTATTTTTAAGCCAGAATTCTAAAGCTTTACAACAGAACAAAAGGATGATAATACCGAGTTACAGGTTTCAGTATACTAATGTAGTACTTCACTAGGAAATGCTCTCTCAGTGCACTGATCATTATTAAGTTGTACTGATTTGGAAAAAAAAAGGATCCCACCATATGGAAATAACAAGAA
Source organism: Aegotheles bennettii (assembly GCA_013398125.1). NCBI lineage: Eukaryota > Metazoa > Chordata > Aves > Caprimulgiformes > Aegothelidae > Aegotheles > Aegotheles bennettii. Next base: position 325,583 of record VZRW01001045.1, on the reverse strand, counting down.
ATTAACTGCATTTCCTGCCTTGGAAAAGGTGCAGTCGTTTCAACTACAAAGATTTTTAGGCATACCACAAAACCAGCTACCACAAAACTGCAAAATAAAAGCAGTGAGGTTATCTCCAAAAGTAATACCATCAGATGCTGTTCAAAATCAGGTGGAACATGGAAAAGCCAAGTAACTGAAAATTTACATCCTCCAACAAGTTACAGATAAATGTCTGTAATAAATGATCAAAGTACTAACTGAAGTCTCAGACATTAGCCATTTTTAGGAGCACTCACTACAAAGCTATGACAGATGCTCAACTACACTAAGTGTGTTTTAAAACACTGTTAACTTGCTCCAATTAAACACCAAAACTATTACAGAAAAAAAAATAAATACTGTGCTTCAGGAATCATTCCACTCAAATAAAACAGAAAAAGTAATGTGAAAACAGTCAGAACTGCTGCATTAAAAGAATTATCTTGAAGACAACACTCAGAGGGTAAAGCAAAAATTAAAAGCAACTCAACACTTTAACAAGTGCAAGAATGAAACTTCCACTATGTTTCTCTACTCAAAGTGCCTGTAAGTCACAATAAACTGATCAAGATATAAACCCAAACAGCCATCTGTATTTTTCTTTGTAAAAAAAAAAGTACAAAGAATCCAAGATAGTTAAGAAGTCAATTAATCCTAGCTTTTTGATAACCATTTGACAGGAACAACAAAAACAGTCCTGTGTACCCTGCATTTTCACTAGTTCTCAACTCAGTCATAGCAGGGAGATTTCTTGAACATTAAGAGATAAATAAGCCCTTTTAAAAACCTAGCTTAAAAAAGCCTAAAAGCCATTCTGCAATCACAAAAATCGTTTTGGAGTTTTTGCCACTGAATTCAGTGGGACTGTACTAGTGCATAGTTATCTTCAGAACTACAGCTATACTGTAATTTCATGTAAAGCAAAAGAAACTGAATTCCATGAAATTGCATTTGTGTAGGTAGGATTAGGGTAAGACCTGCTGTTTTGACCTGACAAGACCTATTTAACAAAGCTACTTTAACTCGATGCACATCATTTGTTTCCTCTAATAATAAAGGACATCCCACCTCTTGTATGGAACTATTTCTTTCAAATTACAAAAATAGGGGAAAAACAAAGAAACTTAGGTTACTTATACAAAGCAGCAGTGAAGGGAAATAGGAGAAAGAGCCATATTTTGGCTGAATAGAATTGTCATAGTAAAGCTGATGGAGAAACTAAAAACTTGAAAGGGAATTGGCTTATATTCTGTTTATGACTTGTATCTGAAAATTTCATAGCAGTAAATCCACAACATTCTACAAAGCATAATTCAAAAGCTAAACCCATTCTATTTAGAAATGTTAAAAATGCTCAAAATTGCCCCTAAATCAGACTTCATAAACATGTTTTTTAAAATATAACTGCAGACTTCTATAAATGGTGTTGCATATTATATGGATTTAGTATTTGGTCCCGGTTTTCTTCATACTTTTCTATCATTTTCTGCATGTCATGGTCAGCTCCAATAACCTTGAAAAGAAGAACACGAACATTAGAAATAACTGACACAATAAAACATGGTTGCTTTTGAGCAAAATAGAACAGGACTACCACTGAAGCCAAATTGATACACTCCTAGAGATCTGTCCAGTTAGCTTTCTGTTCTGAATCTGGCATTCACTGAAGAGCTGCATGTCTGATCCTGCAAACAATCACAGCGAACAGACCTTTAAATTCCACCAGAGAGACAGAACACTAGACTTTTATGCTATACACTATGGATAGCTGCAAACACTTTTCTGAGGTTTTCCTTCTCCAAAGGTTACTAGAAAAGCAGATTTATTTACTTTTACCACTAAATAACACTCAATATTTGAAGAGTAAAATCCTCCATAGGCTTAACTGGTTCTAAGTAACGTAATACTCACAAGCACTGGGCAGGAAACTTTAAACAGTGTATGTTTGATGAGCCACTCTTCATAGAGCTGATGAATAGCTTCTAAATATTCCTAGAAAAGAGGCATTCAATAACACACATGCATGAGGATGAAACACACTTTGCAATTGTTATATATTTGGTAAATATATAAACATATAAAAACCAGCATCAGATATTCCCACTAACAAAAGCCAGCATCACGTATTTCCACTAACAAAAATCAAAATCATCAGAACGTTTCTGAGAAAAAAATAATTCCCAGTGTAAGGTTTTACTCCATAAAGAACCTCAGACACAGAGTGTACAGAAGCGCGGGGCTCTCAGCTACTTTTTAGATTAAGAACCACATTCCCCTCCCATAGGTATAATATGGCTCAAGATTTTACAGAGAAAAATAAAACAAAAAGAAGGACAGACAAACAAACATGCACGAGCATCCTGGTAATAGCAGACAGCAGAAAGTGCTCGCATAAATCTGCAGTACCTGCATACACAGGTATTTGTGCTCCAACTGGATGCTTTTATGCCATTTAATGATACCAAAGCAATTGTCTTTTTACATCTTAGACAAGATTAACAGTTGATTAATACCACACCTACACAGTCAGCTATAGTACACTGATTACTAAAACATAACACTTGGGAAAGTCAGTGTGCACGATAGATAATTTTCATAAAATAAATCAAAATTAAATACTGAAGTTATAGTTTGCAATGGAAACAGCTGCACCACATTTGGCAATACGCACGGGGTATGATTTTAGTATTTAGACTGGAACCATTGTGTTTATAAAGCTCATTGTAACCACACATATTGAAGGAACTCCTTACCAGAGGAATGATCTTTTCCTCTTCTCTGCATCTTCTCTTTAACCTCTCATAACAAACTTCAGGAGAAGTCTGCAAATAAACTGCCATAACAGAAATTGTAATAATTATGTTAAGGATCAGCTTTAGAAGCAAAGAAGAAACTTCACAAACTGTAGAAGGAAAGGTTCCTGACTTGGGTACCACCACTGAACCTCCCCTTTGGTGGTACTGTTAATCAATCCATGAACCATCCACAAATTTACGCTGTGTGATGTAACACATTGCAACCACTATCATATTGAATAGTGTGATTATTTATGACCCAATAAACAAGAATTATTTTTTCTCCCAGTAAGGAAACCCACCCACAAACACACCCCTCCAGATCTCATCAAAATTTTACCTATCAAATCAACGGAAACATCGGTGTTGTTCTGGATCCAGTCAAACCATTCAGTCAGGACAACATAATCCACCTCTGGCATTTTTCCACTGAGTAAACATAAAAGTCATCACTCACTGAACAGCGTGCACAGATCAATTCTAAATTCATGATGACACCATGTAAATAAAATCTACTCCCACTGTAAGAAATACTTGTGGAAAGAGTACTAAAATATTCAACATGCTTAATTTGAAGTCTGCATTCAGAGAGCACAGACAATATTGGACAGAACTATCACAAAGTTATCTCAGTAATAAAAATAAAGTATCAAACAACTCATGTAAAAAGGAGTCTATAGATGACATTGAGAATCACGTATTTTTAATAGCATCAGAATTTTCACTTATTACCTTATTTCTAAACAGTCAAATATTACTAGTTCACATTATTCTGTCTTCAGAACTGGTGACAGTAACACATACTCCGCACTCTTTCCTAAATGCCTCTGACATAGAAATATAACAAAAGAGATAAGGTTCAGAGGCTCCTGTCCTCTCCAGCTGAATGATTAAGCCCAACTGCAACATTTTAAATAGTACCGAGGAAAAAGATTCCACAGATTTCTCAACCATTCTCCTGGCAACATGCTTTGATCACTGGCAAAACTGAATAAAGATAATCCAGAAAGATATTTCCACTTAAGTTTGCAAGCAAGCAAAACCAGTATTTGTACCACCTCCCTCCTTTATCTGCCATCCAGCTGAATATCTTGCCTCCTGAAGCACCTAAGAAATGTGATAACACGATTCACTGCCATTCTTCTAATGTATCAATCAGTGCATGTGTCGTAAAAGGCACCAAAGGGTGTTTCATCTCCAAAATTCGCTGACATATGACTCCTACCAAATAAATTTAAACACAAATGGAACAAGCTTTGTATCATAAATAGCTATGAATTCAAGTGGGAACTACTAGTGCTTATCCTGTAATGTATCATGCATACTCACGCCTACACACTTCAAATTATTCTACAGATTTACACCCAACATGAGCGTCTTTCAGAGCTAAATTCAGATGTCCAATCGGAGTAAGAACCTGGACACTCATGCCTATCTGCACACGCCGGAGGACCTCACAGCAATTGCTCACAATTTAAGCCATCCATCACAGTCATGAATCTTACTCTATTTCTCCCTCTGGGAAAAAGCCTGCAAGGCCAAAACACAAATGCTGAGTGATGTTGGATCACAGAAAAGCTGGTATTCCTGATATTCCCACAGCTCTTCATCCCTTGCTTAAACTAATCATTCTCCTAAAGGAGAAGAGCTTGTGTAGACTGGAGATAGCAAGGGATTCTTCTCCATCTTTAAGACTGGAACCCTAAGCAATACTTTCTCTTCCAGAAAAGCAAGCATAAAATAACCTCTGCTCTTTGCAGCATGCTTACCCCATTCAGTCCAAGTCTTGTTAAAAGTCTGAATAAAAAAACTTTTATTTCCTTTTTACATACTTGTAATGGGAAAACGCTTTCCATGCAGCTCTTTAACAACCCCTTTGCTGAAGATACGTGTTGAACAGCTTGAACCTGCAGGGGGTTTTGATAACATTTTCAGCAAAATTTAAACATACATCAGGTCAGATTTGTTTTCCAGACCTTCCATCAGACAGGCATAATTCAATTTCTATAATGGGCAACCTCTCCTGTGTTCTCTGCAAGATTTTTGCATGTTGACTAACGTACACGAGCATTAGGATGACTCCTTAATAGAGAAAGGGCATTCCTTCTAGGAAGTAGTGACAAGGAAATAAAAAGCCTCTGGAAGAATACAAAGGCATTTTCTTTTGCAAAGTCCATTTAGTTACAGAATTATTTTTTTAAAATTTTCATGCAGCAGTTGAACAAAAAACCACAGCATGGGAAGCAATCGTTTTAAATTATAAGGCCTTTCCTCTGCCACGGGGCACTATTATCCTTCTACATGAAAGTATCACGTGTGAAGTGTGTATTTTCTCTTTGTTCCTCTGATAGCTAAGACGCCATCTTCTCATTTTTAGTCCTTGATATATCAACAGCCTTTTTGTACCTAATTATTCTTTTGTTATTGTAGTCTTCCAATTTCAGGAACCACCATTTTTGTGTTTGCACCCAGGTGATAAGTATATTCTCTCAAGTTTTCTATACAAATACGTCAAGCTGGTTTTGCCTCTTTAAACAGGCTTTCCATTCTTTTGAGCATACCAGTATCTCAGCTTCACACCTGTTTTAGTTCATAGATCATGAATAAGCAGTTAGGAATGTAAAAACGTAATGCTGAAAAGCTGTCATAAAAGCTGTGTACAAAAGCACCAGTATTTCCATCTCCCTCCTGGAAGCCCTTTGCCAGATACTTCCAAGAGCCACATTTACTCTCCTCTGAGCTACGCAATACTAAGAGTTGTTTTGTGATCATTTTTTTTATCTATAAATATGTAAAAAGACACATTTTTCCATTGAAATTTCTGTTGTGAGTTGACAGAATGTATTAGCATCCTCTCACCCTTTGTACCAAAGCATCAGTCCAACATAAGAAATCCCCTTCCAGCCTGACACGTCCCCTTTCCATATCTCCCTTCAATGGGATTTCCTATCACATTACAACGCCAACTTCTGCACTTCAGAATAATAATTCATGGAAGTCTCCCAAACCTCCTTGATAAACACATAACTTCATATTGATGAGAATGCCCTTGTTTGGGGTGTAGGGGAAGAAGTGTCACAATTAGTCTAACATGATGTTGCTGATCACTGATTTTACATTTTTGTTCAAAGCTTAATTATTCTTTCCTTCATTTATTCTGAAGTTGTGCTAAACACCGAGGCAGATGAACAAACCTGCAGTTACTAAGATGACTTTCCCTACCCCCTAATGAGAGCTCTACAGTAGTTGTTTTAAGTCACAGTACTACCTCTACGTTACAATCCTTCCTCCTAGTGTGATTTCACATGCGTTCAGAACGCTGAAATGGACCTCTTTTCTACTGCAGTTGTGGTTACTACTATTTCCATACTCCAATTATCATCCTGATTTTTCTTATATGCAGTTTTCTCTCCCGTACACAGAAGCAAGCATTAGTTTTTGAGACAAGTCTAGATTATCCTTAAAGAACTACGGCACATAGTGATGTGGTAGTGATCAAATGACATGGGAGTAAAGCCATAGAACTGCTTGACATAGGACATCCTGAAAACTCAAGGCTTACATGAGCTTAGAGGGAAAATGGACAAGTTCATGGCCAAGAAATTCCCTGTGGATTACTAAACACAGAGGAACCACTGCTGAATGAGGAAGTCTCTAAACTGTAAGTTACAGGATATACTCAGAAATTATAATGAATGATTACCCTGTTCTCACACTCTTTTCAAGGGCTTTTGGCCAGCACTGGAGACAGAATATGAGGGAAGAGACAGATTTACTTATTTTTTTAATGTGACTCAAAGTAGCTATTTTCATGTAGCCCAAATTTTTCCTTATTTTATGTGTAATTCTTTTACACACCCTTGGTTTGCTATTGCTAACATCAGCTGGCTTCTAGCTTGCTGTAACAAACAAAGCAAATGCCTTGTGTCCAACATTAAAAAGCGCTGAAGCCATTGAAACATCTTAGGTGCCCATAAAAGTATTATTGCAAAATTAACAAAGAGTTAACACGAGCAGACTTGGCCTCGTAGCAACAAAGTTCTGAGTCTTGGGGACAAAAGCACTTTGTCAACAATAAATAAAAAGAAAAATCAGTAATTAAAAACGAGAAAGGCATTCCAGTACATTTCCACTGCATACAGACTGGGATAAATAACATGTCTCTGTCCGCCTCCCCTCTTACTGCCTCCCAGCTCCCAGAGCAGTTCCAGTGCCAGACAGGAGCCCATGAAGCATGGACGCCATCTCGTGGCATGCAGCCACTGTGCCTGCAAACGGGTGAGAAACTGCCTTTGTCCCTTAGGACCACTGAAAAATCAGTTCAAGCAACAATGTGTTGCCACAGGCTTCCCAATGCTGACCCTTCCCAGGTCAGCATTCTAAACAAAACAAACAAAAAACCCGAGCTGATTCCTACACTACTTTAGTTAGTATGGGATGAGTAAGTTACACATCGACCAGGTAATAAATGCTTTTTCTATCTTGGGCCACAGTGTTAACCCCAAGAATAAAATAACCTGGGTTACGCCTGACTGCTCTACCTCTGGCCCTCACACCTGGGGGTGGGGACCTGATTCAGAAAGTGACAGTTAGAGACAAACAGCTCTTGCTCTTTCTTTACTCACCAGCCTACCAAGGTTCTCAGGCTATTTTCATCCCATGAATCCCAATTCTGAGCAACAGCACGTGAGGGCTGGAACGCTCAGCACTCAAGTTCCTGCTTGCAAGAAATGCCAATCCTGGATGCTAGGTTGGATAACGCTATCTAGCCCTCTCCTTCCTACAGCAGTGTTCTTTATAGCCTCATGGCTTTTGACCTGTTCAGTATTTTAGCTTTGATTTAAGCAAAACTTTTGTATTCAGCTGGAGAGCAGATAACTTCAATAAATGGTGTTCTAAATAGTAAGATGTGCTAAATATACAAGAGCACTTAGGAAAAAGGCTCTCATTTGGCTCATAATCTACAGGTTTTATTCTACTAGTGGGCAGCACACCCCACACAAAACACACTGCCACTACGACACAGAAGTGACAGGTTTCACCATCCACTTAGATGCAAATTACCAAAGAAATAATCAGTCAATTTTATATTTAGATATATTTAATCTAATTAAGTCAAGAAAGTGAAGTAGAAAACCATATGCCATACCTTCGATACAGATTTTCTACAAAAATGTACTTTGCACTGTGAATTGATCGCTCCATCATTCTTACAGGGGAAATCTACAAAATAAAACTTGACAGTCACTGCCTAGTTTACATTTTTCAGCATGTCTGTTTCTTTGCAAGCTCATATTGCACATCATGTCCTCTACATTATGAAATACTTAACGTTTTTAGTTCTTCCAGATCTTGTAATAAAAAAATTACTGGGAAGGTGGGAACCACAAAAACCAAGTATTCTTAATACTATTTATGGTCACTGCATTATTAAACACCTATATGTTCATACACAAGTTTCAAAGGTAACTGCAGAAGCATTCAGCTCAGCATCTGACATTAACTAGGGGGACAAAAAAGCAACAATCCACTTAGGATTTACAGAGCAATGGGAACTACTGCTACCCAAATTGTTGCCACCTTCAGACACGTTATTGTGTCAACAGCACAGGCCTAACTTCACAAAAACTGTAAGAAAACAGAACTTTTTAAAGAAAAAATTGCAACTGACAAAGTACTGCTGCCTTAGCCAGTCTTGTACATGTTCAAATAGTGCTTCATTTTGGAGAAGAGAGACTCTGAAGCACGTGTTGAGCATATCAACAATGTCTTTGCACCATAAAAATTCATATTTACTGCAGGAACAAAGATAGAACACAAACAAGCAGCTTAACTTTTGGATACAAAGTTAAAAATATTCATTAGTCATAAGCACATCTAATTCTTTTTTAAATTAAAGGAAAAATGTTTATTTACCATTGGTCTGGTATGCTGCTCCAACATTGTAAGCTGTACATAAGTCTGCAACGTTATCCCCCATCTTGATGCATCTTGATACATTAAGCCCTGGGGTTAGAGATGGAAGCAAGACAGACATTTTTGTAAGGTCAAACAGCAAAAAAAGTTGGGTATTTTATAAGCTTTTGCACCACAACAGAATTGCTAGAAAAAGTGTACCAAAATAGGTGACACCAGGTTTGACAAGAATTAAGTGATCAATTGCTCTCTACAATGCAGATGTAAGAATTACAGTCCTGGTCCTTAGAGACACTAAGTCAGGCACTTGGAACACTTGCTGAAGTCAGCAGAATTAGTTACTCTGCACCTGGAACGGTCAGGACCAAGGCACAACTCATTTGAGACAGTTCAAACATGTTCAGTACTTAAAAAACATGTGTTACTCTGTTTTTGTGCACTGACAGACTCCCAGTATACCCAGTCTATCCAGAACTGCAAGTATGGTTCCAGTAAGTAAAGGTGTGTTTTAGCAGACAACTGTTCTTCCCAAAGAATCCTCAAAGCAGTTCTCAGTTTATCCTGCAAAGCAGATAAAGGATCCAACTCAAAATATGACATCGTTCAGTGTCTATTTGCTGAGGTGACAAGCTTTCAGCATGACAGCAGCATGGCTTCAGTCCACAGTCCTTGACCTCTTTCTTTTCTCCTCATCCAAGATCAGAATGATTCTGAAGTGCAGAGATTCCTGTGATGATGCGCAACACAGCCAGGCATGCCCCATCCCTTTACCGATAATAAGTACATACAACAGCATCAGCAACTCCTAGGAGGGAAAATTTACTTTACCAGAGGACCTATGCTAGCAGTAATTGCATCAGATACACGTTTGGGCACATGTGGTTTGGGGTGTATCCACACCACTGAGTTGACAGCAAATTCCACATGAGCTCAAGCAGATACCCATCTCAGCCAGCAGTGAGACTGTTGCGATGGAGGTGATCACACAGGCAGGGAAGGCTGGCATCAGAAACCACCTCAACCATCCCAGATGTCCCAGCTGTGACAAAGGAACATACTTGTGGGGAATGTTTCCAAGAAGCCATGACTACCCAAAGGACAACAGAAGCTCTCAATACCTCACAGGACTGGATTTTCCTTATCTTGAGCAGTCAAACAACACTAACCGATCTGATCCACATCTCACTTTCTGAGGTAATTTAATAGCTAAGACAGTCTTCCCTTCTTTGAAATAGGCAAAAGTAGGTTTAGAAACAACTGTAACACTCGGGGCTTACCTTTCTGTAAGTTTCTTTAGCTCATAGCTAATAAAACACCCAGTCCTTGCCAGAACCACACTTCATATGCAATGTTTCTATTATATGCAAGTCTTAATCACAGTAAATGATCTTGTACATCATGAAGCTTTATTTTATGTGGTTATGATCACATCTTTTTAACAGTTTTGCTGATTAGTAAGAAGTCTTCATGCATGTCTTGCTAAAAGAACAGTAATTGTAATCGTAGAATTAATTTCCGCCACTTACCAGGATATTATGACCACGAATATTCCTCCACTTTGCCACCGGTTCTGTCAAAACCTTGTTAAAAAGAATTACTCCATGTTAAACATGTTCCAGATACAAAATGCATAATTTGACCCTACAAGTCTACAACTAATTTTAATGAATACTCATTCAGTGTGTATTCAGGACTTGTACTGGAAAGCTCACCCCTCTTCAAAAAATAGCACTGAATCCCACAGGACAAAAGGTAATAATGACCACTGCTAAGAAACACAGAAATACCATTATACAACATCCTTTTAGCATTTTTAAAATGAAAGACTGGATTGATTACCTAACCAGCCTGTACATAACTTCACTTTTCTGAGTCAAAATCAATACGATGTCAGGGAAAGAACAGCTTAGCTGAGTACTGATCGCGTTCCAATGACCTACTCATTCCCTCACAGATTAGTTTCTTAAGAGAGTAACATTTGTCAGCAAAGGATCAAAATGCTGTCATATGACTTTTAATTTTATTTTTGTGATCTAACAAACAAAATGTATTCAAAACTTTTACTGAATTCATCAGAAAAGCTTCTATCCTGAATATGTAAAATCACAAGAGACCTACGTGGTTCAAACAGGGTCTGAAATGCCAACAATAGATAAGAGAACCTGGTAAGCCTGGGAAATTCACTAGCTTTCTAAAAAATGTTGCACTATATGCAAATTAAAGTTTGCTACCCTTTGGGTTAATAGTTATTCACTCCATAAGGATCATTCCTGTCAAATTACAAAATAACATCTGGCAACTCAGCATTTCTATGAGGAATCCCAAGAATTATCATCAAATGTGTTCTCAGGTCTGCCCAGAGAAGTATTAATATCTGATGTACACAAAGGCAATTGCTCACTCTGATCTTCATTTTGTTTAAAATTCAGTAAGCCTGCCCTCCCCCAATCTTGTTCTAAGCAATATGAAAGCAAATACTGTAACAATCCCCAGAAACACTTCTAACGGATTTCTCATTTTTTTAGAAAAGCCATCCCTGTACTGAGTCTCAGTTACCTGACAACAGTACTTTTACATCATTCCTTCTCTGTCTTTACTTTATTACAAGATGCATCAAAGAGTTAAGTGACATGAAAGAGCAAACAAACATGCCCACACATGCCTATCCGATGCAAGCTGCAGATACCCTACAGAGGTACAAACTGTAATTCACAGGTTTTACAATATTTTGGCATCCAGTACTATATTACACATAATTCAAATTTCTCTTTTACAATTTGACTAAAAACAGTTGGGGGTGGGGGGCAGCTAAATATGAGCACCAATAAGTGCACTGGCTGACAACCTGCCGCTCCTTTCTCATTAGCCTAAGACATGACACCACTCCTAAGTTAACTGTCAATTTTGTCAAGAGAAGCAACTGCTTAATGATGTAAATAAAGACAAAGAAATGTACATTCAGTACCTCAATGCTGGTAGTTTGTGCAAAATAATCCAGACATGTTGTTTTTCCACTTGCAATGTTCCCCTCGATACAGATCTGATGGAAGACAGCATCACCTTTAAAAACTGCTGTTGCACAGTAGTAAGCAGCATATGTAAAAATAATGTAAAAGCCTCTTTCCATTCATGCATACCATTTCCTTATAATGTGAAGAGATTATTTTATAGGAAGACATTCGGGATCAGTTTGGATTCTGTAACTCCCTGCAGACCACCACTTTTTCTCCCCGACATACACATTCCAGCTGTCTCTTTACCAGGTGAGGGGCAGCCTTGCTTTCCAGTATCCCTGCAGAGCCAGTTGCCTGCCCATGCTCCCTATGTCCCATCCCCTTCCTATGTTTCAGCAGGTCACCTCCATGCTGTCTGGCACAACTCGCCTCAGACACTTCAGCTTAACTTTCAACTTAGAAAAGCTAACTGATGTAACAATTTCAATATCCATTAATTATTTTCAGAAACCTGCACAACTAAAATAAACCAAGAGGATTTTGTTTCAGCCATCTTAAAATAATTTCTAGGTTAAAATAATGAGGTTCCAAATACAGCACCAGAATTTACAAAAGGGGAAAAAAAACCCTCACGGGCAGGGCTGTGTAGGGCACCTGCAATGATACACACACAGCACTCACCCCAGGCTGACACCTGTCCCTGCAGCAACAGCTCTCATTTGCACAAACCCCTCAGGATTTCATTGCAATTTACAGAGCTGGGTACGTGCAGGTTTGCACTGAGTAAGAGCCAGTAACGGACCCACCACCACTCCACAGAACAGCCAGGTGCAATGGGTACTGATGGACACGTGCAGAGGTTGCAGTAAGAGTAACTGATTTACAGCTGTCTGAACAAATGCAAACACTTACAACTGTCTTTCTTTCATCTTCTTTTATCAGGTGTTTATCTGGAATGGAAACAAACAAGAATTACAATGGGAACAGTTATACTGAGCCCCCTCACAAAGGTTTTCAGTTCTCTATTGCTAAATTACCAATCTTAAATGAAGAACTTAAGCTAAGAGTTAACCACGGGGTCACATAACAGAGACAGCTTCAGCGTGAGTTCTTCCCTGTCCCTGGCACTGCAAGCAGTCCAAGGGCGAGTGCCTGCAGTCCTTGGGCAGATTCTCGCTACACTCACTGCTCCTCACTTGGTCGCTGCAGGGCAGAAAGTTCCCTTGGGGAGGGCCCGTGCCCCCCATCGCGGGGCCACAACCGCCCTGCCCCAGGGCCGTGCCCCCGACCCCAGAGGCCTCGCCACGCCCGGGGCAGGGATGGGGAGCCCAGAGCGCCTCCGGCACGGGCCATTTGCCTCTTACATCTCGGAGCTCACACACCCCTCGGCTGCAGCGGCAGCACCGCCAGCCCCCGCACAAACCAAAGCACCGGAGCCCAGGGGAGCGGCAGGGCGGGGCGAGGGACCCGCACCGCGCAGCACCCGCGGCGGGAGGGACCGCGACTGCCGGGCCCGGGAGCGAGGGGAGGCCCCGCTGCCGCCCCGCTCGGGGACCCGGCGGCTCCTCACCCGCTGT